>JAZGTH010000077.1:6377500-6497500 GCA_036877525.1 Chromobotia macracanthus
CAATGCTCAGTGGTTACCATGACAGTTCTTAAGCATGTAGTATTCCAGAAAGTGTGTGTATGAGTATAGTGTGTGTTTTGTGTTAGTGATATTAGCTCACGCTCTGCTGCTGTTCCATGAAGCCCGTCAGTGCAGCACCAGGAAACAGCCGGAGAAAGATTGTCTGGACCTTGTGAAGTCCCACAAACCCAAACTGCCCATGTCTGGACCAGGTGATTGTATCTCTGCTGCCCCTGAATATCGTTTATTTGATTTGAAATAATGAAATCACGTGTCAGGATTGGCAGTGAACGTGTCAGTGGGCAGAAATGTGTGCAGCTCTGTGTTTGCTGTCCTCTGATTTATTCTTTTGCTCTCTGAGCAGGTAGGGTTGGGCCGCTCACAGGGGCATGTTGTCCTCCTTCAGAAAAACATTCCCCAAGCCATGAGAATCCATCCTGCATCATGCCAAATAGGCTTCGGAGAACCCTTACTGGATCACTCCAGTTGATAAAAGGTAAGTAGACAAGATGAGAGTTAAACACTAAACTAGTGTCCTGCCTGCACAGATACTTTAACTATTGAATGACTGTGACACACCTCTCACTGCGTCTGCATCACGTGTCAGACACTCCCTGCAGACAGCTGGCAGGCGCAGGTAATGCGTGTTGACGGTTCTGGTGAAACCTGTGCGTGTTCAGAGGGATGATGAATGAGTGCTGTGAGGTTCGAGTTACACCTGTGAGTCACTCTTCCAGTGTCACACCTCTGCTAATAGACGCATGAATCTTTAAAGAGCTGCACAGGTTCAGACACTCACATTACAGAGGAGATCTTCAAGAGCACAAAAGCATTTTTCTTTAAACAGCCCAAAACACCAATTCAACTTAAAAGTGCTTGAATTTCATTGTGTTACACAGCAAAACATTAAGTGCTGTTTATTTTTAGCAGCATGTTTTAAGCAAAACAAAAAGTTTGTAAAACTTAAAACAATAAAGCAGAACATCTGTGTGGAGTGAGAATTGACTTCATACAGTCCCTAAAAATCACACTAATAGCAGATGATAAAATTACTGAGAAAGTGTTTGTTTGCAGAAGAAACTAGTATATATTCATCTAGACTGTGTAAATGTTGGAACACTGTGTGTTGTGATTAAAATTGTCATGCTTTTCCCTCACCCAGCTGATAAATATCATTATTTCACACACAAGATGACATGTAACCCTTAGCAGATAAAACGGCTGCAGATCTTTCCAAAAATACTTTCCCTTTGTTCTTATTGTCTTTATACTTCGAAAACGGACAACAACTCAGATGTCAAGTGTGAAATTACACCAGCTGTCATGAGGGGAGTGATTCTGTGAGGGGTTTATGGAATTTGAATGGATATGGAAGTCCCAGTTTTATGTTCTGTTTACAGGCAGTAAAAAAGGAGCTGGGTTTGTGTTTACATTCTGATGGTCTGTATGACAGAACAGCAGTAGCTTTCAGTTAGTTTCAGGGCTGAAATATATCTGCTGTCATCTGAGGAGAAACACATGAGTCTGTTTCCTGAGCTGGTCTGTTCAGTACAGCGGGGTAACTGAAGCTGGTATGATGGAGAGATCAACACTTCATCATACACAGACACTGCGTTTGGACTTCACTTTTAATTGAACTTTGGTGTTTATGGTTTTAGAAGTATTTTGCTTTTAGTTTAATTTGGTTTATTGTACTTTCAATGTTAGTTAAGTTTATAGTTAAGGAATCAGTTGATTCCAACAGAATATTTTCCGATTTATTTATGAATAAAATGAGTAACTCTTTAAAAGATGAACAAAAGCTAATAGGGTAACACTAAAAGAATTAAACATAATAAAATGCTGTTTTTAAGTGATGATCAATGTTGTTTGTTCTTAAAGATTTTTCAGATTAATAAGATGCTGTTTGGTTTTTATTCCTGTGAACTGTGTGTGTGTTGCTGTGTGTAACTGTATCCACTTCATTAGAAGAGAGTTAACATAACATATGTTAACAAACTCTCTCTCACGCACACACACTTATATACACTTACATACTTATATACACTTGAGCAGGTGGTTTGTGGATTGGGGTCAGTAACTCTCGTGTGTCTGTCAGTGAGGGGTTAATTCACTGGTATATATCGTCACTGGGTGTTTATTGGCTGATCACCATTTAATCACAACAGTGTATCTGATAGGGACGCCCAATTTAAACCCATTAATAAACTCACATTTAAAGCGTCCCTAGAAAGTGCTGAGTGGCTGATACTCTTCCAGTTGTGCTTATACTGTATATACAGGGCAGTACAGTACAGTAGCAGCTATAATGAACTATTAACCTCAGGACAGGATTTGCTTGAAACAATGCTGCATCAGAATGAGTGTGTGTGATGTTTGTGTGATATGGTGATTGTGTTCGTCAGAGGTTTGTGCTGTATACTGAATACAGTGTGTTGAGCTCAACAGACTTCAGACGGTCTGGAGTATCAGACGCTCACATGAGAAACATTGTCCTGTCACCCGTACAGCAAAAGAAATTCAGCATTCTGGGGAAAGTGGAACTAGATCCAAACGTTTGTACTTCTGTAGCTCTCACTAACATTTACTGTCATTCAGTGATTCTTGTACTTGTATTTCAATAGTTAATTATCTGTCACGTTTAAGTAATGACAAATTGGTGGGTAATGTGTTTATTTTCATACAGATAAAGCTACAGTGGAAAAAGCTCATTAAAACATTTTCCTCAAGCAAAATATAATTTCTTAGTTCTTGTGATGTGGGAGTGAAATGAGACATTCTTCACAGAGAGACACTCACTGGTTCAGTCAGTCAATCATTAGATGATGTTATTCCTGCTCACACAAATGTTTCTTCAGATAGTTGCATTAATGTGTCATGCACAGGTGATTGTAAACATCGACTTTTAGATCACACACATTAGCATCTGACATCTGGCAGCAGATGATGAAACTGTTGAAGAACGATGTGGACATTTTATTCTTTTCACACTGGAGAGGTGATCCTGAAACACTAATGCACTTCAGTTTCTCTCTGTTTAAGCTTGCAGCTTCGGCTCTGCCCACAAGCACCTGGATAAGTGTGCGATTGGATTCCCCAAAATTTCTTGCATTATTAAATCATGGAGTAAAAACCAAACCATTAATCTAGGAGTCATTCTCTCTGGATATCAGTCCCATCAGATCCCTGCGCTGTCAGGATGGACACCAGCTGTGCTAAGCATCTCCAGCACCAGAGATCAAAACCTTTGAGAGCAAATCTTCTGCTGCAATAGGAAAGCACCAGAGGCACATTATGAATTGTTAAGCAGTCGAGCTTTTCTAATCCTGCGGTCTGAGACTATTCTGAGTGCTGATGTCAGGAGTGCTCCAGGACCTCCAGTGTCCGATACTCACTGTGGAATGTTGGAATGCCGGAGTGGATGATGTCACAACTCATTCAGGCCTAGTTTGCTCATCAGCTGCTTTAGTTGTGAAGGGCCAGGCATGTCATGGGCTCAGACCCCTGCCCTGTAAGTCAAAACAGACTGTCAGTGGTTGATATCCGGAGCTTGTTTTCACGTTGTGTTCAAAATGGCAGCAGACATGTGTTTCTGATGGTGAGAATTGCTTCATAAAAAGATGTCAGCGGAGAGTGACTGATGTGAATAAAGGTCGCCAGCCATACACAAATGTTGTGCATACACTGGTTGTGCTGTTCTAAGCCCTGTCTAATTGACCCCATCCATGTTTGTTTAAAAATGTATTTATTTCATTGAACAATCACAGCCTCATTTTCATTTAAATCAGATTAAAAGTGCATCTATACTGACTGAGATCCCCAGGGCATCTGTGTGTTTTTTTGTGTGAGTTTTGCTGCATGTTTTTATAATTATTATCAGTGAAGAGATTCTGAGATATTTCCTGGCAAGTCACTTCCTGCCGCACGCTGTACTGGAGCTGGATCTGGGTTTGGCTTTCCTCTGGCCCGATCAGTGACACCAGCTGCAGGTTGGATGGGGAGCCGCTGTGGTTCTTCTCAAACCCCTGTGAGCCCCTTTAGGCCCATGGAAACATTTTCTCAGGGTGCCCAGATTTACTGCTCAGTGCTGCTTTTGTTTACTGTAGAATCCTGGGCTGTCATTCAGGAATGCATTACAGATGAGCTGAACGATCTCGTCTCTGCCAACGTTTCTACAGCTCTGAAATGTCTTCTCTCAGCATGACGCCACAGAAAAGCAGATCTTTGGCAGTCTTTAGCAAGGTCAGTTATTCAGCCGTTATGACGATTTACAGGTGCTTACTGTAAACATGAATCTTTTCAGCAGTACAATTTGACTGCTCTGTAATCAGATGCAATAACAATTATTTAGCAGCTTTCAGCACGTTTAACTTTACAGTCTCCTCACAAAATTTACAGACTTCAAGCAGAGTTTCTTAACTGTTAATAATAAATAACACAAATAATACAATTATTATATGAATTATTTTGTTGGCTCATATGCAAATCTTAGTAATATTAATTTTTTTAATTGAATGTGTGCTTTTTAACAGGTGGCATGACCAGCTGATGTTCTATGTAAATCTGGATTCTGAAGCAGCAGCAGGTGAGAATTCAGTAAAATGTTGCCTCACACACTGACAATTTATTCACCAGTGAACAAAAAACATAATAAAAACAAGATTTATTCTGTAAAAAGTTGTTAAATGAATATTGTACAAAAATAGAGTCTGTAGAGCTTTGGTTCAGTAACACAAACAAGACTTCTCACAGGACCAACAAAACACTGCAGGACAGGAAGTGATTTCAGCTGCAGGACCAGCTGATGCTTTATGTGCTGGTGAATACAGGTCGATGGTAGATGTGACACACAGAAACATAAAGGTGTGTTTATCTCTCAGATCTCGTGAGCTTGTGGATATATAGTCTCCTCTTGTTTGCTTGTACAAACCTGTTTCTAACTGTGTGTGTTTACTGTTGAGCACTCAGATCACTGTAGTATCACCAGCTGAGTCTAAAACCTCCAGGAAGATGCTGTCCTGAATTAAGAAGTTTACTTCAATGCAGTTAAAAGAGACAAAGCACATTTACATCATTGGATTTAAATGGCCCACAGTAGTTCACTGTTTCATTTGTACAGATTAAAGGGTAAAATCTGTTCAGTGGTTCAGGGGGGCTTTCATAGCCTCAGTGGTAACTCCAGACAGCCAGACACTCACCAACTGGTTAACCAGAAGAAAAGGGTCAAATGTAACATCATGTACTTGGAGCAGTCCTCCATTTGTGCTTCAGTGCTCAGTGTAGCCTTTCCCCATTTCTGTCTGCCACTAACTTCATTACAGTCAGATGTAAACACATTGGGCCAGGCTGTACTTTAAAGACATAATTGGAGACAAGCCATTTGAAGTCCAGTAACAACCACCAAAAACTGGGAATAAACAACTGGTCTCTCGCAGACATTCATGGGTTTTGTTTTCAAATCGTTTCAATGATTTGTTTAAAGTGGATGATGGAAAAAGACAGTTTTGACAAGGTTTTTCACTTGGGCAAAACATCAGCTTTTGATTTTCTAGTGTATTAGTTGGTCCACTTATTTTTGCTATGAAATAATTCTGCCTGCTTATAATCTTACGTTTTGTTGTTACAGAAACAGCGTCTAGTGTAGCTGGAGATGCACCTTTCCCATCACTGAAGATTATGAGTACATGTTCTGTTTGTTTGACAGGAGACTCATGGCTTCACCCTTTACAGAGACATTCTGTTTTATCTGTTGTGAGAATCAGTATGGAGTCTGGAACAACATGAGAGGTGAGTCTGTGTCATTTCTGGGGTGAACTGGGTGACTTTTGTGGGACTTTAGAAACATGTGCTCCATGTGCTCCACCCAAGACAGAGAACCAAATAACTGTCTAAAATAAATAAGACAAACAGTCAAAAAATGGATTGCAATAAATAACAATAACTTAAATCTCAATAAATACATTTTCATATATATATACTAAATATAGAGATAGATGGACAGATAGTTTTCTGTATATTGAAGTTTGGAGTCTATGGATACATCAGTGTCTGTCCACAGGGCTGTGAGGTGTTTATTCATTGAATAACACTTTAAAACTAATAATCCCCTGCGCTCAAGTCACATGACCAGCTCCAGTCTGCATAACTGACTCCTGACTGACATCAATACTGTGTAAGAACCATTTCAATAATTTCAGCCACACATTTGGGGGAACTCTTGTAGTTTGGGAACAGCTTGAATACAGAGCAACTGAGAGATCTTTCTGTGAGTTCTGCAGTACAGCAGCTTGTGCTTAGATCTCTCCCAGCAGGGCTGAGAGACACATCCTGATGTTTCTTCAGAGCAGCATTTCTCAGTACTGGCCCTCAACACCCTGACATCCTAGATGCTCGCTTCCTTGCTCAGGCAGGTCACACACAGGCACACTTTTTAGCAGAATGTTTCTTAAGCGTGTGGTACTCTAAACTGTCATCCAGAAAGGAGATGTTGTCGTCAAAAGCGATTGGCCGGCAGCAAGTCCTAGGGGGCGTGTCTTTGTCCAGCTTCTTGTTGTGGGTAAGGTTGTTCAAGATCTTGTCATAGTTGGTCTCAGAGTCATAGCAGGGCCCGCTGCAGTACCGAAATATCAGCTCCTCTTTGGTCCTGTAGCCCAAACCCAGATCAGTCACATTGAGGTGGATCTCTTTCAGGAGGCAGCCACGCCCGGGACCTTTGACCTTCTCGTCTCGACTTTCCTTCCGCCTTCGGCCACCACCCCGGCCACGACGACTCCTGTCGCCCCACCTCCGAGAGCTCCTCTCACTGTTTGTTGCTCCTCGATGGCGTAATCTGTCCCTCTTGGCTTGAGAGGGCCCCTCTGACTCTAAGGCCCGCCGCAGTCGGCCGATAGTTGCTTCAATGAAATCCATTACATCCTCAAACTGTTCCGGGTAAAAGCTGTTTATATCATCTATAATAGACAGAAAGAATATATCACCATACAAGCAGATTTATTCATGTATGAATTCATAATTCAGTGTTTTCATAATACTGTTTACGGTTGGAGATGGTGCACGTGGCAGGTGAAGTATTTGTACGAGCCCCATCCACTGCAGGTGTGCTGAAACAGACAGTGTTTTATCCTTTTGTTGGTGTAAGTTGTGTAACTAGCAGTTACTAGGTTACAAGATCTGGTTCACAGCCGACAGATGAACATATCAGATAAAACTAACAACGGTGGTCGGGTCTCAAAAGCTAGTAAGCTGCCTACAGGACCTAGACAGGATATTTGGACATAGACACTTTTGAATGACCAAACAGGCACATTAAAGTTTTTTGAAAAGACATTTTTGAATGTTTTCATCAGCGGAAAATTAATTTGCATACAATAATCAGCTTTGTTTTCAGAGAATACGTCTGGAGTTACGTTTATTTTCTCACTCCACTGTCAAATTGTTCCTTCCTGTTTTTAACATCTAACAAACATTTGTGATGTTTCTGCTTAACATGAGATAAAAACTATTTGCTAACAGAATAATAATATAGGATAATAATAAAAACTAAGTTCAACGTATATTGTCTGAAAACGGTTACTATAATCTTACACAATAAATGTTGTTTTAAGGATGTGTAGACAGAAACAGAGATAAAGAAAATGTTATTTCAGCAGTGAGGGCCATGTGTGTGTTTTACTCACAGCAGATTTCATTCACATCACTAAACTCTGTGATTTCAAATAGCCAAGCTGCCATTAAGTAGATGACGTTCTGGAGCGATACAGAGGAATAGTGCAAGTCCTGCATGTAGTGACCAAACCCCTGAGACAAAAGACACTGAGTGATTCAACATGTGTTTGTCTTCTCCAGCTAACATCATGAGTTCTTCACTAGAGTTTCTGAACGCCTGCCGTTATGTAAGAGGTTCTGGCTGGGGGTCGCGTGTCTTGATTTCACTTTGTTCTGAAACAACTTCATACATATTTCACAAGCCTTTAGACCGTATCTGTCACTTTAATGGAAACCATGTCACACACAGGCACCAGTCTGAAGTGTTGGATCACACTAATTCTGAGAGTTCTCATGATGAACGGAAGGTGAGACTGCGGCCAAACACATCATTCAAATGCTTTTATGTCATATCAAGAAAGTATGTCATTTTACTGCTGTGCAAAACAGGGTCATGTCGTTTTTTGTTAAATATTCTGAACAGCTCTCAGATTCCTGAAGCATTCATGTTCTGAACATGTCTTTATTTAACATCATTATCTGTCTGACTTTATAGATAAACAATCTAAATGAAGAAAAACTTTTCCATCTCAAGTATATAGAAGATTTTAGGAGATTAAGAGCCTTTAGAAGCTCAACCTTTGTGCTGAAAACCAGATTTGTCTTTCACTTGTAGATATTTATGGTGTTAATAACACATCTTGTTTGAGAGTTTTTGTATGTGGCTAGCCAGTAGTTAAGAGTGTCTTAATGTTTCAGCTGAGGCATATTCAAAATACTCCCTCTAGATTTGTGCATTTGTGTCTCTACTCATTTGTAATTGCACTACAAAAACCAATAACACTGTACAGTAATTGAACATACAAACAGTAAAGATCATCTCATTTTTCATTGCCTGTCCTCTTTGGCATCAGAGCTGTTGGTATCCAGGAAGATACTTACATTGTTCCTCCATGGAGGCTTGTGTAAAGTCTGTGGCTTCAGATGGAGAGTCTATGAGGGGGTCCAGAGCGAGGGTCTCACTGCGACGCTCAGAGACGATGGCTCTTTTTAATGGCTGCAGCTTGTGGAAGAGGGGATGTGTGGACACAGAGCTCAGGAGCAACAAACACGTGGCTATAATGTCCCATAACTTCATTTTAGACCCAGTTCCTTTGAGGGAAGCTGCAACAGTATGAAGGTACAACACTGTATTATTTGCACAACATTCTATCTGACATTTTGGGGGTCTTTATCAGGGTATACTTTGAGGAATACAACATTTATTTTGCGTTTGGTTCTACTGAAGGTTCTCCAAGAATGAAATGGTTGAGAAAGAGAAAAGAAATTGAAGGGAAAAGGCTTATAACTGGTGAGAAGTACAAAATCAAACACTCTGATAATGGCTTTCCATTAAATGTTTTGCAGCCTATAGTAGTTAATGTTGAACAGATTTCTGTCCATTTACAGAGCAGAAAAATTTGGGTTTTTTGGCAGAGACTGCCAGCTCAACACACACACACACACACACACAATCTCTGCTGCCTAACTCCTATAGACAGAAAGGCAAATAAAATAAAGTGCTTTCAGGAAAATAATGATGTTTACAACGGTTTTTATGACACTTTCTTGCAGTAAATGAGGTTTTGCTCTAAATAGTTCCACTTACTGATGGGTAAAACAGATTGTGTCACTTATTTCGCCAGTTTTAAGCTTTTAAAAAGTCATTCATATAGTGGTAGAGCTTGTGGTTTATTGTTTAGTAGATACTCTATTTAACTCTTTACTGCATCATAGTTTTTCAATCGCAGTGTAGCTGTTTAGTGTTAAGGGTGTCTGTTAAAATACATTTGTTAAAATTCATTGTGCAATTCTCTAGTTTATGTTTAAGTTACAGATTTTTCTGTCTGATATTTAAAAGGACCCAGAAAGCAATAAAACATCAATAACCTTTTCTGCTTTCCAAAGAACCAACTCAATCTACAGCTAAATGTTCTTCGGCGAACCTCAGAACTATTGAAGAATATTTCAGTGCCAGAATGTAAAGGAAAGTGAGCGAGTCTTTGATGTCCAGCACATGCAATATAAGAAACAGACCAGAAAATCACAAACCATTTACAGAGCCCAGAGACGCACGTATAGCCACAAATCCTGCATCCATTCAAAACATGTTGTCCACTAGATCCAAATGTGTGGAAATGTTCACTGTGTGCGACGCGACGCGACGCGACGCGCGATGCTGCTGTGCCACCGACCACAGAGCCGCGGAGCGTCAGATGAAGACGTCAGGGACGCCCAAGTCTCCGTGTGACACATCTGGACCCAAACTAGCCGCGACACTTTCCCTGTCCAAACGCACAGACGCGTGTTGCTCCTCGGTATCCACACAGATGAAAGCAGCTCTTCTGCTCAACACAACAGCGTTGCGTCTGCTCGACGCGTTAGACGCGCGTACTGAAGCTCTGAGCGCGTTTCAGTCTGTCCAGGGTTCGAGCGCCGTGACGTCACACCTGCTCCACGCTCTTTTTCCCACGCTCGTAGAACTAAACATCAGCAGCACGAGAGATCCATCAGCCAATCAGAATCCACCATGAATTACCATCGGACACATACATCAGATTCATCTGATGTATGCTGGTCTTGCCATACAAATACAATGCTGCATGAATATGGTAACATTCAGTATCATTGTACAGAGGAGACCGAGAGTAACTTTTACTCCAGTAGATCTTTCTCACGGTTTATTTCTGAAAGTCAGTTTTCAGACTTTCTGAAAATTGTTCAGTGAAGAATGAACATGTCTGAACAGTTTATGTTCTCACATTATACAGGGTGAATATGGATCCTGCAAGTACCTGATCATGGCAATCATTCAGCACAAACAGAAGTGTAGAACTTTTTCTGTAGGTGACTTTTGTTTTCAGTATTGTGGTGAATGTTTGTCAAAACACGCCCAGTCCAAAATATTCACCTGGAGTCGCGTTACTTTATTTTTATTATATTAAATACAGACATTGACTTAAAACAAAAACAACAGAGAGTTTGCCAGCAGCTGTTTAGGCAATAAATATCACATGGAATTATAAGTGAACCTCTAAACGTCCTGCACTGATCCTAATGTCACACAGACAGACATGACACCCGTGTGTTGTTCATTAGAAAAGTGTGGAGCAGAAACTAAATGAATATCCAGATGTTTAAAGATGACCTCTGAAAGTCGGGCACAACACATATTTCTCAGTTCTTATGATGACTTCATGTTACCATAGAGGGCAAAATTTGAATATGTTTCTTCATTGGGTGTACAAAAACATATATCTGCACATTTACTCCTAAAATGTCTTCAGATTCTGTGTGCTGATATACTCGCCCAGTTTCTGTGTGTGTCTGTGTTTAGAAATGTCTTCAGGATTGTTTGTATGCTCTATTGTCAAGAGTAAAACGCTGCTTTTCATCATGATTTCCTGCAGAAATCTTTGTCCTATAAAACTGAGTCAAAGACCAAACCCTGAAAACCAACAGTGAAACGCTGACAGACAGGACATGACACGTTTGCCTTTGAATAGCTATTAAGGTGAATATTGAGAACTTGGATGGTCTTGTAATGCATGTTCTTCTGTGCAGGTTTCAGAAATGTGACACGTGTTGTAATGTTTTTCCTGTCGGAGGGTTTTCTCATAATGCTCTCAGAGGTTTTCTCTGTGTTTACTTCCAGTGAAACTCAATACTCAAACTCAAAACTCAAACCACCAAACTTCATGAGTAATACAGGACAAAATATGAGATTCAAAAATATTTCTGATACAACTTTCTGAATGACCAACATTATAAAAGTATATAATGTTGTTAGAAAGAGACAGTGTAATGTTTTTCTGATATTGCATGTGAGCCAGGCTTGCATACCTCTAACAGATTCTTCAAAAAAACAAACATTTTATATAACAGTGCGGCAACATCTTGCTGTTTGTGGCTTGTCTGTGTTATGGAATAGTAACAATCGGCGGAGCAAAACTCAATATTGTGTTTGAGACAACAAGTGATGTTCAACCTTGTTGCCAGAGTGACATTTTTTAAATATTGCATAAAGAAAATCAATGCAATTATTAATGTTGTTTTGAAGTGGTGTGAGCAGCTCATGAAGTAGATGCAGGTGTGCTCTCTGTTCTTTAGCTCTGAACACACTGTCAGTGACGTCTGTTCTGCTGCACTCATGTATGTCAGTGGAGTTATACTGGAGTCATTTTGTCATGATTGGCTGTGGGCCCAGATCCGCTGCATTAGGTGTTCCAGGGAGGAATCAGTCTTCCTTCATCTGTCTCTACCCGTGTTGCTGCTGTTTTAGTGACACTGAGTTTGACTCTCAGTGAGACTGCAGGTGTGCCCACCGTGAGACAAGCTTCATCAGCACATTTGGAGGATCAAAAAATGCTGCATGTATGCAAGTGCATTAGTGCATGGATTCTGCATTAGCGGCAACCAAAACTAACTAGAATTAGAACTTTATAAATGTGTTTACTAAATGCGTGTGTAATGTGTAATGTAACTGGACTATTTTTGCCCAATGTCTGTGTGTACTGCAGCATGCTGATGTTAAAATCAATTCAACTCTCTGGTGTGCTGCTATTTGTTCAGCATTTGTGCCTGTCTAGATAGTTACAAATCAGCCTCTCATAGACTTTTAGTGAAGATGCCACCTTATAAGGCTGCGGTCTGTGTAGACAGTAGACCACAAGGCAACTCTGAGGGTTTTGGAACAGAGCCACAATTTAACATGACTGTCAGACATCTTACTGACAGTGTGTAAAATATGCCTGAATAATCAGAGACGTTTGCTTGAATATCATAATAATCGAATGGCAGAGATACAGTGCAGTGCAGTATGAGTGCAGGAAACAAGGACCAGAGTGCTGTAGTGTTTGGGTATGGCTCAGTTGATGATATCACTGATGGGTGTTCCGCTGATCCTCATCACAACTAAATACAGTAAACTTTTAGATAAATGTTATTACAGAGTGACACTGATAATACATGGTGTGATATCAAAGCTCCCTTTGAGACTGAGATAGAAAACGTTACATGAATTTGCTCTCTGTGTAATTTTAATGTGAATAATGTTGACGGTATGATGTTTGGATTCACGTGATCTTTATTCTGAATTGTTCCAGCTCTGGCAGCAGATCATCTTTGCATCTCTGCTGATGTGGCGTCCAGTAATGACTGTGGCATGGTTGCCAGCAGCTCTCAGCTGTGATACGAGCTGACGAAAACTGATTCTCCACTAATGTATTCTGATACAAAAACAACAAATGTGATGAAATGTGTTAGATTTAACAGATATATTATTCATATTGTAGAAAGATGATCAAATAGTAGAAATCACTGCTTCATAGTTTTAAGAATATTAATCCTCCAGTCAGATTCTTGGTTATCTCTATTGTATATAAAGAAACAACAAACAGGCACTAGTTTTATATGTTCAGAATCCTGATGCCAGGCTGTTTTTTAGGTGTTCTGAAGGGCTGTTGCAAACAGGGTGCTTTGCAAAGCTTATAAAGCTGTTTATATGTACATAGCTACTGTAAGCACAACACAATTTATAATCCAGTTCAAATTTTATTTCACAGATATCTTTGGTTAGCAAAGTTTTTGACCAGCTCTAACTATCACACTAGTTTATGAGTCAATGTCCGTGCTGTCAGAAACTGAGCTCTGCTGCTCTGGGTGTGTTAGTTTGAAGTGATAAATGCAGATAAGGAATAAAACAAGTTAAGGGGCAAAGATACTGTACATTTGGACTTTCATCACCATGGAAGGATGGTGTTCTGGATTGGTATCAAAGCAATTAGAGTTCACCAACGGCCAATCCAGTGCTGAGAAAGACATCATGTGACTTCTCCAGTCAGCACTGAAGAGGTTAAGGTGAGTTTTATATTGTTATGCTCTGGAGAGTATCATTTCTCTGAGATTGTTCTGTCATACTGTACCTCAGGAGATTACCCAGAGTTCTTTGAAGTATTAGCTTAGTTTTAGGTGTTTCCTCTGATTGTTCTAGGCAGAATTAACATTTTAACAAATGAGACAAATGTTGACATACAGTAGGAGTACAGAGCTATAAAATAAATGTGGATGGCATCAATCAGATCTTTTTATTTTAAGCAATTTAGGAGAAACAAAAATGAGACTCATTGAACTTCATGAAATCTTGATGAGTTAACAGAGAGCAACTTCTGAGAAAAAACATTTTCCTCTGGGAGAGACTGAAGCAAACACTTCTTCTTCCCTGTTCAACCCTACTGTTATCTAACAAATATTTAAGAAATTGTATCTGTGATTTAATTTTTTACTTTGACTTGCACCATAGAAGCTCTCTTCACACACTTTATTAAGGATTGCTGACCCATGACATCATCCCTCTGAGTTAAGGATCTGACGGTTCTGCTAACTGATCCAGAAGTTCTGAGTTGGCTGATCTCTAGAAGTCATCATGTCCAGTCGATCTGGGAATGATGCAGGGAATCTGAGGGGCTATTTGATTCTTGTGGGTGAGTTTAAATGAGACACACGCTGTGGTCAGCTAAGTGCTTGTATCAGGCTCTGTACCGTCAGGATAAGCTCTGAAGAGTGTCATCGTCCACCAGCCACATTCTGCGGTCAGAACTGACTGTGTTTGCAGCTGTTTCTGCTGCCAGCACACGTGCACTGGCTGCATGTCTTTACATGCATGTCTTGTTTAGAGCAGGTCAGGTGATCTGTGGACCTCTATCAGAAAAGTGATGGTGTTTAGAGCAGGTCAGGTGATCTGTGGACCTGTTTCAGAACAGTGATAGTGTTTAGAGCAGGTCAGGAGATCTGTGGACCTGTTTCAGAACAGTGATAGTGTTTAGAGCAGGTCAGGAGATCTGTGGACCTCTGTCAGAAGAGTGATGGTGTTTAGAGCAGGTCAGGTGATCTGTGGACCTCTGTCAGAACAGTGATAGTGTTTAGAGCAGGTCAGGTGATCTGTGGACCTCTGTCAGAAGAGTGATGGTGTTTAGAGCAGGTCAGGTGATCTGTGGACCTCTGTCAGAAGAGTGATGGTGTTTAGAGCAGGTCAGGTGATCTGTGGACCTGTTTCAGAACAGTAATAGTGTTTAGAGCAGGTCAGGAGATCTGTGGACCTCTGTCAGAAGAGTGATGGTGTTTAGAGCAGGTCAGGTGATCTGTGGACCTCTGTCAGAACAGTGATGGTGTTTAGAGCAGGTCAGGTGATCTGTGGACCTGTGTCAGAACAGTGATAGTGTTTAGAGCAGGTCAGGTGATCTGTGGACCTCTGTCAGAACAGTGATAGTGTTTAGAGCAGGTCAGGTGATCTGTGGACCTCTGTCAGAACAGTGATAGTGTTTAGAGCAGGTCAGGTGATCTGTGGACCTCTGTCAGAACAGTGATAGTGTTTAGAGCAGGTCAGGTGATCTGTGGACCTCTGTCAGAAGAGTGATGGTGTTTAGAGCAGGTCAGGTGATCTGTGGACCTCTGTCAGAACAGTGATGGTGTTTAGAGCAGGTCAGGTGATCTGTGGACCTGTGTCAGAACAGTGATGGTGTTTAGAGCAGGTCAGGTGATCTGTGGACCTCTGTCAGAAGAGTGATGGTGTTTAGAGCAGGTCAGGTGATCTGTGGACCTCTGTCAGAACAGTGATGGTGTTTAGAGCAGGTCAGGTGATCTGTGGACCTGTGTCAGAAGAGTGATGGTGTTTAGAGCAGGTCAGGTGATCTGTGGACCTGTGTCAGAAGAGTGATGGTGTTTAGAGCAGGTCAGGTGATCTGTGGACCTCTGTCAGAAGAGTGATGGTGTTTAGAGCAGGTCAGGTGATCTGTGGACCTCTGTCAGAAGAGTGATGGTGTTTAGAGCAGGTCAGGTGATCTGTGGACCTCTGTCAGAAGAGTGATGGTGTTTAGAGCAGATCAGGTGATCTGTGGACCTCTGTCAGAAGAGTGATGGTGTTTAGAGCAGGTCAGGTGATCTGTGGACCTGTTTCAGAACAGTGATAGTGTTTAGAGCAGGTCAGGTGATCTGTGAACCTCTGTCAGAACAGTGATGGTGTTTAGAGCAGGTCAGGTGATCTGTGGACCTCTGTCAGAAGAGTGATGGTGTTTAGAGCAGGTCAGGTGATCTGTGAACCTCTGTCAGAACAGTGATGGTGTTTAGAGCAGGTCAGGTGATCTGTGGACCTCTGTCAGAACAGTGATGGTGTTTAGAGCAGGTCAGGTGATCAGGTGTAGAATATATAAAAATTATAATCCAATATTTCATATTCATTTCTTTTAATAGAACTGATGAATCAAACTTCACACTCACATCTGCATTGTTCAGTACAACAGCACTCGCTTGTGTAACGTGCAGTTGTTTGTCATGCACAGCACAAGAGCCCAAATTGGAAACGTTTCATTTGTCTTTGGTTTCTGATGAGCTGTTGATTTCTGGAGGTTGGGACATGGAGATATTTTGATGTTAACCTCTAACATTGCAGTGCGGCTCGCCAGCATGCTAAAAGTACATGAGCTTAGTCTTAACTTACATGTAACAGGTTTGTTCTAATTGAAGTGTTGGAGATGTTTAGTGGCAAAGTGGTTTGAGGAGTCAAACTGGATCCTGTTTCTGGCTCTAATTCCTTTAGGTTTTGAGCTAATCCAGCTCCAGTTGCGGGTGAGGTTGAGCAGGAGGAGGCAGGTAAGTGTGCATCCGATCACAACACGCAGAGAGCTAGAAGCACCTGCAGCCCAGAGGATCAAAGGAGCTGCAGTTGAAGTTCCCACTGGATGCGTCACACTATCTACTGTGGATATGATGTAGATCTCAGGAGCAGCTGCTCTGCTGGACACCAGTGGACCAGGTTTGGCTGTGAGGTGCTCTCAAAAATCATGGTCAGAGGGTCAGAGGTTGTGAAGAATCAGATGGTTCTCGTGTTGAGAAGTGAGTGCAGACGTTGTTGCTAGGGTGTTGCTATGCAGTTAGTAGTGTTTTCCATCACTGTTCATTAGCTGGAATTCCACTGTATTATAGGACATTAGTTTTTTGCCTATTATAAAGGATTTTTAGGTTCTATGGCAACAAACTATAGAAAATAATGTAAACAATACAGTGAGATAATCACAGTTTACTTATACAGTTAATCTAGTTGTGTCCTGACCCACTTACTGCCCTAAACACAGTAAGTCAAAGCAGAATAACTATCTGTGACTTTAATTTATTATTTTGTTTTCATAGGAAATTGATCATCTTTGGAAGCAAAACTGATCATATTTACTTTGTTAAGATATTATAGTGAATGACTTAGTGTGTGTGTCTGTTTCTCACCAGACATGTTACTGTATGTAAGAGATACTCTGCTGGGCATTACACTCATTTAGTTCAGAGCCACCCTCTTCTTCCATGGTTCTGTATGTATGACATGTTTTAAAATAAGATTCTGATCCAAGATCAGTTTACGCCACTGTCATCATGGTAATATTTCTGTCAAACTCTGATATTTACACTTTTTAAGATTGTCATCAATTAATAACTGTGGTGTATGCTTCTAAAACAGTATCTGCAAACATTTAAATTTTCTGTTTAAAGAATAGTTTTCAATAGACTTTGTGAAAATATTGTTAAAGTGTTTATTTAAATGTAGTAATGTTGAGTACATCTACTGTGATTAAATTGTATGATATATTTTATTATTATATTGGCCTTTATTCATCCTGCTCTGTCGATGTCAATATCAGTCCTACTTCAGTCTAGCACTCATGTTGTACTTTAATTATCAGGATATAAAAGTAAAAACTGAGGCAGGCAATTAAATTCACAACATACATGTAACACTGTACATTTATGAATGTCGGGCCATGTGGTGTGTTTGCATGTGTGCAGTCCACCTGTTCATTTCGCTCTGAGCTGTAGTGGACGCTCTCATCACATTACTAACACTTGCTGTCTACGTTGTATGCCCAAACAACATCTTTCAGAGTACGAGAGATGTAGTTTTACCTCACAGCTGCTATGAATGTTTGTGAACAGCTGGTAAAACGAGAGGAGAGACACTCGTGACCCGTCCTCATATTTAGAACCATTATAGAACAGTGAATAACAGATGGGCACAAACAAGTTAACTTCTCTCTCGTGTTTTCTTTCATTTAGACAGACTTGAAGCATAAAAAGGTAAAGCAACCAATCACTGTTTGTTTTGTGTTACAGTATGTTCTATTTAGTGAGGTGAATGTGGAATCTATGGCGTTTCAACAATAAACAAAAATTTATTAATAAATTATTCACCTCACCAAAGATGACAACATTATTTTAGCATCTGTTCTCTGCATCTCTTTATCGATCTGCTGTTGTTTAGGTTCTGGATTGGTTTTGCTGTCACCTGCAGGTGAGTGTTATACTGACTAACAGCTTCATTTTTTTATATTGCACTTTTAGAAATGAAGGGACACAAGACATGGCTGAGAATACAAAAAAGAGAAAGACAGAAAGAAAGGTTTCAAAAGTGAAATGGGATCCCTGTGTTTTACAAAGAGAATTGATTTAAAGCATTATTATAGCCAGAGAAAGACCAGCATTTCCAACAGAAAGATGAGACTTCAACATCGAGGCCTGTGGGGGAAACCCACACAATAAAGGGTCTACAGAGCACACAAAGATATGCTGGATGGTAACACGTCTCAGCTGGCCGCTTATGCTGGTTGCTCTTTGGTGTCATCAGATTACAGGTGCTGGGTGACGGTTTTATGCTGTATGTGGGTGAGAAAATGAAAGATTTAGGGCAAATGATGATCATTTTAATAGGTGGTTAGAAATAATTTCATGATGGATAATTTTGCTATGAGGATAAAGATGAATCTCATGAACTAGCATCTGCTCCACTGAGAGGTCAGCAGTATATGGAGTCTGTTAGTGTGTTCTGTGTAATGTGTCAATACTGACAAAAAGATTCTGCATTTGTGTTATTTTAAAATCTACTGGCTTATGATGAAGCCACATCTAAAACAGTTTATGTGAAAATCTTCATTCAGAAAATCTTCTTTTGTCACATTGAGGTTTAGCTCTATTAGTGTTTGTGGTGTGATGTTACATGTGATATTGATTTAGTTACTAATCTTGTCTATTAAAGAAATACAGTTATTTCCAAATATATTTGTTATTTTCAGTTGCAAGTGTAACAGAGGCAAACCCAGTAACAGCTGTTATAAGACATAAATGTATCCGTATCTTGCGCATATGATCAACTTGCACAAATCTGTGTGAGATGTGTGAGAGCTTTAATGTTGTACAGTAATCTGTTCTTGGTTTGTATGTCCACTTTAGCAGAGCAGTGTAACAGAGGCTTACAGGTTAACAGGGGAAGTAAACACTCATTCTGTTGCCAGTGCAGAACGGTAAATCCTGGTGTTCAGGCTGAACATTGAGATGCTACACACACACACAGCTGTGGTAAATTACTTGGGACAACCAACACACACTCCACACACTCATTTGTGCTGTTGTTTTGGTGTCTCCACATGATGGCGATGAGAAACAGTTGAAGGAAATCAGTTCAAATCTAGTGAGCTGTCGCTGTAGACATTGTAGTGGAACTGGAACCTTATTAATTAAGACTATTTTGGAATCATCCACAGAGGCAGCAGTTCTTCAGCTTTGTACAAACAGTGTTCTTCTTATGAAGCACACAAGAGATTTGATAGAGCTTGATAGAGTTTCGGAAAACAAAGCCTATGAGAAGTTCCTGTAACCAGAAGAGCCAATAACCAGATTTCAGAAACTTTAGTTACCTTTATTCAATTTTAAGTAGTTTAATAGCCATAGGGAAATTTCTGCTGTGTGTGTGTCAAGTGACCTCTGGGTTCATGTGAAAGTTAGAGTTCATTGAGGGTCATGTTTAAGGTTGATGTTTGGGTAAGAGTCATGGAATGTTTTGGAGTCGCCCTGAGCTCAGAGTACAAAGTTTCATTTCATTTATTTCAAAGATCTTAAATATGTCATTCATATAGTTTAAACAGTAAAGCTGTGTGTGTAATCTGAGACTGTCATCTCCAAATTCTACTGCTGTGATCACCACAGAGAGCTCAAAATACACCAAAAGGCCTACACACACACTTCTCGACAAAAACAACAGCTTTGGAAGTTCAGTAGTGAAGTTAGAAGAGCACTAGATGTTCCTCTGCACTGGACTCTACAGAGCTGTCTTAACATTTCTGTACACACTCTCATAGATAAGAATATTGCATCCCTTTCAATATTGTGTAATGAATTCAGTGAAACTAGACAATGATTATGGATTAAATGTTAGCATTCATTTTATTTTTATTGCCCTTTACACAAAATACATTGATTCAGAGCGCGACTGGCAGGAAGACAACTGAAGATAATCAACACAACGTCCTACTTGCATTTTTTCCTAGTATCTTTTTTACTATATTTTGTTTTGATGCATGTGTGAGGTTCCGGGGACCCAAAATCTCTGCATATCATTTAATTAGATAACAAGATATGAAAGCTAATGGTATCCACAAACAAATGAGTTATACAGTGGCTGTATAAAGTCGGATCTCCTCAGGTTCACACAGGTGTAGTTTGAAACATTACCTATAAACATGCTTGGCGTACATTTGATAACCATCAATCAATTGTTTTCTTATTTCAAACCTAGCAACACTTATTGTGTCATCCCTGGTTTTCAAGACAAACTCTCACAGCATTGAGATGATTATTAAGCAATGATTATTTACACTTGAAATAGATTGAGAAATAGATTGAAGGGACCTGTGCATGAGAAATGTAGAAAATCTGAAAACTGCAGATAATCTTTGAAACTGTGTCCTGAGGCTCTTTGAATGGTGTAAGACATCTTCCAGAGACCTCTTACTGGAAATCAGAGAGTCTGGGCCCCGGAAGTGATTTTGTTTATTTACAATTTAATCAAAATAAAAATAATAAATACTTTTTGCATAATGACAAATTCGCGCAACGTTTCGTATTTCTGCGTAATTACACGCTCAAGCATTAAAGCAGACTGTGAGAAACTCATCGTGTTATCTTAACCCGGTTAATATCGTCGGATTAAACTCACGTCACTTTCACGGCTAGTGAAGCGCCAACGAGTCAGTGAGCATCAGACCGGCGCGTCTGAGTTTGAGTCGCTGAGGCTTCATCCTGTCCGATTCTGAGCTGATGCGAATCAAACAACAAAACATGATCAAAACATCAAACAGCTGCTGCGTGTCTTATTCCGGCTGTTCTGAGGTCATGCAGTTTGTCGTTGTGTTCTCAGTGATGCTGTGGACGAGCGCCAGTGCTGCGGGTGAGTTACAGATACATCCATCATTCAGCTCATTCGTCTGATTCGTCTGATTCTGAGGAAAACCGCAGTGATCGTGTGTGAAGGAAGTCCTCCTGACGTTTAGAAAAGCTCATGAAGGACAGAGTGTGCGGCTGACAGTCAGGCTGAGCTGGTCGTGTGTTAAATAGTGCTTATAAAGGCTGTTGTGTGTTTATTGTGCTGTTCTCTTAGTTGTCAGTCTAAGTCATAGTAACTCATGATGGTGAAGTTTTGTTTGTGGCAGTAGATTTGTGATCAGTTATGTTCACAGACTGATGTCCAGTACATCAGTATGTGCATTGTGGAATCTGTCTGATCAGCCCACATCAGACCCCACACAAGAGCTTTATTGTTTCAGAGATGAGCTCATGCTGCATGTATTTACAGCTGATGGTGCTTCAGATTCATTGTCAAAAACACTTGGTTACTTAGAATGTCAACAAGATTGTAAACATCAAGTGTTTATAATAACGGTTTACTTTATTTTGACAGATCATCTTGGTCCTCCCCTGGATGTTGAGTGTGAGACACTGAACTGCACAGCCATCAGTGTTGGCTGGTGGATGCCATGGCAACACATGCACAGCATCACTGGATACAGAGTAAAGAAAACGTGGCAGAAACAGAACTGTACCTGATTCATGATGACCAACAGTCGAAACATTTCCAAAGCCCAAAAAAACGATTCCAAATAGAAACAACAAATGACCTAAAATAAAATGCTAACAGGATAACTGTTGGATATTAAGTGAAAAGCTCTCCGTTTAATGTTGTTATGCTTGAATTTACACATTTATTGAAATGTGAGGTATTTAAAAACATTTGTGTTTATTTGGTTGTGAAGTAGCTCCTAAAATAGACTATTACTATTACTATATTTTGGGTAACTAATGTGTGTACAGTTCTGGTTCAGTTCTTGAGTGTAATTACTTCAGGATCAATCAGTGTTTGTACTGGGTTTGTATCTAATGAGGCTCTGACTGCGTGGTTAAATCATGAAGTGAATCATAAAACATAAGCACAGATGTCTGTCCACATTCAGGTGCAACCGACTGAGTGGCTTCAGCTCTGCAGTTTCTGTTGTTGTGCAACAGTTACTGGCAAAGAAAACAATGAAATTCAAGAAAACAGAAGACTAATAATTATTGTTTCACTGGTTAAAATCAAGGCACTTTAAAAGACTGTAAGTGAAAACACCAGTTAAGAATGTAAAGACTGTGTTGCTGTCTGTCTGTATGGAAGCAGAATGAGATGCACTATTAGAAATCACTTCAGATACTTGTCTCCTGTAGGTCACCAGCACAGAGCTGATGGGAGTCCCAGCAGTTGTGTTGAGCATCCCCATCAGTCTTGAGATTGTGACTCAGGTAAAGTCTGTTTCCATTCTTAACTCTATAAGACCTTTCATTAGCTTACTGTCTTTACTCTGTAATGTTACTCTCTGTTGCAGGTACAAATGCTTGGCCGTGCACATTTTGTAAGTACAATGTTTAAACTGGCCAAGTACAGAATTATTGGACATTGTGTATGATTTCTACTTTCTTATATTGTTAACAGTCCTGAGCTGATGTGAGCTCTTTTGTCCTGTAGAACACAGTGGTTGGGAATCTGAAAGCAGGCACTGAATATTCAGTCTGGGTTCAGGCTTTTGGGTGGACAGGTGCAGGACGCCCCAGCAGAGCACAGACAGTCCGAACCCGTTCAGACGGTACACCACAGAACATGTTGAACAAGTTTCTTCATTACTAGTAATATTAATTTGTAATATAAAACTGTTAATTCTTAAAACATTTTGTGTGATTCATATAAGTATGGTACTTATGGTACTTTGTTTTGCAGACGACACTTTATTTGTGACCCCAACACAACTCAGGGTGTTTGCTGTATCAGACACAGAGATGGTGCTGTCATGGAAACCGGGAAGAGATGACAGTGCACATGTCCATCACTTTCTTGTGTCTTATATGAGGTAAATTCAGGGGACTCAATCCATCATGTGTTCAGTTGTAAACTCCCGTTTCATTTAAACACAAACTGAACTATTTGCTTTTTTTGAAAATTAAAAAATTTATTCACAGAAATTACATCTAGAACACTTGACTGACCAGTAGTTCATAGCCACTGGATAAAGAATTAATTATTCTATCTTATTTGTAAACGATATGTTCAGCACACACACAGATTTTGAAGTCTTGATTTTCATTGGTCATTCAGAAGGCTTGTGAGTGGTTGAAGAGGAACTGAATTCAGTCCATTGAATGTGTTCAGCCTTAGACTGCAGTGTTTCTGTGTCTGAATGCATTAATGCGAGTTTTTTGCTGTCTTTTTTGACTATGTCTTCTTTTGTTCAGGGTAACCAGATGGCAGAAACAAAAAATACATAAAAAACAATGAATTGGGTCTTTGTGTTTTCTGTTAAAGGCAGACAATGGTCGAACTTCTAAAATGGGCTTTTTGTGTTTGTTTTTCTGTATTTAGAACTGAACTGGATTCTGAATGGTTGACCATGCAGGTATCTGGACAAACAGACTCCACTTTTCTGACAGGTCTGAATCCTGACACACAGTACTCAGTTAAGGTGCGAGCTGTGAGCATATGTGGCAGAACCTCTCAGGGCCCCATTGTTGGCCCTGTCCGGACCCTCAGTAAGTGCTCAGTCTGTCATTGTAGTTGTGTGCTGTTTGTATGCTGAAAGTTTTGTGTTTCTACAGGAGCTCAGTACGCTGGCAGTGGAGGTTCAAAGCAGCTGCAATATTTCACAGAAGATTTGAGAACTGAAGATGATGGTGATGGTCTTCAAGAAAAGGTATCAGAAACACTCATGTCATAAGGAATCAGTTTCATCGACCTTCTGAGATAAGCTTTCATTGCACTGAAAACATACATTCATTTAAACAGAGATTTCCCAAATTTAAGACAATTCAGTGTCTTTTACAATGATGCTAAAAATAACGCTGTTTCATTTAGCTCACACCCAGTCCACAGGTGACCGTGCTGAGAACCATAACCGCCCGTCCAAAATCCCGATCAAGGAAAGAATTTCTTTCATTCAGGTTGAATCATAATGATCCTGTAGCTGAAGCTTCATCCTCCATCTCAGATCTGTCTGTCTTTGCAACCTCTACACCGACAGCCCCTCCTGGTCCAGTGATGCGATGGAGGGGGGTGGGGCATCAGCTGTCTGATCTGCTCTGTGAGGACGCCGTGTGTCCGCCAGACAGCATCTGTGTGGATGATTATAGAAGTGGAGGTTCTCGATGTCACTGTGGGTTAGGCCGACAAGGAGAAGCCTGCTTAGATAGTGAGTTAACTAGTCCTCACTCTGAAATATTCCCTATACTGACCAAACTACTCTAAACCAGATACACTGCTACTGCAGATTTTTGTGAGAAACACAGTGAAATATCAGCTCAGATCTGTTGTTTTTTCATTAGCTGTTGATGTGAAGTTTCCAAAGTTGTTGGGCTACTCACACTTGGCCTTTGAACCGCTCAAGAACTCGTTCCTGATCTTTGAAATGACGCTTGAATTCAAGGCGAGCACTTTTATGATTCTGTCTTGAAGGTATAGTTAATTAACAGCAAATTTTCAGGTGAACTGTCCCTTTAAATCTGAATGTCCTGTAAATGATAAGTGAGTTGTTCTGATGAACAACTCACTGTTTGAGGGACAGCATCAATGTATCAGGTTGCTTGACCTTCATTTCTCCACAGGCAGAAGCTGAAGATGGTCTTCTGCTGTACTGTGGAGAAGATGAACAAGGTGAAGGTGACTTTGCTTCACTGGCTCTGATTGATGGAAAACTTCACTTCAGGTATGAACACACATACAGGTTTGATCATACTGATCAATTAGTACTGATGAGAAAATATGAAGCTAAGAGTTTCAAACTTTTTAAATTCAAATAAAAGTCTTATTTGAGTCTGTCTTCTGTTATCTTTCCTTAAGACAATGAAAACAATGTTGCTGGAGCTGCTCATCAGTAACAGTGTTGTTGATATCAGTGGTGTGTGTGTGTGTATGTGTGCGTGTGTGTCAGGTATAACTGTGGTACTGGAGCTGCTCATATCATCAGTAACAGTGTTGTTGATATCAGTGGTGTGTGTGTGTTTGTGTGCGTGTGTGTCAGGTATAACTGTGGTACTGGAGCTGCTCATATCATCAGTAACAGTGTTGTTGATATCAGTGGTGTGTGTGTGTGTGTGTGTTTGTGCGTGTGTGTCAGGTATAACTGTGGTACTGGAGCTGCTCATATCATCAGTAACAGTGTTGTTGATATCAGTGGTGTGTGTGTGTGTGTGCGTGTGTGTCAGGTATAACTGTGGTACTGGAGCTGCTCATATCATCAGTAACAGTGTTGTTGATATCAGTGGTGTGTGTGTGTGTGTGTGTTTGTGTGCGTGTGTGTCAGGTATAACTGTGGTACTGGAGCTGCTCATATCATCAGTAACAGTGTTGTTGATATCAGTGGTGTGTGTGTGTGTGTGCGTGTGTGTCAGGTATAACTGTGGTACTGGAGCTGCTCATCAGTAACAGTGTTGTTGATATCAGTGGTGTGTGTGTGTATGTGTGCGTGTGTGTCAGGTATAACTGTGGTACTGGAGCTGCTCATATCATCAGTAACAGTGTTGTTGATATCAGTGATGTGTGTGTGTGTGTTTGTGTGCGTGTGTGTCAGGTATAACTGTGGTACTGGAGCTGCTCATATCATCAGTAACAGTGTTGTTGATATCAGTGATGTGTGTGTGTGTGTGTGTGCGTGTGTGTCAGGTATAACTGTGGTACTGGAGCTGCCCATATCATCAGTAACAGTGTTGTTGATATCAGTGGTGTGTGTGTGTGTGTGTGTGTGTGTGCGTGCGTGTGTGTCAGGTATAACTGTGGTACTGGAGCTGCTCATATCATCAGTAACAGTGTTGTTGATATCAGTGGTGTGTGTGTGTGTGTTTGTGTGCGTGTGTGTCAGGTATAACTGTGGTACTGGAGCTGCTCATATCATCAGTAACAGTGTTGTTGATATCAGTGATGTGTGTGTGTGTGTGTCAGGTATAACTGTGGTACTGGAGCTGCCCATATCATCAGTAACAGTGTTGTTGATATCAGTGGTGTGTGTGTGTGTGTGTGTGTGTGTGCGTGTGTGTCAGGTATAACTGTGGTACTGGAGCTGCTCATATCATCAGTAACAGTGTTGTTGATATCAGTGTGTGTGTGTGTGTGTATGTGTGCGTGTGTGTCAGGTATAACTGTGGTACTGGAGCTGCTCATATCATCAGTAACAGTGTTGTTGATATCAGTGGTGTGTGTGTGTTTGTGTGCGTGTGTGTCAGGTATAACTGTGGTACTGGAGCTGCTCATATCATCAGTAACAGTGTTGTTGATATCAGTGGTGTGTGTGTGTGTGTGTTTGTGTGCGTGTGTGTCAGGTATAACTGTGGTACTGGAGCTGCTCATATCATCAGTAACAGTGTTGTTGATATCAGTGGTGTGTGTGTGTGTGTGTTTGTGTGCGTGTGTGTCAGGTATAACTGTGGTACTGGAGCTGCTCATATCATCAGTAACAGTGTTGTTGATATCAGTGGTGTGTGTGTGTGTGTGTGTTTGTGTGCGTGTGTGTCAGGTATAACTGTGGTACTGGAGCTGCTCATATCATCAGTAACAGTGTTGTTGATATCAGTGGTGTGTGTGTGTGTGTGTGTGTGCGTGTGTGTCAGGTATAACTGTGGTACTGGAGCTGCTCATATCATCAGTAACAGTGTTGTTGATATCAGTGTGTGTGTGTGTGTGTTTGTGTGCGTGTGTGTCAGGTATAACTGTGGTACTGGAGCTGCTCATATCATCAGTAACAGTGTTGTTGATATCAGTGGTGTGTGTGTGTGTTTGTGTGCGTGTGTGTCAGGTATAACTGTGGTACTGGAGCTGCTCATATCATCAGTAACAGTGTTGTTGATATCAGTGGTGTGTGTGTGTGTGTGTGTGCGTGTGTGTCAGGTATAACTGTGGTACTGGAGCTGCTCATATCATCAGTAACAGTGTTGTTGATATCAGTGGTGTGTGTGTGTGTGTGTTTGTGTGCGTGTGTGTCAGGTATAACTGTGGTACTGGAGCTGCTCATATCATCAGTAACAGTGTTGTTGATATCAGTGGGTGGTTGTGTGTGTGTGTGTGTGTGTGCGTGTGTGTCAGGTATAACTGTGGTACTGGAGCTGCTCATATCATCAGTAACAGTGTTGTTGATATCAGTGGTGTGTGTGTGTGTGTGTGTTTGTGTGCGTGTGTGTCAGGTATAACTGTGGTACTGGAGCTGCTCATATCATCAGTAACAGTGTTGTTGATATCAGTGATGTGTGTGTGTGTGTGTGTCAGGTATAACTGTGGTACTGGAGCTGCTCATATCATCAGTAACAGTGGGGTAAATGTGGGACACTGGCACAAAGTGACGGTTCACAGAAACCGACTCAATGGTTGGCTGAGACTTGACAATAACACACCTGTAACTGGACATGCACAGGTGAGACGGGATTCATGATCACACAACCTCAGGGACAACTGCTAAATATATTTAAGGATTGTTTGAAATGTCCTCAACATGTGAATGAATCTATTGAAGTGTGGAAAATGTTAATTAACAAACTAAAAAGGAACAAACGTAAATATGTGGTCATTGTTTCACAGCCCCTCCCCTCAAACATATAGAGACACTTCATCCAATCAGTTCCTTAAATGTCATACTGCAAAAGTAAAATAAGTAGTAGCTGCTTTTTTATGTTGAACTCTTGTAGCTGTTAGATTTGTGGATTAGTGATAGTTTTTGTTTCTGATAAAAAGGACATTTGAATTGTGCATTCTCTGTTCCCTCAGGGCTTGTATACTAAGATTACATTTCGCACGCCGTTGTATGTTGGTGGCTCACCGGCTGTTTACTGGTTGGCTAAAGCAGCAGGAACTAACCGTGGGTTCCATGGCTGCATTCAGAGTCTGTTCGTCAATGGGCAGGTGATTGACATGAGGCCATGGCCCCGGGGACGTGCCCTCAGCGGGGCCGATGTAGGTGAGTCACGAAATGTATGTTGTTCCGTTTTACCTCTGCCCCCTGCAGGCCAAATGAATGAGTTAGGTTACGTTTGGAATAGAATACTAGTGTACTGCACAGTATATACTGTACTGTCTCCTATTTAAAAAAAACATAGTATAGTTAAAGTCTGCAGTGTGCAACAACAAACATTTAAATAATTGTAACACTGCCTGTCCTACACAACCTAGAAACACTTCCAATCGTCTAAAAATCAAGTCCTGTCCTTTAAGAATATGGAAAAATAGAGCAGATCTGATATCAAATAAAGACATATGACTGATATCACTTAATCAAATAAAGACACAATAAATAGATTGTGGTCAATTGTACCACTTATGCATTCATCAGCCTGGAGATAGACGTTGAGTGCATTGCATTGTGGGATACAGTATCTCACGCAGCGTTCTGTGCTTGTATACTGCACAGTATGTATTTGATCTATACTGCAGTAAAAGTTTGAGAATACCCTATCCCACGCATACCAAAGTCCATTATGTAATATTTGTGACTTACAATACAGTAAAGAAATATGAGTTCATGTGAGGTCAGTAAAGAAAGTGGAGTGTATCTGTATTAATGTTGTTAATGTGTTGAACAGGTGAATGTAGTGACAGTGTCTGTTCAGGGATTGTCTGTAAAAACAGCGGTGTATGTTTCGCCAGTCGGGCTGATACATTCATATGTCTGTGTCCTTTTGGTTACACAGGCCCGTTCTGTCAGGACAGTAAGTGTTCAAACACACATCATGAATCTAATAGCGAATTTCAGTCTGAATTCTTCATGTCATCAGCTGTCAGTTTTCCCTCTTTCACAGGATTCTTACCCATAATGCCCTTCTTCAGTGCGGCCCTGCTCTCATACATGAGTGTCTGGTGGCCTCTTTCCTCTCGCCACTATCTCTTCTTCATGGAGTTTGAGATAACGTTTCGTCCCTCAGCACCAGATGGAACGCTAATGTACAGTGAAGACACTGAGAGCAAAGACTTTCTGTCCATCACGCTGAGAGATGGATACGTCGAGTTCCGCTTTGACTGTGGGACTGGAGCAGCTGCTCTCAGGTTTGTCTGTAATTCAGTTGATCAGTTTGTAGTATCTGTTAGACATGATTGCCCAGTATTAGTCTTTTCAGTGATTTCAATATTGTGCAAGCATTGCCATCTGGTGGCTGAAGACTGCAATTACAAGCCTTCTGAGATTTGTCCAGCATCTATTCTGTGTGATAAGCTGGGTGTTTTACATATAAATAGGATATATTTTATCAATCATTAATCACATAAACACATGATATCTTTAACCCCTGCAGAGAGAAACATGTTTCTCTCTCTTAAGGAGTGCAGAGCGCATACGCATGTTCACATGGAACAGCCTGCGACTGACTCGCTCATCCAGAGGAGGAACTCTACAGCTGGATGAGCAGATGGTCACGCTGGGCTCTTCAGAGGTACAGTACAACACCCATACTGCACATCACAGAAATTCTGTATATCACACCTGTACTGTAAATGACACACATACTGTACATCACACCTGTACTGTACATGACACACATGCTGTACATCACACCTGTACTGTACATCACACACATTCTGTATATCACACCTGTACTGTACATGACACGCATACTGTACATCACACCTGTACTGTACATCATACTCGTACTGTACATGACACACATACTGTACATCACACCTGTACTGTACATCACACACATTCTGTATATCACACCTGTACTGTACATGACACACATACTGTACATCACACCTGTACTGTACATGACACACATGCTGTACATCACACCTGTACTGTACATCACACACATTCTGTATATCACACCTGTACTGTACATGACACGCATACTGTACATCACACCTGTACTGTACATCATACTCGTACTGTACATGACACACATACTGTACATCACACCTGTACTGTACATCACACACATTCTGTATATCACACCTGTACTGTAAATGACACACATACTGTACATCACACCTGTACTGTACATGACACACATACTGTACATCACACCTGTACTGTACATCACACACATTCTGTATATCACACCTGTACTGTACATGACACACATACTGTACATCACACCTGTACTGTACATCACACTCATACTGTACATCATACTATACATACTATACACGTCATAGACTCTGTCTCAGCAGCTGTCCCCACTTCCTGTCCCACAGGGTGCTTTCACTCAGGTCAGGTGTAATACACCTCTGTATTTTGGAGGTGTGCCAAACTATGAACAGACTAAAAGCAGTGCAGCTGTTCAGGTGCCCTTCACGGGCAGCATACAGCAGGTAATCTAACCTCTGTCTGTACATGTGGTTACTTTCAACCTCATACCAGTAATGTTTGTAATCATCTACTGTACATACTGTATAACAATGTAATGAGTGGAATAATAATTAGACTTAAAATAATTCTGCTCATGAAATGACGGTGACAGTAATTTATGTGATTTTCACTGTGTTTGTGTTCTGAGGTGTGTGTGAATAATGTTGACCTGCAGCTGTCAGGCAGGTCAGTAACAGGGGTGAACATTCAGGAATCTGATCATCCGTGTGTGAGGAACCCTTGTCTCAACGGTGGTACCTGCAGACCAAAACATGAGCTGTACAAATGTGAGTGTCCACTGGGCTACGAGGACGAACACTGCCAGACAGGTACGAAAGGTTGAATTATTCCTTTAAATGATTCTTAAAAAATATATATGGACATTTTAAGTTTCAAAGATTTTTTTCAGTCATTTAAAAGAACTTATGACACGTTCTGCAGTGGCACTCTCAGCACACATGCTGCTGGTACTTGTGGCCAAACACTAATTCTGTCTTTTGGTTTTATAGCTATTGATGGATCTCTGGAGGTTCCTTTGTTCACTGGCAGAAGCTACCTGATGTTTGACAGCGGAGATCTTCTGAAGAGGTGGAGCTGTTGAAAAACACATGACTGCTTTGAATATATTAAATAATAAATGACAGTGGGAAAAAAACTTTTTTCCAGAGTGTCTGGTTCTAGCACTCATATATTGATGCGCTTCCGAAGCTCATCCCCTGATGGCCTGTTGCTATGGCGAGGGGACGGACACCTGCCTTCCAACTCAGACTTCATATCCTTGAGCCTTCAGGATGGAGCTCTTGTACTAAAGTAAAGGCCCACATCACCTCCCTAACATACACACACACCAGGTTATGTGACAGCTCCTCATCTCTGACTCTGACATCTCTGCTGTAGGTTTGATCTCGGCAGTGGAGCGCTGACACTGGTTATCAATGGGACCTTCACTGATGGGAGGTGGCACTGGATTGAAGCCACCAGGTGCTGTGTGAACTTAATCAATTTAATTATTACTAGTCAGTTTAAATATTTATATTTACAGTTTAACTCTAGACATCATTGATAAACTCGTAATGATTCGTTTTCTGCTGAGTAAAGTTAATGAGGAGACTGCCACTCTGACACTTGTGCTGATGTCTTCAGGGTGGGGCAAGTGGGTAGACTCAGAGTGGACCAATCAGATGTCAGGGTGGGCAAATCAGCTGGTAAGATGCGACAGCTGAACACCAGAGGGCCGCTGTATGTCGGTATGTGTGTGTTTGGATGACTGCATTCAGAACATCATAATATTATGATTTTTAAATGATTTCCCTCATTATGTTATGAACACAGCCTCTTGTCCATGTTAATATATATTCTGCTCTCACTGTGTTCAAGTGCTGATAGAGATGATGATGATGGTGGTGGATTGTGTTCATTTTCAGGGGGGGTTATGGAGAGCTCATCTCATCTTGTGAGGGGTCTCGTGGGCTGCATCTCAAATCTGAGTTTCTCCAATGATCGTCACATCCGTCTGGTGGAGGAGGCCACGAGGAGCAAGAACATCAAAGTCTGTCTGCACTGAGAACCCTTGAGTTCTCTCTTGTGTGCTAACCCTGATGATGTCACTGATGATGTCACTCATCACCATTCTTAAACACCTACTTGGACTGATGCTTTAAGAAATCACTGCTCTGATATGAGGAGCACAATATCAAACTGCTATTGATTTCATTAATACATTATTGGCATTCCACAGACAAGTATAAAACATTCTGACGCTTACACTGTGTTTAATCCATTTTTTTGATGGACCAAACATATTTGCACACTTAAACCAACCTTATAATCTCTGACTTGAATTTATATTCTTCTTACTGAATTACACAAATCTAAGTTTATGAAATATCAAGACACTTTTTTTTCATATGAACACTAATAATCACACTGATATCAGCTGAACTCACTGCAGAAAGTGACTTTAGTTTGTTTAAAGATGATTCTTGCTTTGTGTTACTTAATACAATGACATCCGGGCATTTTACATGACTTTAGTTTCACTGTACAGTTAAAAAAAGCTTTTAACTGCTCTGCCAAAGTCTGTATTTTGATATTATGACCAAAGTGCTTAAATAATATCTGATAGTCTGTGCTTAAACACTTATATTTCACTGAGAATTCTGTTATTTTGTAATAATATTGGCACAGTATTGACGTCACTGATGATGTCACTGTCACTGATGATGTCACAGCATCTGTTCTACTGGATTCTCTTTAGTGAAACACTTCAGTCTTTTATTTGTGCTGTTTTTATAGAGTTAAGAGCTGTTTAAAGTGATTTTCCAGAAACGCAGTGATTAACAGCTGGTTTAAGTTTCTCTGTGTAGAAATACCCTTAAAAAATTGCATGTGCCATGTTAAAAAGGATGTTATTTTGTGAAAATGAGCTTGTCACTTTTAAACACTTAATGTTCCAGTTTAAAAACAAATGTTGCTTCATGCTGTTATTTTCTTGTGTTCAGGTTTACTGGAGTCTGACTGAATATCTGACTAGAATTAAATACACAGCGTTATTTCTCCAGGTAACGTGGTTCTAGATCGCGGCATATTATATGGCAGGTAAATGTGATTCCTATCAGAACCAGTGAAGGTTTGTTGTAGATCTGCTGTGGTCTCGTCAGAACCAGTGAAGGTTTGTTGTAGATCTGCTGTGGTCTCGTCAGAACCAGTGAAGGTTTGTTGTAGATCTGCTGTGGTCTCGTCAGAACCAGTGAAGGTTTGTTGTAGATCTGCTGTGGTCTCGTCAGAACCAGTGAAGGTTTGTTGTAGATCTGCTGTGGTCTCGTCAGAACCAGTGAAGGTTTGTTGTAGATCTGCTATGGTCTCGTCAGAACCAGTGAAGGTTTGTTGTAGATCTGCTATGGTCTCGTCAGAACCAGTGAAGGTTTGTTGTAGATCTGCTGTGGTCTCGTCAGAACCAGTGAAGGTTTGTTGTAGATCTGCTGTGGTCTCGTCAGAACCAGTGAAGGTTTGTTGTAGATCTGCTGTGGTCTCGTCAGAACCAGTGAAGGTTTGTTGTAGATCTGCTATGGTCTCTGCCAGAACCAGTGAAGGTTTGTTGTAGATCTGCTATGGTCTCGTCAGAACCAGTGAAGGTTTGTTGTAGATCTGCTGTGGTCTCGTCAGAACCAGTGAAGGTTTGTTGTAGATCTGCTGTGGTCTCATCAGAACCAGTGAAGGTTTGTTGTAGATCTGCTATGGTCTCGTCAGAACCAGTGAAGGTTTGTTGTAGATCTGCTGTGGTCTCGTCAGAACCAGTGAAGGTTTGTTGTAGATCTCTGTGGTCCACAGAACCAGTGAAGGTTTGTTGTAGATCTGCTATGGTCTCGTCAGAACCAGTGAAGGTTTGTTGTAGATCTGCTGTGGTCTCGTCAGAACCAGTGAAGGTTTGTTGTAGATCTGCTATGGTCTCGTCAGAACCACTGTTTGTGTCTGTATAAATGTCTTCTTGACATGCTGAATTATCACATGCATGTACAAGATGATCTGTGACCCTGAGATGTTCTTCAAATCTTTCTCTGTTTAAATACAGTACCGTCTTTCACAGGAAGTTCATTGTGCCCTCAGGTGAGCGTGAGATACTGTCGGCCTGTAAGATCTTGTAAGTTTTCTTTATTTTGAATGTTTTGTTTATAAGAGACTTCCTCTCTTACCAGAAATCATCTCATTTATAGAAACATGAATATAACATGACCTACAGACACTAATCACAAGTTCAGTAACTTCACTGCTGTCTGAAAGAGTTTTGTGCATCTTAATATCTAATCTAATATCACCTTGTGTGTGTGTGATCTCTGTAACATGCAGTATAAAATATATTTTATACTGTAGTGTTTTGAAAACCTATTTGAACATTTCAAGTATTAACACTTAAAGTAGCATTACTTTGTTTGTGAATATAATCTCAGCAGCACATTAAAGTCAATTGCTGTGTGTTGGTCAGATGTCACATTGACAAACTGACATCTGCTGTTCATTACGGACTCAATCATTCAGCTGCTCACTGACTGAGTGTTTACTGTCTCTCACCCCTCACAAAACACAGGTCTCTCTCTCTCTCTGTCTCTGTCTCTTTCTATATCTGTCTCTCTCTCATATGCATATTTAAGAATTGACTGTGGCCAGAGAACAAACTGAATGATTCACACACAGGTTTTTTACTGTGTGGAGCAACAGATGACAGTCTGCCAAACACAGTCAAAATAGACACATCTAATACACTTTAGATCTCATCATACAGATGTATGACGTTTTCCCACTCTAAGGAAACTATTATGCTTAATGTAATGAAATTCAAGACTTATTTAGAACAGGAGTATAAGCAAAATATAAGCAAAACTGTGAAATTCTGACAGTGTTTTAATACAGTGTTTTAACTTAATACAGACGAAAGCCATAATGATATGTAAATATGTATATAAACAACATTTCTATTTCCTAAATTCATATATGAATGTGAGTTGTCACATAACTATCCAGAGTATGAAAAGCTCAGTATTGCTGAGAATTTGTCTGAATTCTGAAATCTTCAATATCATATTATTGCCTTTTACTGACATGCTGTAATCATGTTATACTCCAGTACTTTCTGACATTCATAGACATTGTAAGATTTTGAACAAATTACGTTTGCTGTCTAAAGTAATTCAAAGTGAAAAGGTTTAATAAGGGTTGATAAGGGAATTGTATCCGTCTATATTCAAATTCATTGACGTATTTAGTGTTTGGAACGTTAGCCCCGCCCCTCTGTCCGCTCAACCAATCGGACCTAAGGAAACCCCGCCCACACAGTGTGACTCGCGTCCTATTTAGAAGCGCGTGAGCAACATAAAGTCTTTGGCAACACAAACCTCAGTTATTTTCTTACGTGTGCTTCATGTGTGTACAACAGTAACCAAACCTTTATGCCTTCGTTCACACATCCGTTTCAGCCGGTGTGACGGGCCATTGTTATGTAACACACCGGTAGAGCTTTGCAGTAGAAGCGCAAAGGTTGTGGGTTCGAACCCCGGGGACAAACGTACTGATAAGATGTAGAACTTGAACTCACGGTAAGTCGTGTCAGATAAAAGCGTGTGCTAAATGTCAATGAAACAATGCATTTAAAGGCGCAATAATGTCTCTGGAGGCCACAGAGACGTTACAGGTTCGCAGTGCTCACTAACTCTCACAGTGAACTGAGGCGTATCTGTTCTCGCGCGGCTGATTCATCCTGTTGGACATGAACCGTGGCTGGCCCCGCCCCTTCCTTCAGCGTCAGTACGGTTGCACGTCGAGCTTTATAGCAACCGTTGCCGTGAGCTGCAGCGCCATAGTCACCGTAGTCCTGGAGACTGTAACCCACCAACAATAACAACAACAACCTCCTCCTTTCCTCATCCTTACCAACACCTTCCTACCATCCTCATCCTCACACTAGTCCAGGTGAATATTACGCGCTGATGTATTGCTGTGTTCGCTGTTACCCGCTGTTGGGTGTTGTGCTGGTGGTTATATTGGTGGTTATATGTGGTGGTTATATTGGTGGATTATATTGGATCTTTCGAGGCGTGTTGTGTGTTTTAAAGGGTTTTATTCGCCGTTCATTTGCGATGTTTGATACACTCGCTCTTTCTCTGACGGTCCCATTGATGCGTTGCGTCCAGATGTTCACTGCTCTTCTGCTTTTCTTCATTAAACCTGAGGAGCAGACGACATCTGCCGACGTTTCAGTAGTGTTAATGAAGCAACATGATAATTAAATATATCTGTGAAATATTTGGTCGAACAAATCGTTAAAGGGGGTTTTATTGAAGCGCAGCATCGTTTTCTCACGAAGCAGGTGTTGCTAAGTGGCTAATATTAGCATCGTGATCTACAATGAAGCGAATTTCCGGTATAATCGCCGGTTATGTTTATTTTCATAACGTTTTGTGTGATTTTCATGTTTTTACTCGTTTAATGTGTTCTTGATACAATAAACATAAACTTGTAAGTCTTCAGTACCTGGGTGTTTTACGGGTGCATTCACGTTAGCCTAGTATTGACGTTTATTTAGCTTGTAAATTAACTAGAATGATTTTTTTAGTCTGATGTTTGTATTTTTATTTTCTGTTTAGAAATGCTGTTGCGTGCCTTTTAAATGGGCTTTTGTGAGATGTTATGCAGTATATGAAGGTTTGTCTGTCCCTCTTCTATTGTTATAAAGCAGGAGTTACTTTTGCTAAGCTGTTGGCCCAAAGCCTCTGTGTCTGTCTCAAAACCATGTAAGATGCCTACCTACACAGAGGGACTGTATGTTTGAATCATAGATCATAAAACCTATGAGCTGGCTGCACTAGATTGCATTTTTGGTTATTATAGGACATAGAAAAGAAATAAAATGCAATGCCTACCTATATAATAATTTTGGTCCTCTTGTGTGTGGGCTGGGAAGGGATCTGATTTATTTTTCAAAAAACCCGTTTGTTATCATACTAACTATTTGCACAGCTGTGTAAAATCTGCCTATAACACCTAGCCAAGTACATTTAAAAAATACCACACTGGCACATGTAATGCCTGCTGTCACTTACTGGATGTTTTCTGGAGTGCACAAACCATCACCAGTAGGCAGTCAGGGCTTTATTGCACAATTCGTTTTTAGGAGTTTTTTCTTTTAGTAAAAGAAGTAGTTTGCCTGGTTGAATGTCAGGCTTGTGTTTTCAACAATACATAGTGTAATAATACACTATAATAAAATATTGAATGGAAACATGGGTCTCTGTTGGTAGAATCATGTAGCTGACAGTAATTCTGCATGAACATCATATTCCAGCGATGCTGCTGGGAAATGTTTGTCAGAAAGAACAGCTTTCTCCTTCTGTCATCTTGATTTCATTCAATTCTCAGTTAAATGAGGAACCACATAAATGACTCATTCTCATATCCAGCTGTACTTTGTGCCCTCCCATCCTGCACATAATCATTTTTCCCTGTGTTATAATGTAAAGAGATGCACAGGTGGGATGAAACATCTGTAGATGGTCGTCTTGTGACTGTCAGTAATGGGTTTATAGTAATCTACAGGGACAATGTTTTTTTTTAGTTGGGCTGTGTGTCAATATCAATGTAAATTAAAACTTTAAACATTAAAAAAAATAAAACTTGATCTTAATACATTCTCACTGAATGTAGTTTCAAATGGCATTCACAAATATTTCACCTCCATAATGTGATGTGTCTGTTTCATGTTGAACAGAGTAAATGTGTTGTTTGTATGACTATTCAATAGTGCACACGCCTTTTGTTATCATTTTAGGACATTGTCTCTGTTTGAGAGTGTTCTCTCCTCCAGGTGCCTGTGACAGCCTTAGTTTGCTGAAATGCAGAAATGTGACCCAATCCCACGTATTCCACAGCTCTTGTGTGATAGGTTAGGTTGTGTATGCCTCATCACCTAAACAAATGGCTGAGGGTTTCTCAGAATTGCATCAGGTCCTCTGTGAGCTGCAGTCGCGTCTCTCTTGTCCTGTTGTCTTCATTATGAGCTGAGGAACAGGTGTGTGCTGAGTGGAGCTGTCTGTGAGAAGAAGAATGACATATCACTTCATCAGTCTGCTACATTAAGCCATCGATGCCTGGTTAGAAACGCACACTTTGAAATTTTGGAATAGACACAGTATTCAGTAATAGTTTGAGCTGGGAAATAATATTGCTGTTGCATTATTGAATTATAATGATCTGATTAACTTCTGATGTTGATCTGTGTTGCTTTCCTCTTAAAGACGAACACAAACCATCCAGCTAATGAAGTTTATCTTGTTCTTCCAGCTGCTTGTTTGGGTCTAAAGCTTTAGGCTTTTTTCTACTTTAATGTCCACCAGTTTTGTGGTTATTGGCCAAACCAAGAGGACAGCATGTCAGAAACTGCTAGTTATCAGCTCACATTACCACTTATCTACAGTCAGGTGTAGAGTTGAAATGCGGCTGTGCCATCTGTCCACAGTATCCTGTTGCCTTTCCAATCTCGTTAAGAGACACCGATTGAGTAAATAATTCAGATCCGTTTCATTTCAAGCTAAACTCATTGAGGTTCATAGCTTGCTTGTGCGTGAGAGGATAATACTGGAGAATCTTTCAGAATCTTTTAAAGGTTTCTTTGATTAACATCATTCAAGAGGCTTTTTTGGCTTCATGTCATTATTGTGTTTTTTTTCCTCTGGCACTCTGGCGTTGCTAAATATAGATCAGCTACTGTAATCTCTTCACGTCTTTGTGATTGTTACTGTATTCTGGATTGGCAGACAACTACATTTTGCCTTTAATTTATGCAATTATGGACACTAACGCTTGGGTGGACAATAATGGAAATATTGTCTGATCACCATTTTTTTTCTCATGTTGGTTTCTATTTTACAAGTTACTGAGCAGTACAACTCTTTCTCTTTATTAAAAATACACACTAAAAGGTAACAGAACATAAATAAAAGATAAATGATGGGCCATTTTGGCATAGGAGGGGTAAATGATATGACCAAAACCTTATTTCACTTTATTTCATTTATTTTATTTTTTCTTTATTAGTAAACATAATTATGCAGTAGGACAAATACAAACAAATAAAGATACAATAATAAGATAAGAAGCCAGGAGCAGCGTGTGGATGATGTTTGTTTTGTCTTTTAACATTTATGCCACAGACTGCAGCAGGTTTATTAGACTACTGTCACTTAAAGACCTGATGCACAGACCGAGTATACTGATATACAACCGAACTGTTTATGAAGACTGTTTTTGTGTGTACATTGTGTTTTTTGCCATAACATTGTGTGTATGTGACAGCTTAATAGGTTTAGGCACAATAAGACGTGAAAGAGAACTAAGTTTAGCATCTCGCTGTATGACAGCTGTGCGTGTGCTTCGGGTGGGCGCACTCAAAAAATATGTAGCCAAATATGACGTCAAATTAGACATTCAAATTAAAATGTTATTTAAACATTTCTTTAACAATTATCAGTTGATCTGTTAACAAGCCTGCTGATAATTTTTTACTGATACTGATCATGATTGTGTTAATTTGACCCTTCACTTTGGGGCAGATTCAGAGGTGGGGTAGAAAGAGTGTTGCCCTCTTCTTGGGCCTTTGTTTTGTTACCTTTCAGCTTTGGAGCTGCGGGTTTAAGTAGGCCACAGGGGAGCAGTTGAAAAAGAGGAGGTGAAATCAGGGGATGGGATGTTCAGAAGGGTGTCTGTTTATGCACAGCCACAGGGAGCAGGTGGAGAAACACTATCAAAAGATTCAGCGTGTCTTAGATTTGCTGGCATATTTCTAAACAGGACGAGGGAGTTCTGAGTGATTACACTGCAGATCTCATTTCAGATGATGTATTCACCAATTGTAGCATGAAGCATTTATCAGGTTTTAAATGGAATATTAAGCCACTTAATGAAGGGTTTTGGTGAGAAAGAAAAGATTTATAATTAGGACAAAGTTCCTTCCTTTGTAGCAGTAATTCGTCACTAATGCACCTTGTTTTAAGAACCACAACACACCACAAAAAATCAACAACAACAATCCACATGGCTTCAGACGTTTTTCTTTTAATAATATTAACGTGTTCCTGATCAGAAATCCAGCCTGCTGATTCATTAGCGAGTTTAATGGAAGCGGCCATGATTATGTGTGAGTCAGGAATGCTGGGTAATCAGACAGTATAGTGCTGAACACAGCAGCACCTGCATCCTTCAGGTAAATGAGGAACAGTGGAAGAGAAGATGAGAAGAAACCTGTGGGGAAAAGAGCTGGGCTGTCTGGTGACTGCAGAGTAATTAACCTGGAGAGACCTGCTGATGGAAACTTCTGTGGCTGCTGTATGGTCCAGATTGTTTACTTATTACATGAAGAAAAATAGGCAAAATATTTTTATGGCTTCATTAAGTCTTGAGTCAATGCATATTGATGATTGAAATGATGCTGAAAGCAGAGCTTGTTTTCAGGAGGATTGTTGGATCTCGACTGAACTCCCATAGAGAGAAAAACCCTGTGAGGCCACTCAATAATAACTTAATTTATTGCCGTGGTTACAGGCAGCATTCTCCAGTCTCACAGAACACGTTCATTTCACTCATGGCTGTTTCAGATCTGTATGTAAACACAAATCTCACGCTGAAGAAGTGAGCCTATTAAAAGGAAATGGGTAAAAGTCTTGTTTTTGGTTTATTAGTACAAACCCCTAATCTTCAATCACAACACTTAATATTAAACTGTCCTGCAAAGTTTGTGGTATGGACATAAACTGAGAAAATAGTAACTGATAAAATGCATAACTTGTACTGTAAGTCCCTTCGGACAAAAGCGTCTGCCATATGCATATATGTAAATGTTTCTCAAATCAAGGGTTGTGGAGAAACCCTTGTCACAGGCTGATGATGTCACTGTGCTGTGTGTTTAAGGCGCCATGCAGACCCCAGAGGCAGGCGCTGACTCCACGTCCAGCGTGCCGCTCCAGACCAGCATGCCTGTGCAGCCTGCAGTCAGCGCACAGCAGGTGGCGTCTCAGGGGCCCGTCCAACAGCAGCAGGTGGGACGTGCTTTTCAAACACTTTAGTACATGAGCATGTCTTTACAAACATCAGACCTCTGCTGAAACTGTGCTGCAGGTGCTGTAGTAGAAAATGCAAAATGACTGCATCTCTCACTGCATAATAATTAAAGAGTAAAGTGTAAGACATGTAACTGCTGCTGGAGATCAATCAGTTTAGACTCACCCTCAGTCTGTGTGTGTGTGTGTTCACAGGCACAGACTGTTCAACAGGTCCAGCATGTGTATCAGACACAGGTGCAGTATGTCCAAGAAGAAAACAATGGCGTTTACACCAATGGAACCATGTGAGTGTTTTTATGTTTACACACACACACACACACACACACACACACAAAGACACTGTCAGAGCTGTAGCTGTTACAGGTTGTTTTTTAACACCTGCATTTGTCATTGTGGTCATTTGGTAATCAGCTGCAGTCTTATCTCTACAGTCTCTGTCAATCAAAAATTAAAGTAAACCCCAAAAATTGGACAGACTGAACGAGCAATGTTATAGGAGGCCATTGAAGTGGTGTTAAGAATAAAACATGTCCTGCATGCTGTAGTAACTGACAGATGTTTCTTGGAAAAAGTCAGATGTTATTTACAGATCTTCTTAAGGGAGACATGACTTTGATAAACTAACAAGCAGGTGTGTTTGTTTAGTGGCTGTTAGCACAGAGCCTGCTGCCACTCTTGTCCTGTCACTAAAATGTGGCCCCTGAGGGCCCCTGAGCATCACCAAAAGAGGCAGTCGTGTTCAGTCACCTGAAAATGACCACAAGTACAGCTGAGTGCTTACTGTGAGAGGTTCATGAGCGGCTGTGCTTTTCACTGAAGGAGACAGTGAACTATTCCACAGTAAAAAGCACTGTGAGAAATTCACCTGTGTCCTCCTCACAGTTCCCCTGAAACTCTCGTAAGTGCTTCTCTCTCACCAGCATTTAGATCTTTCATATTTATCAGTTCACTCAGCATGAAGCTGAGATCTATTATAAATAAAATGTCATCAGCTGAAAGGAGATCGCACATATCAGAATGACAATCAAAAGCAATGTTCTCTATGAAAATAGCTTTGCTGTGGTGATTTCTGTATCCGTGGAGACCACACTCTCTCCTGACGCTTGTGAACCCATCAAGACACGACTTATGTTACTCAAGTCAGTTAAAGAAAAGCGTGTGTGCTGATGTAATTTAACAATGTCAAAAATCATTTTGGGAAGGAATTAAAAGCAGCTAAATCTCACAGTTTGTTGTTTTATTGTCAGACGGACGTATTCGTACTCCGAGCCGCAGCTGTACAACCAGAACAGTGTGGGAAACTACTTTGACACGCAGGGCAGCTCAGCTCAGGTGAGCACCGTGGTGACCACACACAGCATGTCCAATAATGGGAACAGTGCTCTGGCCATGGGGATGTCAGGAGGCCAGATCATCAGCAGCTCTGGAGCTTATCTGATTGGAGGAAACTCCATGGACAGCTCCACCCCTAACACTGCAGCTCAGACCACCAGGGCCTCTCCCGCCACGGTGAGTCATAACCACCGGCATCGCTCCCCGTCCAGTCGGATCTCATGGGTCTTACTTGAATGTTAAACTCGTACCAACAGCCTAAGCACACAACATACACTGATTAATATAATGTCTGTAAAGATGAAACCAGAGGATCAGTGTCAGAATAATTTTCTGTTTAGGGGCAGAGTCAGGAATAATTATTATTAAAATAATATACATATTTCTTTTTTTTTTTAATTACAGAGCGATAATTGCCAGTTTTTAACACCACAAAGTATGTCATCCTTTTATGTCAAATACTTTGATTTGCTTCTGTCAAAACATTAAATTCTTAATCTTAAGCGTTATAAAATCTGTTAATTCAAATATTTTATGTGATAATATGGAAAACATGCCTCCATTGTTTTGCCCCCATAACCTGTGCCCTGTATGTGTCTGCTTATGACTGTGATGTTAGGAGGCCACTGCTGTAGCGGTTGTGTTCAGGCCTGTGCGCCTCTGTGCTGCTGTGCAGTGTGGATGTGCTGGGTACTGATGTGTGGTTGGTGGCTGGGATGCTGTAGTTAATCTTCTGCTGCTCATTTCTTTGGTTTCAGTACAGCTCTTTCGCTATTGCCTTCTGTTGATTTTTCTTTTGTTTCTGTTTTGTTCTACTTTATTCTTTTGCTCTTTGGTCTATCAGATTGAAATGGCGATTGAGACGCTTCAAAAGTCTGAAGGTTTGTCCAGTCAGAGAAGTTCACTGCTCAACAGTCATGTAAGTTGTAACCGTGATGACCACACACAGCTTTGCTTTGCACGTCTCCTAGCTACCTGCTTTGGTACTTTGTTGTCTCATTATACATCTTATAAGAGAAATCAGGCTATGCTGGTTTTCTGTGTGTGGACCAAACTGAGATGGCCTAAATTCATAAAGAACAGTTAACATTTTCAAGATGACTGGGATCCACAGTACAGTGAAAAGTTTTGACACTTGTACTTATGTACTAACTAACATAAAGTGAGGTTGTTTTTAAAAATAATGCCTATGAATAGATTAAATTCATCAATTAACTAAATTAAATCAATAATTGGTGTTGTCCTTTACCTTTAAACAGCTTTTCTCATTGGTACACTGGTAAGGTAGCTTTGCAGGTAGATTATTTCAAGGAGATGTTGATTCAATTCATGTGGATTCAGACAGTCTCAGTTTTGTCTCTTCATATAATCCCAGACTGCAGTTTTTATAAAGATATAGTAAAGCCCCGCTCTACTTTTGAGTAAGATTGAGCAGTGATGAACGCGAGACTGATGTGGTGTTGTGGGTAATGGCTGATGCTCACTGCGTCTCTGCTCTCTCAGCTACAGTGGTTACTGGACAACTATGAAACAGCAGAGGGTGTAAGTCTGCCCCGCTCCACCCTCTACAATCACTACCTGCGCCACTGCCAGGAGCAGAAACTGGACCCCGTCAACGCAGCTTCCTTTGGCAAACTCATCCGCTCCATCTTCATGGGGCTCCGCACCCGGCGATTGGGCACCCGGTAAACTTCATTGTCCACCTCTGACCTCACACATGGCTGGTTTTCTCCACAGCTGCTATTCTGTATAAACTCAACTTACTGTCTTTTCTCACTTCAGAGGGAACTCAAAGTATCACTATTATGGGATCCGTGTGAAGCCAGACTCCCCTCTGAACCGCTTACAGGAAGACATGCAGTTCATGGCGCTGAGACAGCAGCCCGTCCAGCAGAAGCAGAGGTACTATCATCTGTCAGACTGCACTACCCAGTGAGCTGTCTACCTAGATAGCAATTTAAGGTGCAATTGGTGTCCTTGATGTGAAGGCTTTCATAAAAGGAATCTAGATACTTGTACATGCACGCATCAGAATAATTCATGTTAACGTGTTTTTTAATGTTGAGTTGCTTCCTAATGTTTCATGCTCTCATCTTTTGTAAGTCGCTTTGGATAAAAATGTCTGCTAAATGAATAAATGTATGATTAATGTCATGTGTTTCGTCAGTATCTGGTGTTCTGTGACTTTGTACACCATTCTAAAGTTAGTCACGGGGGATCATTACAACTGCAATGCTGCGATACAAAGTAGCTGTCTATGTAGAAACTAGGCAGCAGGACAGTTTATTGTGATTTAAAACGGGGCCTTTCTGGCTTTCTGTTCCTCTAGGTTCAAGCCAGTGCAGGTGGATGTGAAGGTGGATGGTGTGACAGGCGAGAACTTCTCCAGCTGTGGCCAGCCCGCAGTCTGCGCTGTAGAGCAGACCTTCATTGCTCAAAGTCAACACCATCAGCAGTTCCTGGGTAGATATGATCTCAGTGTCTGGAATACTGAGATTAGCAATACTGCACATTTCTCAGCTGCTCTCTATGTTCCATTAGATGCCTCCAGAGCTCTGCCAGAGTTTGTGGATTTGAACCTCGGAGAGTCTGTGGAAGGCATCGGCTCAGAGGATGTCAAAGCCCTTCAGACGCTGTACAGGGAACACTGTGAGGTGAGGTGCTCAGAACATCTGTTATGATCACAGCTCATGTTGAGGTTAAGTTGTGTCTCTTTGTCCCCTGCAGGCCATTCTGGATGTGGTGGTCAACCTTCAGTTCAATCTGATTGAAAACCTATGGCAGACTTTCTGGCGCTATTCTCCCTCCAGCTCCATAGAGGCCGTCACCATCACGGAAAACAGGTCTGTCTTGCCCTATCCGTGAGTCAGAAACTTTAGTCACGTAAATAAACAATGATATTTGAATTGCAGTGGAATTAGTGAAATTGAGGGGCGTCTCCCGCGGGCCCAACTGGTGCTGCTCTGCGGGAATGAGGCGGTGCTGAAGTGGATGAACACCTCTGATCACCTGATGTATCAGGCCCTTGTGGAGATCCTGATCCCAGATGTTCTCAGACCCATTCCTAGTGAGTCTTTCAGTTTTCAAACAGCACTGAGTCTGATGGAGGAAAAAGTACAACACATGCTCCAGTAACGTCTTCAGTGTTGCCTGTACAAACATTTGTTAAGACTCCAGAGTAGACCAGATTTTATGCCAGTAGCCAGAACTTTGATTCCAGGTGTTATACTGTCTGTTCTTTCATTATAAACCTTCTTAATTACATCACCAGGTGCCTTGACTCAAGCCATCCGTAATTTTGCCAAAAGTCTCGAGGGTTGGCTGACCAACGCCATGAGCAGCATTCCCCAGAGGATGATCCAGACCAAGGTCCCAATGCACTGTGTTACCTGTCCTTTACTAGCATGACCACATTGACTTGAGATGAATGCATGAGGCTGGTTTCAATAACACCAACAGTTCTTGCCCTGGTATCTTCTCTGTGCAGGTTTCAGCAGTCAGTGCCTTCGCTCAGACCCTCCGTAGATACACATCTCTTAATCATCTGGCGCAGGCGGCTCGCGCTGTCCTTCAGAACACCTCCCAGATCAACCAGATGCTCAGCGACCTCAACCGTGTGGACTTTGCCAATGTGCAGGTGTGTCACGGTCTCCATCGCCTCTTCTTTGAGTTTCAAAGAATGTTCAAGCTTTTTGTTGTTGAGAAGAGCAGTGTCATCACCGTGGTGCTGATGTACAGGAACAGGCCTCATGGGTGTGTCAGTGTGAGGAGGGCGTGGTCCAGCGCCTCGAGCAGGATTTTAAAGCCACCCTTCAGCAGCAGAGCTCTCTGGAGCAGTGGGCAACCTGGCTGGACAATGTGGTCACTCAAGTTCTCAAGCCATATGAGGAAAAACCCGGCCTCCCAAAAGCTGCACGCCAGTTCCTGCTCAAGTGGAGCTTCTACAGGCAAGACATTCAGCTTTTCAGAATAGTTTAGACTGTCTAGATCTGAACCAAGTCTCTCTTCACATGACTCTGAACCACAGTATGTTTACAGCAGTAACAGGTACCACCAAAGTGACCACCAAGCTGTTTATCACTGTAGTTACTGTAACACTACTGCTTATTTCTGAACATGGATAGCTATGTAAAGCTGCTGCTGATAGTTTTAAAGTTTTCTGCACTATAAACAAGTTGAGACAAAATGATCAATGATTTTGTTTGTTTAAAATCAATGAAACGTCCGACGCTGAAGCAGTGATCACTCGCTCATAATACAGCAACACATAATTTATCATGGAGTCTGATTTAAGTCTTTTTGTTATCACCACCTTATAGCGCATTTGTCACATTTATGCATATATTCATACTTGTATGCATATTGTCTGTTTTTGGGGGCAGTTATGTATGGCAGGGCTTTTTGTTAAACTGCTTTAAAATAATACATATAGTAAAAAAACACTATTCAAAAACATTAAATTGAGTGAAGTAGCTCCTCCTATAAATGCAAAGATTTGGTTCGGTGAATCTAGTATTCCGAACCAAACCGTGGTTTCAAAACCATGATATGAACCAAACTGTGACATCACAGAAGGTGTGACTTCAAAGCCCGACTCTGGTGCACACCAGCAGTTCTGAAGGCAAATGTGAACGGAGTGTTTGACCTGCTGTTTGTCTGCTCTGCTTTCAGCTCTATGGTCATCAGAGATTTGACCCTGCGCAGTGCTGCCAGTTTTGGCTCCTTTCACCTGATTCGTCTGCTCTATGATGAGTACATGTTCTATCTGGTGGAGCACCGCGTTGCCCAGGCAACGGGAGAGACACCTATTGGAGTTATGGGAGAGGTGAGGAGTGTGTTTGTGTAGTCCAGTGTGAGATATGAAGAGCCAGTCTTTCTCTCTAATGGCCGTTTCTTTGTGCTGCTCCACCTGTCACAGTTTCAGGATCTGAACACCGTGTCACCTGCCAACATTGAGAAAGGTAAGAGCAGCAGAGCTCAGACTGCAAGCTGAAACCTCATGTTACCTCTTGACAGCAACAAGCCCTGCAGCTCCAGTCCAGCAGAGATCTCTGACATTGTGGCAATTAAGACTTGGACCGCAGTGCTCTGCTGGTGACTCCACAAACATGTTGTGTGCTGTTGACTTTGTGGATTGTTTGTTGTTTGAGTCTTATTGTAGACTCAGAATCATTACGCATAAGAACTGTTTATCAGAATGTGTGTGTGTGTGTATCAGACTAATCAGAAGTGGGTTGTGATGTTTGTAGTTTCATGTTGAACACATGATGTTATTTCTTCCTGCTGTTGACAGATGAGGTGAGTGAGATGGACAGTGATCTGGACGAGGAGATGGAAGAGTGTGACGAGCCACTGGCAAAGAGAGAGAAAGTAGAGACGGAGGTGATCCAGGTGCTGCAGGTGGGGGCCATGGAAGATGGCAGCAGTGCTGTGGTGGGTGTGGTTCAGCCCGGCATGCTCAGCTCTCTGCCCGCAGCCAGTCACACAGAGCACATCCTCAGCTCCACCGGACCCAGCACCATCCGGCACTGTGGCAGTGTGGGGAACACCTATGCCTCCGTCTGACCCCCTGTTCCTCACCCCTCCTCCCTTTCACTGCCATCTCTCTCTGTCTGTCCTGAGCAGGACGGGATCTCCACACATGCTTTACATCACTGAAACAAGGTTTACATCACTGCTCCCTCTGAGTTCTGATGAGCTAGTCAATCAACATGAAGGTTTTTGTGGATCAAGTGGCTTGGATCTAAATGGATTGGTTAAAAAAAACACAAAGGAATCAAAACAAAACAATTTGCCTAGTCAATATTTATCACTATTTGAACTATTTTATTTTATAGTTGTTTACAGTTTGGTTTAGAAGATGTAATTGGCCAAATGTTGCTTGCTGTTGCTGTTTGGTTATCTGTATAACCGTGCTGCTGTAACGGAAGCAGGCAACACATGCGGACTGAACATAATGAGCTTTGCCTTTCACCTTCTGTACTTTGCAGTCTGAGGGTTTCAACTGCCTTCTGTTTATAGTTCTTTGGTAGACTGATGAAGACTTATGTCACTGTACATATATGCTGCATGTACAACTGTGTTGTGGCTCTTGGGTTTATTTTTTCCTTACTGATTGGACCAAAAACACAGCAGTGAGAGATGACTGGCTGTCACTCGGTGGCCTCTCACAGCTGTGAAACTGCAGAACAGATGAATGTCAGGGATTCTTCGTACCTCGGGTTAAACTTAGTGCCTTAAACCCAAACCCAGCTTTTGATGTCATCTTGACTGCTAACAGCACACTGTGGAGGTTGTTCAGTTCAGACTGAAATAGTCCAGCGGAAACATCTGGCACCTGCTGCAATGATGATGTGTCTGTGGTCTGACAGCAGAGAGTGAGAAACTGAGTGATTGCAGGAACATTCAGGACGAGGGTTTTGTTTGTGCTGTAACACACCTCTGCTGCTCAGTTATTGCTTCTGGTCCTTAAGTGTGTGCATGTGTGCGTGACAGAATGTGTTCTGAGGTGTTTGTTGTGTGTGTGTCACACTTCTTCATACCAGCACTGCTGGTCTCAGACACAATTTGAAATTGTGTCTCATTTTTTGCTGGCCCACACTGTCATGATTTTTGAAGTTCATTTGAATTCATATCTGCTAACCCACCACATATACCCACAAAAATGAATATTTATATTGTGGACCAAAAGCTGATATGTTGCGATATATATGTCTATATAGAGGCACAAAAGTATATAACAGTAGGCAATCACTTTTGATTGTTCCTGCAGGATAGGTAAGATTTAGTTTTGTTTGATGTTTAATGCGAGTGAAATGGGATCAAGGATTAACCTGACTGGGGTAGACACTACACTGGTGCTGCGGTGGAGGAACCAGCATCCATTAGTATAGAAATGAATGGGGAAGTCATCTGTTTAGATTCCGTCTGATCTGATGGACAGATGCTGTCGATTGCTGTTTTATGTGGACACTGGAGAACTGGAGTTTAACTGGTGATTTTTATTTTCTTCATTACTGATGTTTAAAGCTTGATTCATTTCATTTTGATGTTTCAAACTTTATACATTTTTTTCCTAACAAGTGACTGTGTGCACAGAGGCTTTTTGATGTATGTTTTCTGCATTCTTTTTATTGAACTGTAATTTTACTGTGAGGGAAATTATTCAGATAACTGTCTGTTAAAATATCTGTTCATTGTAAACTGGGAAATCCCATCCTGACCATTGCCGTTCTGATGAAGAAATTGTCTGATATCTGTGTACAAGTTACTGATAATCATGAGCTTCATTATATTTATTTGTTATGTGCAATGTTGTGAAACATACTGTAACATCACCTTTCACAGTAATGAGCCGAAGATTTTCTACAGTGAAAGAATTGCTATTCATTTCCAAGATTCTCTGATTTACCTGTAATTCTTTTGGTATCATTTCAGGTGGTTTTTTTTAACACTTCTTGGCTTTCTTTGTCATGGTTCCTGGAGTAACACGCAGCTCTTCATTATTGGATGGTTTGATAGATGTTCTGATCTCATGTGATGACACTCAATTCTTTTGGTCTTGCATGCCTTTCTTTGTGCTGCTAGAATATTATAAGTTGATTCTGTTTCTTTAGGAGAATGTGCCAGAAACAGTTTTGTGCATTAATTTCAAACGACATTCTACTCTCAGACATTACCAAAATACAGACCAGTCTTGATGTTTCAATTTGATAAGTCTCTTGAGGACGTTCTTTTCGTTTGTACCAAGACATGAAATTTGGCTGGGCCACCTGAAAAATGGAAATCCTCAACGAACATTTGCAGCATTACTCTGGATATCAAACATATCAAGCCCTGAGATACTGCGGCGCATGTGACAAGAGACTCCAGTGCCTTTGACTTCACTAGGACCTCCAGAAGCAGTACAAGCCAACAGACAGACTGAGCGTCAGAGCTCGTCTCCAGCCCAACACGCACCAATGACGCACATGCACAGACCAGTTAAAGGCACTCAAACTTCAACTGCTGGTGACATGGACAGAGCTGTACTGGGATTTCTGCACTATCATTGTCATGTTTTATATTATATGTAGAGTGACACTTGGTTTTTCGTGCTTTTTTGGGGGGGTGGGGATATTTTAAGTGCCATTCGACTGTTTACGCAGTGAGTCATGGCCCGCTGTAGCACGTTCAAATGCAAGCACAAACATTGTGGTACTCTGAGAAAATGTCCTACATGTAAATATTCAGAAAATGGAAGGATATTTATTTACAGTCTCTTAAGCAGTTTAATGATGGGTGTGTTTGTAAATTGTTTTTTTCTTGCTCTCGTTTTGGATGATGTACCCTACATATACAGTACATATGAAATTTTTTAATTTTGTGTGTTATTTAATTTTACCTTGGTAAATTATACCCTCTGAGAATTGGTCAAAACAAACTAATTAGTGTAGAGTGATTTGTATTGTGTATTTTACATGAAGGATAACTGGGGAACTTTTATATTTATAAAATTATATATTAACATTTTAGTGTGTCAATATGAGGAAACAGGAATTATTCAAGACACATGTAGTTTGTTTTTTCTGAATATTTCAGACTTGAGCTCAGGCTAGCATATTAGTGTTGTTTTCCTCCATTCGTGGCTTGTCTTTCAATAAACCTTTTGTTGAAATGAGCTGTTGTGTTTCTTGTCATACGATGACAGAAATAGTTTAACGTGTTTGTAACCAAAAAAATCATGTTCACTGAAAACCTCAATCATCTCTCAAATTATCCAGTCATGATATTCTCATAAGCACAGTGTGTCTGAAAACAGACGGCCCTGAAATGGTTTGTCTGTTTGCCTAAATATTTGTAAAGAAAACGAATGAAAGTTAACAGATTTTTTCTGAGCGTAACTGCAATTGCAGTTGTTTCGGTCAGCATCTATTTCTCTGTCAGAGTCGGACAGCTCATATTTCAAATATTTCTTAGGGACTATTCCCTAACCCTAAGAGCGTTTCAAAAATTTTCTTCATTATGCTTGTCCACAAGAGGTTGCTATTCATGCTGGATGTCAAACGCAGACAGATTACATATGACTTTCAATGTTCATCAAAACACCTTCAGTTCAACAGATGAATGTAGCTTCATGAATAACTGATGCAAACACCAGAGGTGAAATCCCCAAAAAAACTACTGATCAAAGACAGACTGATGGTATGACAGTGACGTGTCTTAAAGAGCGTCTGAGACAGATCACTGAAACGCTTGTAAATGTTTTACTAACTGCTGTAGATAAGTGAAGAAACTGCAATAATCCAGATATGAGGATAAACACCCTAGCACAGCATCTCATTGATAAATGTTTAATTTTGTTAAAAGGTCTGCAGAAAATTGTATACAGTCGGCTAGGCAAAGAAACTGAAAATAGAAAGAAATGAAACACAAAGTGCTAGAAAAAGTTATAACAGAATTTAGCTGAAGACATTTAAAACAAAACTCAGCTGCTGCTCATTGTTAATGCATGCATGCATGAATTTGGACTAACCGTTAAATGTCTTATGAAGGTTAACAGCACAAATGATTTAACCAAAACACTGCAATAAAAAACAGGAAATGCTACGATCTGTCAGGTACACTATAATCCAGATGATCAGATTTCCAAATGAGCACAAAAGCATCTTTAAACAGTTCAGCCTGTATGCACAGGGATCTTGTGAGACTTTAATATGATGGCCAAGGCAAACAACAAGTATTAGCAAGTTTACTAACCGTTTACTAGTTCAGGAGCAGAGCAGTAATTCTGTTCCACTGCTAACACTGAAGACAGTGTTAGACACAGTGTGTGATTAGCTGTAATATGCAAAGCTGCACAGTTCTCATCCATCTCAAGAGTTCTTCAGACCAAAACACTTCAGAAGCTTCACAAGTCTAGATCTGGTTACGTCAACACTGCTCACAGACGTCGCTCAATTTATAGGATAAGACAGCAAATGAAACAAAAATGTTTCAATAAGAACCAAATGAGAACTCAGCAATGACTGTGTGTTTCAAAGAAACTATTTATTTGTCAATCAAGCCTGTTGAATGCATCTTAAGTGATGGCGTCGTCACAGCAGAAGGTCAACACGATTCGCACAGGTCAGCGGTTTTCTGATTGCCATGGGAACAGTGTGTCAGTCGAGCGATGTGGGGTCAGCGATGGGCATGGTGTGCAGAACCTCATCCAGGAGCTGCAGTGCACGGTGCAGGTGGATCTCGATCCAGCACGGTGTCTCTTTGATGCTCTGTCGGGGGTAATCGGGTCCCCAGCCCTTCACAAAACTCATGCGCAGGATGCAAAGTCTGCGCAGGTCGTCCACACCGATACCAGCAGCTGCAGACAGACCTGCAGGACAGCCAGTCAGCATTAAAAGCTTGTGACTCAAGTGTGTTTTCAACACAAATATGTGTGACTTTGAACACAGACTTAAAATATCTCTGTAGGTTCATACACACTGTGACTACATGGCGATGTGATGAACACATGCATGAAACAATGAGATTTAATCATTTATGTTCAGCTGAAGGTCAGATTAATTTTTAATTTGCTGTCAGACGGGAGACACTCACTGATCGCAGGAGCGATTCCTCCCACTGATCCAGGCCCCGGGATGTTTCCTGCAACCGCGGCTGCCTGCGCTGCAGCCGCTGCCTGTGCTGTAGCTGCCTGCTGCTGCATCTGTCTGTGACACTGACGCAAATCAAAGACCTGCAGGAGACGCAGTGCAGAATCAGATGCAACACAGAATCACATGCATATCTTCAGTAACAAACATCACACAACATCACCATCAGCTGATTATCAGTCATGTATCAGAACTCCTGTGTGAATATGATTTGTTTTTATTTTGTAATCACAATCTCAGGATTTCATCAAGTCTTAACAGATATAATGGGAAACAAACTGCTGTCAATAAAGGAGGAGCTTGTGGTGAACACAGACCACACTACAGATTCAAAGAAAACGAGCTAAAACAGAGTAGAGGAGTCAGGAGTTATTGTGGAGTTATTGGGAGTTGAGATGTGGACTTGAGGAGGAGTTGGAGAAAGGGTGACTTGGAGAGATGTTGGAAGGAGTCGATGAGGAGTTCGGGAGATGTTGGAAGGAGTTGTCGATGAGGAGTTGGGGAGGATGGTGAGTTGGGGAGATGTTGGAAGGTATAATCATGGGGGGGGTTGGGGAGATATTAGGAGAAGGAGTCAGGGAGGGGATGGAGAGAAGTTGGGAGGAGGCACAGCAGAAGAATTGCCACTAGTGTTAGGTTGGCAGCTGATTGAGATGACTGACAGGACTGAGTGATCAGGGTTTCTTCTAAACTTACATTTTGACATTTAGCTACATTTTACATTTTAATTACCAGCATCTGTGTGAAACACTGAACTGAATCATTTCCAAATGAATGATGTAATAATGAGTGTAACGATAAATTGCATAATCTAAGATATATTTAAAAATATAATATTTGAACTGCATAAACAAAACCCGATGATCCATGATGTTCTCCAACAGGATGAGAATCTTCCGCAGCCTTTCACACGCTCAACTGCACAAATGTACTTACATTTGTTAAATAACCTGTATAGTGCAAAGTTAAATGTGGTCTCTAGAGACTGATCTCTGTCTCTCTCAGTGAAGCACTAATGTTGTTCTGACCTTGATATATGCACTGGGGTAAATCTTGTGTACAGCATCACCAGGAGCGCGACCTGCCTCGCGGTCCAAATAATAGCTCTGGACGAAAACAGCATGATCACTCAGACAACGAACCCAAACGTCTCCTTCACCCTTACACTCCAGCTGAACACCCTTCCCTATGTGCAGTCTGAACAGACACAGATCAGATGAAAGACACATAGATCAGAGAGATGAAGAGTCCCTCAGCTGCAGTCTTCATCAGCACCACTCTCACCTCGCTCTCTCTATTGCCTCCGTTCTGTGGACATTACTCAGCTGCCCGAGACAGAAGCGATCTCCTCCAGATGGGTCCACATACCCATCCACAGTCACCACTGGACAGGAGGAGGGAACTTTGAAGGTCTCGCCCACTTGAACATCCATCTCAAAGTACGCGATAGAGCACCAGTACTCAGGAGCTGTCAGAGATCAGAAGAAAAGATTTTTTCTGACCAATCAATTTACATGACAAAACATTTCATGGAGACTCAACAAGCCATTTATAGCCACTCAAACATTTTTAATTTATATTTACAACAGAAATTTTCATAAAAAAATATTGTTAATTTATTTCTAAGAATATTCCAGGGCAAAGATCTTCTATAATGATGCATCATGATATATCGTACCGGGGTGGTTGGATATGGGAGGCTGAAATGCTGTTTCATTGTGTACAGGCCCTGAAGAAAACATTCAGAAAATGTATGAGAAAAGCTGCAAGGATGCTCTTCACATACATACATTCATTCGTTCAGCACAACAGACGAGAGTCAATCATACAGGGCTTGTTTACATCACTCTCTACAGCAGGCTATTCTCAGGCTATTGTATGAGCCCTTGTTTGTTTGTCTGGGGTGAGACACTCACAGTAGTGTGCTGGGTGGGCGATGGGCGGGTGATGCTGTAGGTGGCCGTTCTGATGGTGTGGAACACCGGGCGTGAAACTGCTGCCCCTCGTCCAGGTGGAGGTGGCACCTAATAACAAAAGACAAAAGCAGATCTTACATTGCACAGGTGACAGAGCGACTTACTGGCGTGTGAAGTGGTGGATGCAGGAGATGCTGAAAAGCTTGTAGACTGTGGGTGGAGCTTCAATGATGGCTTACTGTGGTGGAATGTGGATGGCTGGCCGGGGGGAAAGCAGCTCTGCTGTGCGCTCTGCAGCAGCCCCTTACTGCTATGACTTCCTGTCAGAACACTAGTGGGCGGAGCTGAGGACAGACAGGTGGAGACGCATAGAGGCGGGGCATGCACATGTCAACACAAACAAACACAGACTGTTAAACACTCAGGGTGGGTGGAATGACCAGAATCTATTATAATGGTACAATGGGGTTCTTTTTAGTTGAAAATTAAACAAAAATGTAGACAGAAACCATATTTATTTTGATTAATACTATACGGACACAAACTTAAATTCACATCATGTTACATGAGTTAAACTGTAATTGGAAGAGATATTCAAAGCCAAAGTAAAAGAGCCAATTCTCTCACACAGTCACTCCTGCCTGTAATGGATCTGTCTACTGTTAGACCATCATTACAGCTTATCTGATGTGCAGCTGTATTCTGGAGCAACTCCACAGCTCAAACAGCACAGCACGATTCCTATCCTTACACATTATATCTGACTTCGTACTGCCAGGCCCATTAAACCCAATGGAGACATGAGACCTACACATACACAGAGCTTTTCAGCATGACCTGGGCCTTTACAGATATAATAGACAGACTCTCATACTTGAGGACCCCACTGCGATGCTGGAGAAGGCAGAGGTGGAGGCTGTGCTGCCCTCTGATGGTGGCATGATAGCCGGGGTGTTGAAGGATTCCTGGGTCACGGGTCTCGCTGGAGGGTGTTGAATGGTCTGCATGTGTCCCTCAGTGCTGGGCAGAGACTGCTGACCTTCATAATCATATTCATCCTTCACCATCAGGCCAGACGGGCCTGAAAACAAGACAAGAAGAACGATCAAATGTGACACTTCAGTTGTGTATTTGTACTACAATTGTAATGGATCATTGTAAAGGACATTAAAGGATAGTACAAGAACTCTATTAATATCGCTTTCTCTTATAGTATGGCCCAGTCAAGATCTTCGGCTATGAAGGCCACAAGAAATCATATTTAAAGCAAAGCCAATGACAAAACACCAGAAAACCAATTGACTTCCAAAATGTAAATCTTCAATATTTCAGATAAAACAGGATACTGAACAAAAAAATACACTGACTGAGACTTGACTGGGTAAATATTTCGATTTTATCAAAATATGATGTGTAAAAAAGTATAGACAATGTGCACTAAAGAATCGTCACAATGTCACAGTAAATGTGTTACTGAAAGTAAATAAGGTGAATTGAATCTACTTTGATTTAAATACTTAGAAACAGTCACTCACCAGAGCCTGACAGAGTAAGTCCGGATAAGTCTAAGAGAAAACACAGGCCATTATAACAGCGCCGAAGATAAAAACGATTTCATTCAAAACACAATTCACACTGACCTATTCCTGGAGACACCACTCTCTCGTAATGATATGGGTTCACACAGACACTGTCACACTTCAGGTCGAAGGCAAACTGGCAATACTTGACATGTTTCAGCTCATTCTTATGAAGGTCAGGCCAGCGCCACAACCTGGCGTAGATGACATGAGGAAAGCCTTTACGGCCAGCCACCTGAAGAGAGCAGAGGACTAGAGTTACCAGCAGTTCAAGCTTTAGTTGCTTTCACAGGCATGGTCTTAAAGAATGGTTACACAAATGGCAAGGTGAAAGTCCGATACAATGTTTGGATTTTGGACAGGGTGCCACACACACCTGCAGGCGGCCGTCTAGCGTGCGCTGTATGGTCACACATTTACTGGGATGAGCACCATTAGTGGTGATGGCAGTAATGAGAGAATCCAGCTCATCTTTCTTCTCCTTTAGTTTCTTCACCAGACTCTCGATCGCCCTCTTCGCAAACGTCTCGCTCTCGCCGCCCTGTCTGTGACACATCAGACTGTGGACAATACTCAGACAGGCATCGTTGCTGGTGGGCGTGTTCGTGATGGACATCCTGTTCTGTTTTCAGCTGGTGACAAGTGATCGTTTGCCTCTTCACACTCGTTTCAGAACCTTCAGTGTTAACACACTGCTTCCAGTGACGGGTCCATCCACACTGCGTCCTGTGGAAAGATGCAGACTGCAGCTCACCGTACTGTTTACTCATTAAAGACTCAGTACACAAAATCACAACTAGCTTCATTTCTAGAACCCCCCTTTAAAGTGTTTTACAGAGCCAAACCGCTGGCACAGTGTATCACTTTTTCACAATGCAGCATTGTTTCAAATTAACATACAATTAGTTATGAAACATGTATAACACAAAACACATGGTATTATTGCAATTTATTATAAGATGTATATTAGTAAAACGAATTAGGGATACTAAGATCGTAATTGGTTTATGAATATAAAGTTGACTGAACTGATGATGTTTACAACACATCTGGACCATTTGAATAAATGGACGTGTATCAGAAATACCTGTCATTGTGTGTGAAGACTCATACCTCTTTCAGTGGTTTATGAGAGAGACTGCCTGCTAAAACAGTATGTACTTTAAAGACTGTGACATTTAGTCAATTAACATGACAGATGACAGGTATCATATTAAACAAGATATGTTGTTCCTGCTTAAATGAAGATGGCACTTAGAAAGAAGATCAAATTTTACAGGAGTGTAAAAGGGATTTGCAATAATACCATAAAACATCTGAACATTCCATAATGAAAGAGAAGGGGAGAAAAAGAGATCATCTTTAGGACTGTAGTTATTATATTAAAAGCAATTGTAACAATTTACAAAGCCCTGAGCCAAGTTCAATGTCTGCAGTTTCCCAGTAAGCAAACCAACACTCAAATGATGTGTAGATGGAGAAAAACCTGAGAGAAACCGGGCTCAACCAAGAGTGCCAGTTAAAGCTGCACCCCATAAAAAAAGTTATTTAAAACTGAGAGCTTATAAAAGTGATTTTTAATTCTACACTTACTTAAAAACTGTTCGGTCTGGTTCTGAGACAAATGTCAGGCATTGAGAAATGTTACAAACAGAAATGGCAACAGAAGCATAATGTTACTCACTGCAGTTATAACATCACACTGCTGTGACTAGGCAGGAGTGTGAATGAGCTGGAGGCAGGTAAACAGATAATGGTAAGTTTAATACAGAAGTCCATCACATTCCCACTGCTTTGGGTGATTTAGTTAATGGATGTAATCATCTTAAACTAGCATGAGAATCGGACCTGGGAAAAGTCATCATTATATGATCAGGTTGTCACACTGATGTCACACATGACACACATACATCTCAGGACTGATTTCAGAAAACAGCTCCACTGCGCTGCTCAGATCTTTCTTTATTAAGACTTCATTCAATACAAGAATACGTGAACAAAAGAGCCACCCGCATAAATACGAGCGTAATGAAGCGAGCTGAACTTGATTTCAGGCACTTTTCAAAGACATGTTAACTCGGAAATGACAAACACGTTCAAGAATCGGAATTGCTGTAACCATGGTGACATGAAGCTGTTTAAAGCAGCCTTTACCTGAGACGACGCTGTTAGGACTCTTGTTGTTATGATCGCTGTGTGTCTTGGGTGACATTGTTAGAAAGATGTTAATGTGTGGCATCATACAAACCAGATTTCCTACAGGACAGACAATGAAACTGAAGAGACGAGTGACCGCGGACTCACATGAAGCCATACCTGCCCGTCTGGTCCGGTTCCTGAAGGGTTCAAGTGAACGGTGTTAGTGGCGTTTACACACGACCAGCGCCTTAAACGGACGTCTGAACTACTGAACGCCACTGCACACTGTAAGACGTGTACGTGTGGTCGACAGACTTCTGATGTTATTACAGAGAGCCGATAAAAGAAGCAGCGAGCAACAAAACTGCGACGATCTCGACGAACTTCACGCCCAGCTGCGCAACATGGCGATCCGCGCATGCGCACGTCACTCATCCTGGCCGCGTTGTAAAAGCAGGTGTGAGCTGAGCTGTCTATCTAGACCATAATTCTGGCCAAAATGTGTGCCTTTCAAATCAGACGCATGTTTGGGCATTGTAGGCAGGTTTCAGATCTGCAGCATTTTGATGCCCAAAAGTCCTACACATAGCTATGTTGGCCAATAAATCTTGGGACGTGTCATGCTCAGAAATGCTGACTAAGTAGTTTGCTCAGTACGGTTTGCGCCAAAAACTAGGTTAAGAAATTTCAAAAGGCTACCAATAGCAAAGGAGTTTTGAGAACGCAACCTCCAGCATCTCCAAAGCCACGCCTCCAAATCCCAAGAACTGGCTGTAACTTACAGAAAAGATTGTCTTTAAGATGGTCATCACTTCAGTTATCAGCGTCTACAACCATAATCTTGTTTCTGTGCTGCATTTATGCATTTGGCAGATTCTTTTATTCAAAGCGACTTATGTTCCCTGGAATTGAACCCACAACCTTTGCACTGCTACCACAATGTTCTGGCAGTTAGAGGAACATCCCCGTTTCTCACAGGTTTACCTTCATACAAGCTTCTCACATGTAAAAAAGTCCATTGTAAATAAAAATTAAGCTGGCATTGCTGTGAGTGTACACAGGGCCACGCACAGGCCTTTTGTTTTGAGGGGATAAATAACACAAACTAATAGTCTCAAAAGCTTTATATTTATTCACTATTAATAACCATCATAATAACACAGATAATACAGATATACAGGGTTGCAGTACTTTTTAAAACCTAATTACAATGAGCCATGTGCTTGAAGATGTGTATGACTTCAGTGTGATCCACTGGAATGTTGGTCTCTCTCTAATGCACTTCAGTTTCCCTAAAATAAGCCAGTAATGAAAAATGAATCAAATATTGTGAAAAGATATATATATATATATATATATATATAACAGGGTTTTAATTTTGTCCGTCATTAAAACAGTGGCATCACATTAAGTTTTCATCAACCGGTTGTGAAAAGTTGTGAAACCTGTTGTGAAACAGAGTTGTGTCCTGTTGTGAAATCTCATTTTATAAAAGATGAAACGCTACTGTATGCACAGGCTATTTAAGTGTTGGCTATTGGCTATGACTAGATGGCAAATGCTAGTCCTCTCTCTCCAGTCCGGTCCCACATGTCTCAGGCCCCAAATACATCAAATATGAGCCTTTATAAACGTTGTGTTTCTTGCGTGAAGACAACGCTGTATTACTCAAACAACACAATATTTCTTAACCCTTCACTCAGTCAACACGGGGCGGAGTGATGAGGTCTGACTGACAGACCTGAACGCATCCAACAAGATTTAGTCACAAGCTCTTTTTAATACCTTTCATTGGCTAAATATATTTGTAGAACAGACAGCATATAGACAGCAATAGCATTAATTTATTGAAGAAGAAAAAAACACCACCACCAAACAAAGGGCATGTGCTCTGCATGTGCATGTGCCTGAGTATACATACAGCTGAACTCAGAGTTAGTGCATGTTCATCTTAATACCTCAAGTCACATATCATTGGAAATGAATGACTTCCAGTACAGCAGTGTCCTTCAAACGACCAACACACATCACATCCTGTGAAGAATTCATAATCCTTCTCTACCCAGAGCTTCTTCACATCAGACTGCGAAGAAACACGATGACGTTTCCCTGACTGGCTGAAGCTCAGATGGACGTGTGTGAGGCAGCAGGATGGTTTTCCCAAAAGTGTTTGTGATTTCTGTGTGTGGTTTGGAGTTATTTTCAGTTATTTTGTGTGTCTACTATCAGTTCTGTAGTGTACAATGTGTAGTACACAGTGTACAGTGTGTAGTGTACAGTATGGATTCCCAGTATGTCTCCCTATCTCCACCCCTGAAGGTCCTTACATTTAAACACTTACACAGAGAGCTGCTTGATTTCATTGGAAACAGTGAGTGTTTATTGCTTGAGTTTATTTACAGTGTACACACACTTTTCAGTGTGGTGTTTGCTGGGTCAGCGTGCATGTAGTGTGAACTTATTAGTTCAGTGTCAACTAGCCTTCAGGCTTCTTTGCATTAGATACATCGAAATCAAGCGTCTGTCTGGTGGAATGTTTGATGATTGAATGATTGGAGACTGATGCTGCTTTGGAACTGACACCCTCTCTCTCTCTCTCTCTCTCTCTCTCTCTCTCTCTCTCATATACACAGCACTTCGACTGGGGTCTCATCCTGAGTGAGGGGCTGTGCAGGTCTCGCTGTTTCCCACCTTCTTATCACTGCTGTGTGGAAGAGGACGTGTTAGAAACTCACAAGGCATGTGGGCCACATTAGGGGCAACAGAGTGCAGGGCAGATGTGAGTACTGGGAGAATTTGCATCCATTCAGCAGTATTTCCAGGGTTTCCACAGTCATGGATTATCAGAACATTTTGTCCTTTTCAGCTAGTTTTTATATTTAAATTTTTGTTCAAATATAATTTTGAATTATATATATAATTCTGGCTGTTCTTACTTTCATTGGCTTGAAACTGACCTTTGTAAATGCAAGCTCTGTAAAATCCTGTTTTAAAACTTCATCCAGATATTAGGAATGACTGAAAAGATTATGGAACTTATTGGTCAAAAGGTGTAGCAACCCTGTATGTCACCATATACATTCACATTACATTTATGCATTTGGGAGATACTTTCATCCAAAGCGACTTACAGTACATTTAAAGTATACATTTGGTAAGCATGTATGTTTTCTGGGAATTGAACCCACGACATTTTGCACTGCTAATTTAACATGCTTTAGGAAGGCCACATCCTTCCTTCTTCTGGTGTATGACTGGGTTTATTCATCTGGTTTGATTCAAGATAGGGTCTCATGTTGAGTTTTCTCACAGGGTTCTTTTCAGGTTCTTGACTATCTGCACCCACATTCTGCCACCACCATTCCTTCATATTTATGTTTTAAAAACAACAACACCATTTTTGTTTTCATACACAAGAAATATAAGGTCTAATTTAGTAGGAACACAGCAGGCTTCTAAGGCCTTTCAGAGACTCTTCAGATTGAGCAATGTCTGGATGATAGTATGCTTGGTAGGTGTCACATCTGGAGCGAGTGGATAACTGCACACTCCACGGCAGGTGTAAGCCTGATAACCAGATGGGGCAATGACCTAGGAGTTCCAGCCTATGTCCTTAAAATCAACAAACATCTCAGTCTTTCTGCAGCCTTCCGCTTTTTCACTGCGATAGATGTGTGGACTGCTGTCATAGATCGCATTCTCAGTGGTTTTGCTTCATTGTCATGATTCACATTTTCATTATGATCCTCCAGCTTGGGGGTCAGGCTACTTGACCTTCTCCACTTCTGGATGGTGTTTGTCAAATCAAATACTTCCCAGCCACTGTCCATACAAATGACATGTTTTGATGCCAACTCTTGCATTCCACGCAGATCTCTCCCACCTGCTCTGTCACTGTCATGTGCAGAATTCCAGCAGTCCCCATCCCCCTGCATTTCAAACACGGTCACCTTCCACCCCGCTGAGATATGGTGGTGTGGTTTGCGCTTAAGGAGCATGTAAAGCCTCAGCTCAGCTGTGACAACGTGCTCATGTTGCGGGACAGAAATGTTGAACAGGAGAAGGTGGGTCCACAAGCTCTTCTGCGTCACACGGTATGTGGAGTGATCTGAAAATCACACAGCAAAGAAACTCTGAACTGAACTGAAAGAAGTGTAAGGCTGTGTAAGACACCACACGCATACTCACCAGGTACAGATCTCTGTTATGGTTGTTTTGCAAAAAAGAAAAACTTTACAATCCTCTAAATCTTTAAAGAATTCCAACAGTAATCATTTCAAATAATAATAGTAGAAATCATCCAAATGACTACATGTAAATCTACCATTAATTTTAAGAATAATTTAAAGCACAAATAAAAAATAGAAGTAATGGCCCATAGAAAAAGGACAAATGAAACACACATCTCAAATGTTTCAAATCAGCTCGAAGTAGCTTTGTTATTACTATTAGTCATATTAACTTAAAAATTGGTATAACTAAAAAATTCAAATAACTAGTAAATTCATCATTAAAAAACTTTCAAATTTTCAAAACTTTCATCATTAGAAAACCTTCAAACTGCAAAAATATTGCTGAAACATAATACCAACTTAATAATTATTGAGTGAATCAAAAAACAGTTTTTGCTGAGGGCATGGCTGAGAGTTTGCTGACAAACCAGCTGTATGGTTCCAGCATGTAATCTGGGGGCTCAACGTGAGTGTTTCGGGGCCTCGATTTGGGCCCTCGATCTGTTAAGTTTATCATGTAGAGGAACTGTTCCAGAATCTTCTGCTGGTGCATGTTATCATCTTGCTTTAAAGGAACAGGCTTCATGGCATTGAGTGCTGATCTCCAGGAGTTTGAATAGGGCTACACTGAATCCAGGAAAACAACAGCAGGACCCAATAGCTCAGGATGCAAACATTCCCAACTCAAGAAAGAGTCATGACTGAGCTCAAAGATGTGTTCCAAAAGGAAATGTAAGGGTTTGGAGATATGACATAAGACCCTTCAGACACCTGCACAGGTCTTGTGTGTTTGCTCTCCTCAAATTTTCACCTTTGGGTTGACAGGTTAATGTGATGCTAGATGATAAACAATCTCATCCTTGTTGATCTTGTGATCGAGCACAGAGGGCAGGACTACACTGTCAACCCACTTGTGCTGGCAAGTTTGGAGATCTTGCCACTTGGTCTCTGGGCTTTTCATAGTGTTGCTGGTGAGGGCCACAGGGTTCCTCACACATGCTGTATCGTCTTTGATCACATCCATGCATACTTTCCTCAGACCTTCAGCTCAAACATATGGCCTCACCACTTAATAAATCCAAATGAGATTTAATGTCTTACTGGTTTAAATTCACATTTACTTTTAAAGCATTTAGCAGACATTCTTGCCCAAGAAGTGCTTTAGCCGTAAATATGAGAATATTGTGAGGAACAGAAAACTCAGAGGGTGTTTCTGGGTGAAAGGGGTGTGATGATGAAAAGGTCACACATGGACTTATGGATCTATGTGGTCTGTTGTACAGGTGGCAGGTGCTGCAGTGTCACAGGTTCAACCTGCTGGGTTGTGCATCTTTTTAAGCTCTGGTTTTGGATGGATAGAACATCTTGAAGCAGCAAACAACACACCAGCTTGTCACAGCAGCGTAACTGAGGTCATCATGGCGGGTTGTGCAACATGATCTACTGATTTACCAGGTAACAGGAAGCTGAGACCAGCCTGAAAGCCGCTTCAGTGTTTCAAAGCAAGTTTTGCAGCAGATATGAACTGTAATGTTAAAGGTAACCACAAGGTGTCAGTATAGAAGCATAAAATGTGAGACGCAGGCGATGCAGATTTACTGGATTATTCTGTAAATATTATTCATTTGAGGATGTTTATTCAGGAAACACGTAGAAAGTGAGTGATTGGAGTGAGTGAAAGAGCACAATAAAAGGCTGGATTGCGGTGATTGGGAAATTATAACCAGCCAGCACATTAGAAACATTTTCCTGATTCTTCCTGATGCCTTGAGTGCTTGATTAAGATTCACCGCAGGTGGCTGATAGCACGATCTTTTCTGTTTTAATCTTTTCTTTCTTTCCATGTATATACAGCATTCGTGACATCCAGCAAATGTAAAGCTGGATGTATAATCCATAACATCTGTGATGTAATGACTGTGATGACCATAATGACCGGGAGTGTCTTTAAAGCAACAGTGCTGATTATCACAGCCGGGCAGGTGAAGTGCCAGTTTAATAGCATGACTGTCAGCAAAACACAGAGCTTTCCTCAGTCTCCAGCTGTGATGTCTTCAGAAAGCCAGAGAGAATTCCAGAACATCAACCCAAAGCTGAAGACAGACGCCACTTCACGGCAGACATGAAAGACTGACGCTGTTCTAATTCGGTTTTGAAGGGACAGTTCACACAAAAATGAAAATTCTGTCTCCTGTCATTCCAAACCTGTACACTGTTCTTTTCTTCTGTGAAATACACAGGAAGATCTTTACCAAACAACAAGCTTGTAATAACATGTCAGGATGGTTTCTGCAGTCACACAATAGCTTTGCTTGTGGAGGAAACTCAAATTTAAGTTATTGACTGATGGGACAATTTGTTGTTGCAATATTTGTCAATGTTACAAAGTTACAGTGAAAGAAGTTAGAGAAAACATACATAATGGCATAATTGCAACAATAAAGCTATGGTTGAACAAATGTTTAAAGCTCACAGGTAACCCGAGGTTGAGCTGTGGGCTGCAGATTTCAGTTATTCTCCTCATCAACCGAGGACAGAAAGTAACGGTGTAGTGAAGAATGTTCATTCATGTCACACTGTCACAAAACATCCGCGATTAACACTTACAAACACCATCTTATTCCTACACATTATGCATTTAATGTTCACAACAGTAAAGATTCAAAACCCAAGGGCAAATGAAAGAAGCTAATGTTAATAAACGCTGATGAAAATGTCAATGTCTTCACATACACCGCGCACTGTGTTAAAACAACAAAAAGTACATGAAGCAGATTTGACCTCCAGAATGTGATATTATAAACATTAGATTAAGACGTAGGATTACGAAGACATTTTTTTCTTGAGAATAATGTGCACAGAATATCAACAATAAGAGGAGGAATGTGTATTAAGTAAATAGATCAATTTTGATGTTAAATTTACTATTAAGATATCAGTGTCTGAACATAAGACCAGCATGCTCACATTTAGAAACACTTATAAAACATAATCATTGTGCTTGAATAAACTAAATAGTTATTTTTCTGATTGTGTTGAACTATGTTGAACTGTGTTGAGCAGTGTTCAGCTGCATCTCTCTTGGGAAATTGTGACTTTCTGCTGTAAAGGGAGGCTCACAGCAGGATATTTTGGCACAGGTGTATGTGGTGTTCTGTAATTTTCTCCAGTATGCTTCTATTGTCAACAGATCTATTGCTTCTCATACAGAGGAGAGCAACTGCTAGCAGCAGTTGTCAGCTAAAGAACGTCCCTCATGTGAGTCTTTAATGACAAACACCTGCATATGTTTCCAGCAGATCACCTGATGAAAAGAGAACCATTTACATCACATTAAGGCATTAGCAGATATAGGGTTTTCAATGACCAACATAATTACAATCAACACAAAATAGAATTTAATGACAGTGAAAGAGATTTAAACAGTGAAAGAGATTTACACAAACGTTTTGATTTTGATCACAAAAAATTTGAAAATGACAATTCTCAAATTTTGAAAGTACCACATGTCTGTTAACTAGTCAAGTACATACAGTTATCAGCTATTGATCGTAAACTGGCAAATATTAGCCTGTCTGAAAAGCTCAGTCTGGTTTTAAAGCTTTCAGGCCTGATACATCCCACCTCCTGCTGAAGAGACTTTCTCAAGCTCTTCAAAGTGAAGTTCTCGTCTAATGGACATTCCTCCATTTCCACCTTCAGCAGAACAGCCTTTACTTTCCATGCACACTCTTCTGAGCTCCAGCTCCAGACGGACACACCCTGTCAAGTCACTCTCAGTAGAGATACGATTCCCCGTGCCCAGACTAAGTGGATTTCCACTAACCGCAGTATTCAGCAGGCTACAGCCCCGACCGCTTCTCCGGGTCCGCTTCACGCTGAATTGCATCTGACTTTTACTCCAGCAACAGGCCTGATGCTGACATGCTGCCTGGAAGCCCCTCTTAAAGTTCTCATTGAAGTAGCCGTAGATAATGGGATTCACACTGGAGTTGGAGAAGGCCAGCCAATGAGAGAGGGGGAAGATATAACTGGTCAGAAGTTCCAGCTTGTCTTCTTCCGGACGGGCGTAATCAGTCAGCAGCATGAGCGTCCAGAGAGGAAGCCAGGAGAGCATGAACAGCAGGGCCACCACAATCAACATCTTAATCACCTTGATTTTCCTCTGAGATGTGGGACATTTTTCCTCTGCGCTGGCCTGAACCGCTGCGCTGTACAATTTGGCACCAATGCGACTGTACATTAGCATGATGAGTGCCAGCGGGATCAGGTATATGTGGACGAACAGGACGGTGGTGTAGACTTTCCTCATCTCGGGGTCAGGCCAGGTTTCATAGCATGAATACAGCGGGTATGTGCGGTTATAATCACCATTGAGAATCATGAAATGACCTTGTTCCTGCTCAACTGTCAACATGACCACTGAAGGAAACATTATAGCCAGAGCGAGCAGCCATATCATCCCAACAGACACTTTAGCAACGAAGATTGTAAGTTTGGCTTTGAAAGGGTAAATGATGCACCGAAACCTGAGGGTCAGGTGAGAGTTAAACAGAGAAAAGAGGTAAATGTGATCAGGTGACAGTCTGTAAATATTACTAACCATTTTTACAGACACCAAAACATGCGCTATCTGTAGAGATCTTTCATTTAACATTATTACATTATTATTACATTATATTACTACATTATTACATTTAAAGTTCATTTTTTAACGCAGTTAACAGTAGAATAAAGCAGGAGGCACACACCAATGAAATAAACTCTTATTAATGTTACACTGGAAATCAGCAGTTTTTAACTTTTATTTTATACATTTGGAGCCTTAATAATAATTCAGTTTAGCTATTTAAATGAGTTTAAATTACATGTTTTAGTCTTATGTGGATTCCTATACATCTTTACATTTCTATACGCAGTGTTCTGTTCTAAATGCTGCTGATTGTGTGTTTCAGTGTCTATTCAAGCACACACGTAATGTTTGTACAAGCCATGTCTACAGCTCTAGTGTTTTCAGGTAATACAATCAAACAACAGCTTCACACAAAGAACATCATTATGAGCAGCATTTCAATCAGTGGTAAAAACATGCTGACAGGTTCAAACTGAGCTTCACACGTCAATATGTGAGTCACTGACACACTCAGCTGGAGATCACTGTGTGTGTGTGTGTGTGTGTGTGTGTGTGTCTCCTACCTGTCCACAGCAATGGCCACTAATGTGAAGACTGAAGCACAGACTGACGTGCCCTGCACAAACCCACTGAGCTTACATACGGTATTACTGAAGGGCCAGCCTGAAAGAACCAAAGACACGCATTCAATGAGAAAGGCCCCCATCAGAGCTCACTGCTGTTAAAGCCTGTGATGACTCACTCTCATTTCTACTAACCAGCAGAAAATCTCAGACATGAAAATCAAAGTCAGTATATATTACAGACCAGTTAGCATTACGTCTGCATTTCAAATGATTTACACATGAGAAATAGCCTGTTGAAATCAACCAGAATCATTTCAGCATCACCAGCAGGCCAGTCATATGGGGCTTAAAGTTTCATTCATGCACTCAGATATGTGCAGATTCTGTACAAACAGGTGAGATCATCATCTTACAAGTTCAGTCTGTTAAGACCTCTAAATCTGTGCACATTTGACTTGCATGATTTCCTCAGATATTTCTGCACACACTGCAGGTTCAGACTGACATCAGGGTGGTTAAAAATGGTAACAGAACTCTCATTGGCTGAATGTGAAGCGTTAATAGAAAATATGACCTGTGATGAGGTTGTCCACTAGAGTTGTAGGAATGCAGAAGATCCCCACGAGCAGGTCGCTGACGGCCAGGTTAAGGATGAAAATGTTGGTGACCGTCTTCATGTTGCGGTTCGTCAGGACTATAACACACACCAGAGAGTTTCCAATCACACACAGCAGGAAGATGAAGAGATATGCCACTGCAAACACTGCAGCCACAGCCAATGAATGCTGGAAATATGGAGACAGGACGGGTCCATTTGGATGGCTGCAGTTGCTGATGTTTGTTTGGTTGTTGAACAGGAGGCCGATGCAAAGGGAAGCAGAATCCCACAGTCCCGCCAACTCAGACGCCTTACTGTCAGAGCTCAACTCCATGAATGCAGAAGAGTCCTGAGAACATAACACATTTGACCCTGTGATAGTTTTAGCTCTAAAAGTGTCAAGATGTTTAAATGTCAGCAGCATCATGTCTCGTTTCCTCTCATTGACCCTCAGTGATGAAAAGTGCTCTTGTCTTTAAAACATATGAACAGAAGATACACTGTAATAAGCATTCATTCTGTATAAAGTTCAGTTTGTATTAATATTTATCACTTCTAAGATGTTGCAGGTTTGTTAAAATGGTTCATTATTGTTAGGAAAAATCATCTACAGGTTTTAAGTTACATATTTGTACACATACACACGTATCTATCTACATGGGGACATTCCATAGACTTCCATGGTTTTATACACAGCTAGTTATAAACAGTATAACCCAAACCCGCACTCTAACCCTAACAAAACACTTTCAGCCTTTTTAAAATCAAAAACAACAATTATTTACTTTTTTATAGCATTTTTACAAAAGAGGACATTCCTAAAAAAGGGGAATTGCTCAGATTTGGTAGGCTTTAATTGACTGCACACAGAGAAAAATACAGATGGACATTTAAACAGCTCGTTATAGCAAGCAGGAAAATAATCACACACAAATATAAATCATTTAACTGTATTAAGTGACAACATATAACACACCAACCTAACATCCGTGTGATTTGTGTCACGCATCATAAATCTCTGAGATGATCAGATCTCCATCATCCTTCAGTGAGAAAACTTCTCCGCTTCCTTTTCCTCAGGATAATGAAGATGTTTCCATGTTCATCTGAAGAGAGAACCGTTTCTTCATTTGTATTATTATTACCTTTGTGTCCGTCAGCAGCTGGACAGGTGAAATGAAGCCGCTGGCAGTGAGAATCACGTATACGGATCAGACAGTCTGATGACAGTCTGATGACAGTCTGATGCTCGTCACCGCTCCGATGATTCTGAGTGGATTTCTGTGACCGATTCGGACTGAATCTGACGCGTTCACGAGTCTCGTAAATCTCTCACGACAAACTCGACCGGTTCTCGATACGCTGCAATTCATGTGAAACAGCAGTTACACAACAGAGTAATAATTCATTCGTGCTGTTATTGAATTGTAGGTACAAGCAACATTAGCCCTTGTATGCGATTTGTGCGTGGTAATCGTTCTTAACTAATAAACCCTTTATTCACGCATTAGTTTTAGTTCATTTCAAAGGAAAGGATTCATGCAATCCAAGCAAAAGTAAACTTATATTTCCACACATGTAAATGGACTGCACACAATGGTGAGCTGGAAGTCTGAATGAATCCACTGAACATCATACAGTCCAGCTCATATCACTTTTTGATGACAGTTCCATGCATTATAATTACAATCTCATTTCAAACACACTTTTCTTGAGTATAATTATGCTGTATTGTTTTCTTAGCACTTCCATCTTTTCTACGTTCAGGGGTTTTGTCATCTTGATAAAAATACACGACACTTTTCTGCCACCTGTTTATCTCCACCTGAATGAACACACAATCAATAGCTGTTACAATGCACCTGCATGCCTGTGATTATTGTTCACCAGCACCTGTGATAAATCACAGCTTAAGCCTGATACAGAACTCACAGCTCAGTATTGCTGTCATGTTTGGTTCTTGTACAATTTACAAATAAAAATCGAATTAAAATATCTATTTTGAGCACCTGGGACAACTTCTGACTCTTTATCGCTGTTTTAAAGGACATGTTAATTAGAACATACATGTGAATAACAAACAGAGTCATCCTGGAATCATCCGCCAAACCGCCATCATTGAGAGATTAAGCAGGTGATGCTTTCATACTCTACAGCATATTACATCTGTTATGTATTTTACTATTTATGTCTTTTAATATTTATACTGCAAACTATAATCATTATTAAAAACTGTTTCTGCTTGTTGTGATAATTTCTTCTTAAACGGTATGAGTGTTTTAGTAGGAAATAGCTGCTAAATGCACACAGCATATGGAATATAGGTAAACAACAATCCATGCATTATACTCAGTTACTATAGACTTATAAAGGTTTAATTATTCTTATCACTCCAAAAATATTTTGCTTCAATTTCCCAGCTGAGCTCAGTGACATTTTGATGTGCATCTGGTTTGGAATTTGAGTTTTTTAAACTCAAATTTTTAGCCTTTTTTATGTTATATTTATATCTACTCTTCCTGTATCACTGTCATAAATAATGCTTGTTACAAACATATATATCTAAACAATAATACAGACCTATCAAAATAGGATATTAGTAAATCAATCGTATATATTAATCTTGTTCTGCAATGTTTTGGTTTATGTTATATTAGTTTTCATTATCATCTTTTATTTTCATGTTTATGTTTCTAGTGGTTCTGTGTACCATGTTATCAGGTTACTGACAAAAATTGTTCAGAGACCACGTCACCCTCAACTCAGTCTGGAACACGCAGCATTCCTATTTCATCTGGTTCAGCTGAATCTTTGGCTCTTGTATATTGCCAATGTTCTCCAGCATTTATAGTTTATATACAAGTAACATATTGTCTGTAGCTAAAGACAATTTCTAAGCATAACCAGAGAAAATCTTTTTCAATGGTTTTACTGAGTTTACAAGTTATATGTAGATATAGAATAAATAAAATATAGAATACATATTTTAGAAATACCAAATTCCTGTTTTTGCTGTGCATGGCCTGAACAGTGTGTATTAACAAGGTATGTGCTCACACTGAAAAAAAACAGCAATAAACGGCTGATTGGGTTCTTTCTCTGCATCTGCTCATCTACTGGGAAATATTTCAGACACAGGCAGAGAAGTCACTGTAAAATACAGAACAAAGACACTCATTAAACTGCAGACTAAACAGTATCTGCTTATTTGTGTTCTTTTGAACCTCTTCATAAAATAGCAATATTTCAAAAACAGCACATAACGTGGCCAAAGATTTTTACATATTCTTCAGATTCTGAATATAATGCAAATTAAATTTTGCATTTAAAATGTAACTTTTCCTTGAATTCCCTGAAATGAGACATATATTGAGGTGACAGTTTAGGTGAACCCACATAAAACTAATTTTTTACCATACCTTACAAACCCAGATCTCTCTCCAGAACTCCAGCCACCCCCAGATCTCATAACAACTGACAGAGAAAAACAGCTCAGACATTCTGCCATTGTTATTAATGGAAATCTAATTAAATTGTTAAATCCTTGCTTTTGATACAAACACTTTAATGAAAACACTAATTATAAAATAATTCAGATATAATTTTACAGACCCAACCAATCTGACTAATAGTCAATATACAGTAAAGTGAATTATATTAATATTTTCTGTGTGACACTGCCACCATGTGGTTAAACAAATACAAGAGAGATTAAATAAAATGTGAATAAAAGGTTAGATTACTGTCTGAACTTTGATCATCAATATAAATAAAGTCAGATGGGCCCGATTGAACCTTCTGATATTGTAACATCACGCCAGCAGAGGGAGCCCTCACCGGAATACTGACTGCTCATGCTCCCTCTGCTGAACTCTGAACTTACTTCCTGTTTGGCATCTATATAAACCTTGCTGCCACATGGCCATGTTGCGAAGTATTGCCAGCTTTACACCTGACTACTAAGCATTCTCTTTTACTGCCTGCTTTCCTGTGATTTACCTATTGTTTGGTTCTCGTTTTCTGATTTTTGCCTAGCCCCTTTGTTTGACGCCTGGATTGGACTGTCTATGTTTATTACGACCCTTTGCCTGTACTTTCGACTTTGATTATGGATAACCCCAATAAACATCCGCAACTGGATCCTGCTTCAGTTTCTGCCTCAGCCCCCTTACAGATATATTGAACTCAAACTCTTTTACAGTTTTCTGCTACTTTACTTCACAAAAATGGACAGAAAAAAAACAAAAGCTGTGATTCTACAGGCAGAACATCTGTGTGAAGAAAATATTCACAGACCATCACTATAAAACTAATGCACAATACCCCAACACAATATAAGAGTAATATTTCAAATACCTTTTTAGTAGATGTTCATTTAGTTGGTTATGAATGAGTGGAACAATTTTGAGCAGGGCACTTTGGTTTCTCGCACCCAGAAATCAATTCAGGCCTCTTTAGCTCTTTTCTGCTCTGTGTGAATCTGCCTACAGGTTTTTTTCTATCTGCTGGAGTCAGTTTGTGGCAGAACCCATATGCTGGATCCTGATCTGCATACAGAATAGAAAAAGGATGTTGTGCATGTTCACATAAATTTAACCATAAGCTTTCCACGGTTCTCTGCTCTAGAACATCCTTCTGTTTCATAGATGAAGAAAACTTTGGTCTGGGTGTATCTGGTTTTCGTGCAAGTGCTGTGCAATTCTGAGCTGTATCTCTGTGTTTGAAAATGCTCAGTTTTGTTTTAAATGAAGGTGTCTTGAACTGTTCTTGAACTAGTTCTTGAACTTTTCCTGTGTCTAATATCTTCAGCTGGCTGATGTCTGTTTGATCTTATGAGCTTTCTTACAGATATCAGTTTTATTTTCTGAAGGAACAGTCATGTGTGAACCTGAAGACAGGACAGAGTTTGACAGCTTTGATGTTCTGTCATCCTGATCTTCTGGCATCTTGGTTTTGATAATTCCCTGTCTGTCAAATACCATTGGCTCATTTATCCATTTCTGAGTCTGTGAACTCTGGGACTTTATTGAAGTCAATTTCCCATCAGTCAGGTGAGAGGTTTGGATGCTTGATTTTATGACAGGTAAATCTTTTCTTTTTGCTTTCTCTAGAAGTCCAGTGGGATGCGTCAATGTTTTGTCTGCAGGTGTGGAAGCTAAACTCTGTCTGTGCAACTGTCTGATTTCAGGTTAACAAACCCCTTTTTCTGTTTTGACCCTGTTTGTCAGTCAGAAAGATAATTCCTCTAGCTGGGCTCCTGAGGTCTATAGGTGAGGCTGTGGTGGAGCTGCTGGTTATCGGTGTCCCGTTAGAGTCTGAACTGCTGCTGTTCAGCTGTCGACTACGCCCAGTTAGCGACTACGTCTTTGTTGTATGTTGTATTTATGTAGACTCAGTTGTGTCTGGAAGTCTGGAGAACTTTGAGTTGGAGAGTTTTTCTGTCTCTTCTGTTCATATCTCCTCAAGTTAATATCATCCTGATATCCCGACGCACCAGTGTTGTGATGAAGACAACAGTTTAAGAAAATCTGATGAATCAAACCTATCAGCCTGTAGATGAAATGCAACTTTAACTTTGTAGTGGTATGGTATAATATTTTTTGCCTGTGCAAAACTGTAACAATGATAAGGTGCTTTCTAGGCTACTATGCAGTTGCTAAGGTAGTCATGGTTGTTGCTAGGGGTTGCTAATTGGTCCAAGTCAAAAGAGACCATATGATATTCTGGTCTGTAGTTTGGGTTCCTTCTTCAACGCAAGTCTGCTACAACATTATAATAAAACTGAAGGTTATGAGAGTATCATTCATATTTGTATGGGGCAAGATATATGCTGTTGTTTATGAAGTTTAAATCATCATGAGCAATAATATCAGTTACATTTGGTTTAACAAACAGCAAAAGTTTAAGTTTTAAAGACCAACCTTTCACACTGGAGGAATCTGCTGGTGACCCTGTGACATGATTTTAATCAAAAAGATTTCAGAACAGACTGTTTGGTAACTTTACACATTCTGTTGAATTAATCAATGCTGGGAAACATGCGTTTAAAGAAGCAGGATTTAAATAGCACATCATTAATCAGGTTTCCTAGACATCACTAACCTCCAGGTTACGTGTGTTCTGTTCTGATGGTCCTGCTGGACCCTCCTGTACCACTGTACCTGTCTGCTGTAGTGTCGCGGGTGGAAGCAGCACTTGGGCCGCGGGGGCTGTTAAAGGGTGACGGAGATGAATTTGTACTGCAGCTGCACAGCTGGAGGTCTCTGACAGAACAAGCGACAGACTTCTGACGTCCAGAAGCTTATCCCAATACATTTCCACGCGTCTCAGCTGCTCTTTAAAGGATCTGGGCTTCACTGTCAAAGCTCCAGGGATGAAGTTGGAATATCTGGGCATCCAAACCCTCACTGCTCTGATGAGCTGCCTGTGAGAGCGGATACTTCTGAAGGTGGATGGATGGGTTGAGCTGATCTGCTTGTGTGGATTCTGTCTGGGTGTGAAAGGAAGGGCACTTGCACCCGCCGCCGGCTTTCAGTTCATGATGCTCTCCTGCTTTGCTGCAGGGATCTGCAGGTCGTGAGTTAACTGGATAGCATGTGACATCAGAGCTGCTCCCCATGACAATAAATATCACACACTGCTCATATGATGGAAATATTTCATGTTTCAAGTTACAGTGAATACTTCAAACATTAAAACAAGTCACTAAAACAAAATCTCAGTGAGATTTTAAACGCAATTTAAAAGATACGAAAAGTAACAAAGTTAACAAACAGTTTAAAAACTGATTCAGATGTGACTAAAGATCTGCGGAGTTTCTCCTGAAGTAAAGTCTGTCCTCTGCTGAATCAGTGAATCAATGTAACCGGTGCTGAATCAGTGAATCAATGTAACCGGTGCTGAATCAATGTAACCGGTTCTGAATCAGTGTAACCGGTGCTGAATCAGTGTAACCGGTGCTGAATCAGTGAATCAATGTAACCGGTGCTGAATCAATGTAACCGGTTCTGAATCAGTGAATCAATGTAACCGGTGCTGAATCAGTGAATCAATGTAACCAGTGCTGAATCAGTGTAACCGGTGCTGAATCAGTGTAACCGGTGCTGAATCAGTGAATCAATGTAACCGGTGCTGAATCAATGTAACCGGTGCTGAATCAGTGAATCAATGTAACCAGTGCTGAATCAATGTAACCGGTGCTGAATCAGTGAATCAGTGTAACCAGTGCTGAATCAGTGTAACCGGTTCTGAATCAGTGTAACCGGTGCTGAATCAGTGAATCAATGTACAATGTACCCGGTGCTGAATCAATGTAACCGGTGCTGAATCAGTGAATCAATGTAACCAGTGCTGAATCAATGTAACCGGTGCTGAATCAGTGAATCAATGTAACCAGTGCTGAATCAGTGTAACCGGTGCTGAATCAGTGTAACCGGTGCTGAATCAGTGAATCAATGTAACCGGTGCTGAATCAATGTAACCGGTGCTGAATCAGTGAATCAATGTAACCGGTGCTGAATCAGTGAATCAATGTAACCGGTGCTGAATCAGTGTAACCGGTGCTGAATCAGTGAATCAATGTAACCGGTGCTGAATCAGTGAATCAATGTAACCGGTGCTGAATCAATGTAACCGGTGCTGAATCAGTGAATCAATGTAACCGGTGCTGAATCAATGTAACCGGTTCTGAATCAGTGTAACCGGTGCTGAATCAGTGAATCAATGTAACCGGTACCGAATCAGTGAATCAATGTAACCAGTGCCGAATCAGTGAATCAACGTAACCGGCGCTGAATCAACGTAACCGGTGCTGAATCAGTGAATCAACGTAACCGGCGCTGAATCAACGTAACCGGTGCTGAATCAGTGAATCAATGTAACCGGTACCGAATCAGTGAATCAATGTAACCGGTGCTGAATCAATGTAACCGGTTCTGAATCAATGTAACCGGTGCTGAATCAGTGAATCAATGTAACCGGTTCTGAATCAGTGTAACCGGTTCTGAATCAGTGTAACCGGTGCTGAATCAGTGAATCAATGTAACCGGTGCTGAATCAACGTAACCGGTTCTGAATCAGTGTAACCGGTGCTGAATCAGTGAATCAATGTAACCGGTGCTGAATCAACGTAACCGGTTCTGAATCAGTGTAACCGGTGCTGAATCAACGTAACCGGTGCTGAATCAGTGAATCAATGTAACCGGTGCCGAATCAACGTAACCGGTACCGAATCAGTGAATCAACGTAACCGGTTCTGAATCAGTGAATCGCTTGATTCGCTCAAAAGGGTTGACGTCACCGCAGGGAACGCGTTTACCATTAAATCTCTCACAAAAGCAATAGTTTGTATTTGAATTTTATTTTCTGTGGGATGCATGACTAAAAGACATATTGTAGTTGTAAGCAAAGTCACTGATGTTATGAAACAAGTTTGGTATGAATGAGTTTAAATGTCTGATATATTCTGATATAGACTCTCGTAGATACAATTTCTTGAACACTCTTAGTCTCATAATAATCTAGTAACATTCTTAATAACGTTATGATTGTATCTCTTTTGTACATATAAAAATGTAGGTGCTGTGGACCCATAGAACTAAAACTTCCTGTGTGAATGATTATAGAAATATCTGAAACACTATACAATTTAAAGACCCCTAAACAAAAACAATAGAAACAATACAAGTAGATCTTAATATGACATATAACCTGATTTAAAACAAGATCATACAATCTATAAATGACTTTATGATTTCTTGAGTTTAACAGTGAAAGTTGTTAAAGCAGCAAAGAATCAGATTTATGACTTACTCGCACGCTCTTTAAATGAATCATTTATCGTTTGGTTGGTGCTGAAATGAGAAGCTATATGTTCAGTATTTCTCTGGTCTGATTGATTAATTGATTGATTGATGATTGTGCAGATAATATCAGTCTGACATGATTCTGAAGTGTCTCCCCAACCTACAAAGAGAACAAAATAATCAGAAATCAACATCATGTTAATATGTACATTATACATACTTGACACCATCACGCAAATAGTTATTTTAAATGATACTTTCTTTTGATAACGTTCTTGAATATCTTTTTGTGCTGGTGCTTTAATAAGGAGGCCAGAGTATTGACTGGGTGTAAAGTTTACCGCGGTGTGTATCAGACCCACGAGTCCAGAGGCTGAGGAGTGTGTTCCACTAATCCAACCGCCGGTCTGCTGCTTCTGACAAGTGCTTTCTTATCATTCACACCCTGAACATTTCACGAACACATTCATGATGTCAGTGTCCATCAACTACTACATTCAGTTTAGAATTTCTTCAAAGATCAATTCCGAGATGAAGTTCTTGAATCATGTAGAAACAAGATCAAACAAGAGCATCTACCAGAAAGGATTCCCACTCCATTATTTGACACGGTGCATCTCCTGTCCTCTCGGCCTGCTCAACTGTGCAATATCCATCTGAATGAGAAACACGCATCACTGCATTAGTGCCTGCTGGATGACAACACACATTTCATTATAATTCTCTGGTAAGCCTCATTTAATGACAAGATGGCACTTTTCTCATTACATTAACATTTATTCGTTTAGCAGACACTTTTACCCAAAGTGACAATGACAGAGAGAGAGCATATAAGATTTTTTCCTAAGAACCAACAAGCCAAGACTATAAAGCTACATCTACAAGCTGAAATAGCATTCTGATGCTAGAGACAGCATAAACAGTAGAAGGTCTGCAAGTTAAACAGCATTAGGGATTTCTTCAATTAAAGTATGTTAGTTTTTTTAAAAACTGTGGTAAACGTGCCACATTCTGAGGCAGGGTCGAACCCAAGGCATAACACTGACCTTGGTTTTTCTCCATTAATGGCAGTGTGATGTCGTCGTTGCCTTGCTTTGTGTTCTTCTGTTTTTTTGGTAGGTCAGAGATGACCGTCTGAAAGGTTAATATTTATCAGGTTAATATTTATTAGCAGCAGAATATTTTATATGGTAAGTTTATTTTAGAAGTGCATTTACTGCACATATCTGTGAAGTTGGGACTGATGTCTCTTCAGGTCTGCTACCTTAAAGTGCATTTTGTTCAAGCCAGCCTTGCAGAGCATCTGTCGCAGATCCTTATAGGCCCAAACAGTCTGCAGTATGTGTGATATTGCTTTGGTCTCACGCACTGATTGGCTGAGGGGTTCAAATATAAACAATCATTGGTTGCAGTGTGAATACTGAAACTAGATTTTTTTCCATTCTCTGAGGAAAATGGAAGTGATGCTTGTTCATGCAAAATTACCACAATGCTGTGAATGTTACGTGACTGTTCATGTATTCTGAGAGTTCTATGCAGTTTCTAGTGTCTGGATAGGTGGTTTCCAGAGCGTTTTGGATGGTTGCTAGGGCATTGCTAAGTTGTTCTGGGTGGTGACACTCTGTAAAATCTCTTTGATATTCTGGTCTGTAGATATGACTCGGGTTTCTCTTCCAGCAGTTACAGGAACACTACATGGGTGTTTGTTCCAAAACTACTGTTAGCAATAATGATGTTTAAAATAGTTATTTCATAAAATCACCTTGTTCTGTTGATGGACAGCAGTTTTTGGATTCCTTGCCCCTGTATGAGGAAGCGACCGTTCTCCAGGTTATCAGAGACCATCTCCAGGATGGTGTTCAGGATGGCCACCACTGTGTCTCCATCCAGGTTTTTGGCAGGTCGCTGTTGGCCGCAGGGCAGGTTACTGACCAGATCCTGCATGGCGCATCTCCCTGACAGAGGCGTGGAGATAATATCACCCTGAGCTCCTCATAACATCCATCACACATTAACTAACCTCCTGCATCATTTTTTATAAATGTTGCTTTAAATGGCACTGCAGAACCGGACCTAATTCAGACATCTGATAAAGCTGCTTTGAAATAACATGCATTGTGAAAAGCACTTTAGAAATACAACTGACTTAATTGGTAAGAGAATATAAAAATAAACTGGGTTGAAAAGAGGCTGTTGCCAGTCATACCGATCAGGTCCTTGTTTTTGTGGTCAAGGGCTAAATTGCGCAGTGCGATGGCGATCGCTCGCACGACTTTATCAGCGTCGGAGTGAAGCAGCTCCACCAGCGCGGGCAGACCCTTCTCCTTACGCACTGTCGCTCGGATGTAAGTGGACCACTGAGAGCAGGAAGACATCTTCTCAGTACATGCTTCTCCAGTCATTTCAAATATTTTACCCATGAATAAAAACAAAACGTCAATCACGGTAAAAATGAATTCAAACACTAGCAGGGCTGATATCTCAGAACAAAAGTATTCAATTCATCCAAAAGTAATATTATTAAACTGATGTCATCACGTCCTGTGCCAGATGAGCTTATTGAATCAACCTGGCAAAGAACACTTGCTTTTCAGACAGGCCAAATCTTTATGCGAGCCAACAACATTAAAGCTTTCCAGATCAAGTGTTCCATTACAGTATTCTATATACGTCAGATGGTCAGCATATAGACTGCGGGTATGCCATCCGAAGATGACTTTACTATAAATGACTCTCTCTCGCAGTCACAGCCCAGTGTCCAGCAGACAGGTTCTGTCTCTCTCTTACACTCTCTCTCTCTGTCACAGCCAGGTGTCCGGCAGACAGGTTCTGTCTCTCTCTTACACTCTCTCTCTCTCTGTCACAGCCAGGTGTCCGGCAGACAGGTTCTGTCTCTCTCTTACACTCTCTCTCTCTCTGTCACAGCCAGGTGTCCGGCAGACAGGTTCTGTCTCTCTCTTACACTCTCTGTCTCTCTCTCTCAGTCACAGCCCGGTGTCCAGCAGACAGGTTCTGTCTTTCTTTCACTCTCTTCCTCTCTCTGTCACAGCCAGGTGTCCAGCAGACAGGTTCTGTCTTTCTCACTCTCTCTGTCTCTCTCACATACACACAGCCTGGTGTCCAGCAGACAGGTTCTCTCTCCCTCTCTCTCACTCACAGCCCAGTGTCCGGCAGACAGGTTCTGAAGGGCTCCTGCTGCAGCCTCCAATGTGTTGTGGTTCTGGGTTAGTTTGAGGAGTGACAGGTACAGTCGGACCACCTCCGGCTGGTACAGAAGCTCCAGGCCTGCAGAAACACCCACAGGCCCAAATATCTGAACCCGCATGAACATTTAAAGCACTTTTTGGAATCACCTACAAAATGCGTTTCATGTTAGACATATAAAAGCTACTTCTGCTAAGTTCAGCATTTTTAGCATCTTATTAAGAGCTGCTGCTGCTGTACAGAGATTTTCTCTGCAGACAGATGTTGTAGGTGGTTGCTAAGGTGTTGCGTTAAGCTTTCTAGAGTGTTCTGAGTGATTGCTAGGTGTTGTGTGTGGTTGCTTTTACTGACACAGATCAAAAGAGCCAAAGACTATTCGATATTCTGCTCTCTGCACGACTCACTCCAGTGTAACTGTGTGGGATTTTATTGTCCACCCTGTGAACCTCTCTCAGCACATCTCTGAACATGCACATGGTCTGAGGTCATTTCAGCACTTAACTTTGATACCTGGGGTTTGTTCTCATCATAGAGATAGTTTGTTCTTGTGACAGCAAACAGCACAAACTAATGATACATGTCTGCAGGCAGATGAATAATACTCCAACACTTTTATTTCTCCTCCAAAGTCTGAAAACATTCAGCTGTCACCGTGCAAAGACAGACTGATCTTCATTCAACCCCAAATCACAGACAATCAAAAGATATTTCATAAACCATAAACACTGTCACTCTTAGTTACAGCTGAAACTCTTTACTATTGTCAGAGCTGAAGAATACATCAGATCTTCATACCGTCTCTTACACACACAGAGAAACACACTGAACATCACACTGGATCTTATTTACAGTAAACTTACCAAAACAGAGTCAGTTTTCACTTTAAAACCTGAAACAAAGGCAATTTTAAGACTAGCGCATTATTTTTCTGACATTGTTCTCCCTCAATTTACTTCAAGCATTCCCAGTGCAACAGTCTCTGTCTGAAACCGAATGCAGCTGCATGACTGCGCAGACATTAAATCAAATAACATGCAGCATGTTTAAAGTTACACAAACACTGAGCTCAAAGGTGCAGAGATAACTTTCCTCTCTCGTTGTACTGACTGAGAAAGAGAAACAAAAGCCTCAGTGCACCTTTCATGGGCAGATTCCTCTTGGGCAGATCAACACCACTTGTTCTCTTCTCACTGCCTCCATGTTTTTTACCTGAGGAGTCACAGCATCAGAAACACACACACACACACACCATCAGAACCCATCAGTGAGTGTGTGAGCTCTGAATGAATCAAGTGTGCCACTGGACTAAAAAAACAGCATCAAAATTTAATCACAGAGTACAAATACAGAGACAGACTTACACTGATGAAACCATTCTTCTGCAGACAAACCAGCAGCCAGCACACAAACGAACAAACAATGTTTATAGACACACGTGTGTGCATTTCAAATACAACAGCTTACAACAGTTCATCCTAAAACATCTGACAATTGGAAAGGATTCTGTATTAAAGATTCAATGCTAAATATGTTCAAGTATTATTTTTATTGTAAAGACAACCCAGTCTGAACAAACTGTCTGATTTACTGTTTATAAGGATCTATAACTTTAATGTCAATTTATCTGATGGGTTTTTGAAGATCATGTCTGACCTTTAGTGGTCCGTCCACCAAAGCAGCTGAAATCATCTTTCTTCTTATGGTGACCACATGATTTTGCCATGTGACTGGCTGCTTGGAGATAAAACTTTTCGGACCCTGGAACCTCCTTGTGCACATGGTATGAAAGATTTCTCAGAATACACACACTGTTCTCCACCGACTGCAAAACACAGTAAAGCCCACAGAGACAGAAATCTGTGCGTTCTCACACAACACAGCAGGATTGTAGGAGAGCAGATACTGTATCATAAGAGTAAATAAATCCATCACTAAATCATTTAAGTACATCACTTAGCATTATTCACTTACCTTTCAAGAATGTCATAAAACCTTTTAGGTTCTTAAAAGGCTTCTAATTTCTTATGTCTTTCTTAGTTTTGGAGTATTTGGATGATGTTCTTCGTGAGCTGGTGTTTCCTAACTGCTCTGATCTCATGATGAATCACACAGCTGTGTCATTTCTTACTTTGTTATTGATGTCTCTCTTAGCCACAGCAGAGTTCAGCGCATGCAGCAGCGCGTCCACGAGTTCCTCACATTCTCGCAACCTCTGACGAGCTTCAGCACCGTCTGAACTGACGTTCCTGTCAACACACCACAGTCAAATACAATTCTTCAGAACGTTGAGCAGAATGTGAGGGAACTACAGACACACCTCAGACATCCAGATGTGTTCTTGAAAACAGTGTTCCACTCTGGGTCTCCAGGTCGCGCGGGGTCATTCGGGTTGCCCCTCAGACCTGAGTGTGGAATAATGACCTCATCGGTGAGTGTCTGCAGGCTGTGATTGATGATGATCATCTTCAGTGGTTCGTGAGATGAGAGATTCCACAGAGTTCCTGACACACAGTATGAGTGTGTTAGGCCTGCTTTCACAGACAGGGCTTAGATTAAGCCTGGAGTTGGCCTTTAAATTAAATTAGTTAAATAAAGTAGCTTTCATAAGCAAGCCTTAGAAAAAACATCATTTGTGCAAATTACTTTTAAGACAGCTCAAATATGCATTTTAATCAGGGGCTAGACATCTTCTGTGACCCTGGGCCTTACTGAAGCTCACAGTCAGTGAGAGACATCAAAGAAGATCCTACATGTCACATACCGCTCCAATGGTCAAATATTTTGTATAATGACCACAACTCTATAACCGACTCATGTAGACAACTAATTTTATACATACAATCTGAAAATCTATAATTTTGTAATAAAGTTCAGGATTTGAAACTTAGAAATGTTTTAGGCATATTTGTTATGTTGACCGTATCATTTGTAGCGATAGAAACTGTTTAATTTAAAGAATTCTCTCACTGCTCCACTCTCTCTCACTTCATTTATAATAATTTACACTCACTCATCAATTTCTAATGTCCATGTTCTTATTAATATGGCAAGTACTCATGTAGTAAGCAAGATAATGTTCATTTAGAGGGTCATTATGTTCTGATCAGCCTTGGGGTTTATTTTGTGATATTATCCAGCTGACTGTTTAAAGAATAACGTACAATTTCAAAACAACAAGGTTGTGCAAACCTGTGATCAGCTCTCTGACCTCCATGTCACTTGACCTCCTCAGCAACCGCAGCAACGCAGGAATGCCCTCACAATTCTTAATGGCCACCTTGTTAAATTTGTCTCTCCCAAAGGAGATGTTCCTCAGAGCACCACAGGCCTTGCGGTGGACCTCTGGTTTGGGATGGTCAAGAAGTCCCACCAGGACCGGGATGCCCCTCAGCTGTCTGACTTCCTGTTTGACCTTGTCATTCTCATAACACAGGTGCTGGAGATAGGCTGCGGCGTTTGATTTCACTGGATCCATCGGGTGGCTCAGCATGGCTATGACCTCTCTGAGGTTTGGGTCTCTCCAGCAAGGGTCTCTGTGGATGGTGTCCAGGCTCACCATGCTGGCACGCTTCTGCTGAAGGAGCGTTTGAATTCTGTATAAATCCTGGAAACACGAATGGGGGTGCGGACCAAGGTGGTCGTCCACGGCAAGGTCCAAAGGCGGTCTCATATGAAGCGTCCCAGTTAAGATGGGATGGTTAACAGTGGGCACAGCGGGCCGCAGGTCTGCCCTCCTGCCCTCCTCACCCTTAGGAGAGCTGTTACAGGTGATCAGAGTGTGCCCGCCCAGAGCGAAGCTTGCGCCCCGGTGGAGAGGCAGTGTGTAACAGTTCTCAGGAAAATACTTCCGGCTGGGCAGGTTGGAATACTGGTGGTACGGGAACCTCGGGGGCACAGTGCTGTGAATATTGAGGATACTGTACAGAGCTGATTGGTTGCTGGCATTCTCACTTACAGATTGAGGTGGTAGGGCCCTAGCGGCTGCCGAGACATGTGCATCCTCCTTCTCACTGGGGGTGTGGGAAAGTAGAGCTTGATCTGGATCATGGGCAGCAGGGCATGTTGTCTGAGACTTCTCCAAACATTCACATGAACCTTCCTAGAGGAGACACCAAAAGCACATCTACTCAGTCATTCATCTGTGAGATTGGATCATTATACCAACAAGTGACAAACACTGTAAATAACTTTCATCAGAAGGGCAGATATGTTCATTGCAATATAAATATAAAGCTGATATTGTATCACCTGAAATGAGTGCCTTACTGAAGCTTCTGTGCTACGGTTTCATGCAATGAAGCGTCTTCAATTAAAGATAGTACACACATGAAGATTTGGACCACATTTTTAAAACACAAGCATTAGGGTTAAATAAATTTCTGAGTAATCAAACGCTTTTGGGTGCAGAAATCCAGTGATGGATGTGTGTGCAGATGAACGATTCACCTTCAGTGCAGGTAAGAAGACTTGTTCATGAGAGCTGCTGGTGCTGAGCGGGTTCCACCCTGAATCAGGACTGGACGATTTCTCCCTCCCAATCCCAGAAGTCTCAGTCTACAAAACAAAACAGATGTTTACAAACGGACTGCCACATTAGCTATATATGCCATGAATAAACTCTTATTAGTGATGATGAAATTTGTTCAAATTATTCTCTCAAATTCCAACCACACAGTGTTTTTTTCAAAACTCAAATTCTTTATCATTTTTAAATTATGGTATTGTCTAATGATCTCCAGTAATTAAATATAAATGAACGTTTTTGACAAACCTACATTAGTTTGGGTGTTGGCTAAACTTTCAGGGTTGGAGGAGGCTGTGGATGTCTCCTCTGAGGCTAGAAGTTCTTCTGCCTGATCTTTGGTTTCTTGATTTGAAGGATCAGCTTGTTTCTCTGGGTCCTGCTTCTTTGGACCAAAAGAGAAGAACATGCAGGAGGTGGACAGATGAGTGACTGACATCAGATCTGAATCCTTGTGTTTACACAGTGTTTATACTCGTTACAGTGTTTGAATCTTGTTTAGGGCTCTCATTTACACTCCTCTGCACTTTAAACAGAATAAGATAAATCAAACCGCTTTGATTAAAGGATCATAAATTACAAGCCTCTGGGCAATTTCACTAACTTATTCTTATTCACTGAGGAAACGTTTACAAATACTCTTCCGAAAAATAAGTTTACTCACAGTCAGTGAATTAAACATGAGACCAGCTTCCAAATAGCCTTTATAAACAACATGCAAAAGAAAACTTCACATAAAACATTTACACTTTAACTGATTTAAATACCTCAAATACTCTGTACCATCACAATATGATCACATTACCAACAATGAATTTATACATGCAAGTCACACTGAAATTTTGCAGTGACTTTAATTCAGCTGGAGTAGGTGTGATTATTAGTGTCTGTATGAAGTTCACAAAGGGTCCAAACTGAGTGACACAATGTTTTATTTCAAACCTAACAACCTCACCTTTATTAAATGTTCTTATTAAAAACTGCTTGTGCAATCTTGTGAAATAAATATCACTTCTTTAAAATTGTAAACAAATACGTTTCTGGTCTTACTGTAACTCAACAGGTGAAATAAACACTTAAAATAATAATAATAATAAATATATATTTTTTAAAAATCTTCCTTGAAGCCAGAAATAAATTGATTCTGGAAAGGAAGTGAGGCATTTGCCTGGACAGTGAGTTTTCTGAACATCTCTCAGAGTGATGATCTCTGTGTCAGACCCTTCTGTGTCAGGCTGCCTGGACTTCATTCATAAATCTCTTAAAATGACAGCAGATGCTCAGATACGTCAGGCAGATGTGGAACAAGCATCAGTCTTTATCAGATCTTTGTAGACTAGCTCTGATGAGTAGAGACGTTAGCATGGTCCTGCAACCACATCTCTCCTCAACATGACTTCATGTCCATAAGACAGACAAGGTCAACTGAAGTTTAACACCAAGAGGTTTGTTCAAATCACTATGCCTACAGTAACAGTGAGACTCAATCCCTCATTAAAAAAGAATGAATTAATGCAAATCTGATTCAACAAAATATTTTCTCTTTTCATATATAAAACATGTAAATGTAAATATAATCTTAGTCAAGACTGAATGGATTATAGATCTGGGGGTAGTGTGTAGATAGTGTGGGTGAACTCCACACACCTATCCATCCGTCAAGCTGCATCCGGTCAGTCAGTTCTGCACATGCGCAGTCCCTCAGAGTAAACCATTGGTCTGGCGCACCGGTTACCATTTTTATAACCATCGTTTTACTACAATACCTTTATTTGACTGTAGTAACGTAACTGTGCAGGACACGATCTACAGTAACTGTGTTATTAAACGTGTAAAACGATTATCATGAAAGGTTCATTTTCGTAAGGGAACGCGCAGCTCAAGGGCACGACAGACGCGAGCGCGGTTCAATCCAAAGTAACGCCCGAAGCGAAGACAAACTCCCGCCTGTCCGCCTGCAGCCGCAGCGCATCGCACACCAGACACGCAGCAGCCCTGCAGCCGCAGCACTGCAGACCATCTCCATCACCTCTGCACTATGAACATCACAATACTGCAGGACGCGCTGCGCTGCATTCAGGCTCTGTATTAACACCAGAGCGTGTAATTACATCATCAGCCCCACACACACGCAGGGTACCCGACACAAGAGCAGCACCGCCTGGAAAGATCCAGAAAGACTGCAGCCAGCCGCTCACATGCTGCAGACCACCGGACTGCAGTGAGACACTCACCTCTGCAGGCATCGCGTCGGTCCTCACAGTCGACGGCATGTGAAGATGAGAACTCGCTGTCCCGCCCCGCGCGCGCGCGCGCGCTTCTAAAGCGACAGCAAAATGATTGACACGCTCTTCACAAGCCAACCAGAGTGTCTGTCGCTCATTAAACAACCTCATTAGCGCTCATTAAACTGCGACCAAAGACAGAAGAGACGAGAGACACGACGAGGTCCAAATCCGAGCGGATCAGTCTGATCTGATCTCACACACACAGCTGAGCACTCTCAACAGATGAGAGAGAGAGTGCAATCTATTGATTCACACGGCTTCAGTAATACAGGTTGATTCATCATTGATTCATCAGCACCAGACATTCAGAGACATCTTCACAATCCAGATCTTCAGAGCTCAGTGCATTGTGATGATGAATAATACCTATAGAACAAGTCTTTCTGAATTGTGCTTAAAATCCACACGTACCAGCTGTTTCAACAGACTTAAAAATGGAGGAAGTGGTTTGTTTATTTTTACTGGGAATTGGTTGGCTGTGGAAAGGTAGGCATTTTAAAGCTCACAGACAACTGCTGAAGAGGAATGGTTAATGTCTCCCACTCCACCCATGTGCTCAGACAGGTATCATCAGAGTTGTGCTGTTCCAGAGGGGAAGAACATTTTCAGAATTTCATTAAAGATTACAAGGGCACAATTAAAAAGAATAATGTACACAGATAAATCATTAAAATAAAAATAAGAATAGTCTATTGTGATTTCATGTTGACTTTAATAATGAATGTAAGGTAACTTCCCCCAAAGACCTCCTACAGCCGAGTGTGTGAGACCCCTACATCAAACTTCATGATAACCTGTTTAAGTGATGAACAGTACTGTTGCATTAAAACTGAGACCTTTACACTGGGAAAAGAATCTAAACTGCAGTAGAATTTTAACAGGTTCATTTACCACTTAGATGAGAATGATACAGAAAGGTTTATTCACATCCATCTTAATAAGTGTGATTGTATGGCCAATCACATTTATTAAATTCGGTTATATTGGTTATATTTTGCATTATTTTAGTGGCGTCACTTGTCTTAATTATAGACTATAAAGAACAAAAAATCAGGAATTAACTGGTGGGTTTTAAGGAAACAGAATGCTGTGCTGAATGAATGTCAGTGGATTGTAGCTGATTTACTTCCCTCTTAAAACAAAAGCAGACACTTCTGACCAGAACATGGAGGATGAAGATCAAGTTCTCAGTTCAGAGCATCCTCACATATTCCGATGATGACACTGGGTAAATGTGTACAAAATATCATATGTCAAATTACAGCTAACTGCCATTAAATTACTAATTGCTTCACACCAACAGTCAAAATGCCAATGTCCAGCAAGATCTCAGACGGTTCTGAACATCACTAATTCTGTTCTCAGTTCATCAGAGGTTCTTCTGTCCAACATCTCATCACAGGCCAGCCAGTGACATCTCAGTTCTCCTCATCACTCTACACTGATGCTCCTCGCATCAAAAACATGTCCATACAAACTGATAGAGCGCCAACACGGACACTCATAACTGTTAATATTTGATCAAAGGCAGGTTAAGTGAATCTAGCACACTGCTCAAACGCTCAGTGTCCACATGCTAAAACGCTTCAGTCTGAGTCTCTGCTTTGAAGCACAGACTGGATAAACTATTGAAATCGGTTGAAAAATGTATGTTATTGTGCTTTTAATGTAATCGGGAAACTGTGCATTTACTCGTCTGTGTTTATAGGACATGTTGAATGTAATATAATGAGTTGAAATATCACAGCAACAGACTAAAACTGCCAATGCGCCATCTGTGTTTTTGTATATCTATCACACAGTAACCCCGTGCTATTGTAAATCGTATATCAATAACTATGTATTTACTCCAGTTGAGTACATACTGCCACAGTGTGTGATTTCGGACACCGTTTATGTGGGCAGTTTGGGGAATACATTTTATTTCTTAACATACAATATGCATAAGCAAACAATATGCATCAAATGGGTATTTATATACATTTTATATTTATATAAATATGCAACACTAATGACAACACAATGTAGCTGTTGTAGGGGGAAAACAAACAAAGTTACAGTGGGTGCTTCCCAATACTCAGATTGATGCTTCCTTGCTCTTCATCCTGAAGGACATCTTATTCTCTAATTGCACCTTGAGGAGTGGGAAAGCTTCCTGAGGAGGCATGAGAGAGGAAACATTAGTCTATCCTATGCTGAAGTTTTTTGTCTCCGCGTACCGTCCTTCCCTCGCATCCTAACCCAAATGGGGCGCTAAGTGAGGAAAAGAAACTTTTGAGAAAATTGAGAAGCACCCGGTGGCTACAGCAATCGGCCATGTTTAAGGTCTACAGGCCACCCATGTCAAAAACTGGTGTATCAAAATGACCTCAGAGCTTCCCAATAGTAAACACGTCTAATTCCGATTAGGAGACTCATATTTACTACCATTCTCACAAGCACGTGAAGGCAGCATTATTCTCATTTCTGACTCGTGTAAACAAAAGTTCATCAGCTATTTACGATACACATCAACATGAAAAGCAAAATGTTTTCTTTATTAACTATTAAGTTGTAAAACAGTGCTGTAATAAATACACTTAACGTTTACTTGCAATTATAATTATTTAAATGACTTCCTAAAGCACAAAATTAAATGTTCACTGGAAAACACACTCTCATTCTCTCTTACACACAAATTCTCTGATACGCAATTTCTCACTTCAGTTTTTAAATTTAAAGTACTTCATTGACATGACTGTAGAAAGTTATGCAAGTTAAAATATTGCCAAAGCATTATACGTAAAACAAGTAATGAGAAAGAAATACACAAGTATACACAACAGAAAGATCACAACAAGAACATCAAACAAGTGTTACGTTAAAATAGGGTGTTCTTTCTTTCATACTCTCTCATACACACACAGTCTTTCAGGACTTAAAGTCTCGGTTTAAGTCTTTCCTCTCAGAGTGAGCAATGAGGGCCAAAGTTTTCTGTGGCCCACAGGAAGAAGTTGGAAGAGTAGATGGTAATGTAGAGGGTTTGGAAGGGCGATCCAGTGAGTGACAGAGAGAGGGTGAGACAGCTCGGCCCTGAAGCACTGCATTGTAGTGCAGTGGTGAGCTGGCAGTCCTGGGTGTGAGAGAGGAAGACGAAGAGAGCTGTGCCCTGCTTCCGTAACCATACACAGCGCTGCTCAGAAGAAACTCCCGTGAGCCGTACGCTGGTGGGGTGGGTCCGCGAGATGAGGGTGACCGAAAATCGTGCTGCAAGCTATGTCTGCTGGGAGTGTCATAGATGCCAGTGTCCGTTCTGTCCAAGGGTTGCAGAAAACTCTGCTGTGCCACAGGTTTGCTTTTCTCGCCAGGCTCATAACGCTCCTGGATGGAGCTCATGACTGGTTTGGGGAGGCTGTCATAGCGAATGGGGGATGGTTCCCGGTGTTGAGGGGAATGTCGGCTGATATTCATGAACACTGGGCTGCAGGTGCGTGCTGGAACCTGATGCATGTCAACAGGATGACTGAACAGACTTGGGTCCAGGGGAAGGAAAGGCGTTTGGTAACTCACACCAAGCAGTCCTTGCTGGTCGACCTCAGCTGGCCGGAGCAGACTGTCATAGGACAGGCTACTGGTTCGACTGCTCAGGGCGCTGGGGGTCAGGTGAGGTTCTGCCCCTTGGCCATGCAGTTGAGCACGGCTGCCATGTTTTAGACTTAGCGAGCGTGTGTTTATTGTCAGCTGATTCTCAGACAAGCTGGATTCAGACATGTGATCCCGAGTCACCAGCAGTGAATTCCTTTTTCCAATCTAGAGTGACAGATAAAGGAAAACTGTCTGTAACATCTAGAATTCTCTTTAGTCAGGTGTGCTGCAGAACTGTCACACATAATGCACCAGTACTGTGTGAGCTGTACAGCGCTCATATACTCGCATGGACTAAACGAAAGAGTTTACAGCGTTTTGATTTAAACAGAATCATGTGTCACAAAACAACAGAACAGCAGCTGTAATGAGATTAACAATAAAGAGCAGCTCAAAACATCATAAGACAACCAAAATCTTCTGCATAATATTACACATTTTGAATGAACATCAGAAAGATCCTAAGTTATTGTAACAGAAACTTGATATGATATTTATGATATTTGGATGTCATGAGGTTATGATATTCAACTGTAGTTCTCTATTTGATGTTATTAATAATAGATTAAAATATTAAACACTCTTCATTATCAGCATGTACCTTAATATATCAGTATTAATAATACAGATATCAGAAAGTATGCAAGACAGTTTCTCACTCTATACATGATGTTATTGTGCATCTTTACTAAATGTGTATCATCACCTGATCTCTGGGAACTTGGTAGAATACTTTGGCAGACGACTCAGAAATTTGATGTTTATTCATATTGTGGGCTGCAGGCACTACAGCCCTGGACTGGAGAATGCTCTCTACAATACAACACAACATTTAGTGTTTAAAAACTCAAAAGAAATGTACTCATTTAGACCTTCAGATCAAAGCAGAAACATTGTTTTTTTCTTCAAGCGCAATTACAGTGCCACCCACCTTCCAGAATGGCCAAATGATTCTGGAGCATAAGCGGGGTTGGTGTGGGTGGCAGAGGAGGTGGATTGATCAGACGTTTACTGGAACTGTCTGGAACATCCATGTCCTGTAGAGTCTGAGACATGCCAACAGATACATGTCAAAACTACAGCAGCTCATAAAGCATTAGATTCGCCAGGCAGACCCCGACAATCAAATGTGATATATAGTCATATTACTAGAGCAACAGTTCTGTTCTCAAGCAGTGATGGACTGATCAGAAACTAGATTATATTCAGCTAATATGAGACACAAATGCAGATAAAAAGTGAATCTGTGGGCGGTCACATTAAACTGCTGGTTGTTGTTAAAATTAGTAATTACTGGTAAAGTAGTTGTTACCGTCATACTGAAACATGTTGGTAACCATTAACTGTTTAATTAGTAATTCACTGACTAGAGTTCTGATTAATCGGAGCTGCACATATGGATATTTAATGGTGAAAGAGAATGTTTAGTGTCCTAAAGTACATGTACAATATCTTTACAGTATTCTCTGTAAAGTTTAATGAAGTGCAGCTGAAGCCATGTTAAGAGCTTTGATGAGCGCCCATATTCATTAATGCACTGTTCACATATCACATAAAACAACCCGTATTGGGAGGTTCTGCATCTGAAGACTGCGGTCTGCCGTCTTTACTGCAGTCAGACTCTGTGTCTCTGAGGGTCGTTGAAATGGAGGTTTTATGTGAACTGGACATTTATTATGGAGTTTCCCAGTGTACCTGCCAGTAAACAGACACAACAGATGGTAAATTGTTCCAGTGTTACACTGGACACACAGCTGGTAGACCATTGCGTTAGCAGCGCAAAGGTAATGGGTTCAATTCTTGAATACATATACTGAAAAATAAAAGGCATCACTTAAATGCACTGTAAGTCGCTTTGGATAAAATTGTCTGCCAAATGCATAAATGTAAATTAATAATTTGGTACAAACTGAAAAATTACTTACCCTCTTGTCATTCCAAAATCATATGCTGTTATTGATTTATAATAAAACCATCAACCTATGAGAAACCTACGATGTATCTCCTCACCTTGGAGTAACAGGACTGAACAAAACAAACTGCATGTTGCCAAAGCAACCCCGTGTAAATGGATTGACTCCACCCTGGAACTTTCCAGTAACCTGTATTAGAGATACTTTTGTAAGAACAGATTCAGTTATATTCATTGTCTGGTCCAGTTTAAAGTCCTCTCACCTGTTCATTAGTGGTGCGACCTCTCGACACAAGAACCAGATGAAAGAGAGTTAGACCAACAATGGGAATAAAGAACAAACCTGACACACTCATCACTGCCAGTCTGAACACACAGTGTTAAGGGGCTGTGTTTGGAAAAACAGTATTTTTCAATAGACACTTGAAGCTAAATATCAGGATACGTGATGGCCGTGTTAAGTTCCCACAAGTTCTCCAGATGATCTAAAAGATAAAGGAGGCCTCCAGAAAAAACACCAACCATGTGAAGAGTCAGAGAGAGGAGGAAGAGGAAGAAGAAACGATAGTTGCGTCTGCCGATGCAGTTGTTCACCCACGGACAGTGATGGTCAAAGTCCTGATGATATTCAGATTGTACTGTACTGCATTACTGTAGCATACACCGATAAACACAAAGACCATCCACTCACTGTTTATCTTCATGGCTGAATTGTCACATGGTGCATCACCCACACAGACACTACAGGTCCAATGTGTTAAGAGCACAGAACAGTACAGCAGAATGTCCTGTACAAACAGGTTTACTGTGTACAGACTCTAATCAGAATTGACTATATTTTATACTGCTTTTACAAATAAGAATGTCCTCAAAAGAAATTTCTGTTCCCAAAAGAAGTAGGCAAACACTGACTTTCTTTCTCACACGTACAGATGCACACATAAGCACTCTCTCAGACACACACACTCATGCTGTCTTCCTCCACTGTATCTCACCTCTACGCAGTGGTCACACACACTGCAGTGCGAGCACCTGGGCGGCCTGTAGAAATGACAGGAAGCGCACCACTTCATACGCAGCTGGATGCCCCTTATCTCCACATTCTTATAGAGTGGAGCGCGGAAATCATCTTCCTTATCTTCATCTTCATTAGCTGTTGTGAAAACACAAAAACTAAAAACCTTCAAAATGCATCAGTGCATTCATGTAAGAGCTGTAACTGTTAGGGCCACATAATGCGTCTCTGCATTGACTGTAGTCTACTTTCATAACAATCACATTCAACTTTGATAATGCGACTCGACTGACCCCTCGGAAACACACCAGCGTCCATGAACGTCGCCATGGTGAAGTTTCCCATAACAAAGAGGAACAGGATTCCCACGCATGATGGGAGAGCAAGAGACACATGCTGAGCGAGCCAGGGACACCTGTGAGATTTAGAGAGAGATGACTCTACAACATTTGAAATTTTAATTTCATCAGCTGTAAGTAAAATATTTCCATATATTATTCTATGAGATATTTCTATACATTTAGATGGGAGCACTAAATCCCAGATGACAGAACCTAGATCAAAAATCCATTTGGTGTAGTTTATGAGCACAAAACTATTGTATCATATGAACCCAGAATGCACACTGTATCTCAGGTGATCTCATGAGTTCTCATGAGAGAAGACTCTACACAGTAACACAGAAAATGTGCTTATTTGACATGAATTTAAAGTAAGATCTTAATGGGGTTAAAAAATGTTTTTTGATTTTGATTTTTTTCTTTCTTTTGATTTTGGGGCGAAATATGACCTGGACATGTTCTTGACAGACTCCTTAAGATTTATCCAGTTTCCTACCACAGTTACTCAGTGTCACTCACCACGGCTCATCCTCAACTGTACTGCAACAAAACACCTGAAATTATTCACAATTCTGTCTTTAGCAGCAAGTAGTATTCATTCTTATCTGATCTATTTTCTCTGTTCTGATGCGTGCAGCTCACAGAAAGTGAATTTAGGTCACACAGCAAGCAGGAGTGATTTTTGTATGAGGACAAAAGCTTTTCTCTTGAAGATCCTGATTTCATATCAGAGGATTAACACAAATGTTTCTATGAGACCTGAGCAGCACTGATTTCAGACCATCTGGCCAGCAGACAAGAGATTAGAAAGCTGTAGGATGACCAGGCAAGTAGCAATATATAGCGTATACAGTAGCTAGTGAACAGGTGTTACCCATCATAACTGTTACTGTATTATTTTTGAAACTCTGTGTTTACAGTTCAGCATCCAGGACTGAAACTGTCCACTTTACAACTGTATTGATGGTGTGATAAGTGTTGCATGGTGTGATAAGTTGTCTGTCTTTCTCAAATTCATCCTTAAATTACAGCATAATATTGCTAATACAACCAAATATTAACTTAAGCCAACTAGTAGAGCATGATGCTATCAACACAAAGGTCATTGGTTTGATCCCTCTGCAACACACAAACTGTTTAAAAGCTATATATTAGATGCAGTGTAATTGAATTAAACTGAAATATGGGGTAAGTTAATATTTGATCTTCGTCTATTCCAAAGTTCTGGACACTCACTCATCTATCGGAGCTGTGATCATCTTTAGTAGAAGTGCGTTTGACCTTCATGAGTTCAGATCTCATGTGAAGTCTGTACAGATCTCACAAACACGTGACTGTTCTGAACTCATCCAGTGGGGTCAAACGCCTGATCAACACTCCGTTTATACTGGAGAGAGAATCAAACAGCACTGGAGCAAATCCTAATCCATCACTTCCCATCTGCTACTGTTACCAACACACACACACACACACTCAGAGGAGCTGCACGAACGCACACGCACGCGCTGCACGAACACACGAGCTGCACGAACACACACACGCGCGCGCGTTCAGAGGTGATGCACGAACACACATTCAGAGGTGATGCACGAACACACGTTTAGAGGTGATGCACGAACACACACACACACACGTTCAGAGGTGATGCACGAACACACGTACGCGCGTTCAGAGGTGATGCACGAACACACGTTTAGAGGTGATGCACGAACACACGTTTAGAGGTGATGCACGAACACACGTACGCGCGTTCAGAGGTGATGCACGAACACGAACACACACACACACACACACACACGTTCAGAGGTGATGCACGAACACACACACACACGTTCAGAGGTGATGCACGAACACACACACACACGTTCAGAGGTGATGCACGAACACACGTTCAGAGGTGATGCACGAACACACACACACACACAATCAGAGGTGATGCACAAACACACACACACACACAATCAGAGGTGATGCACAAACACACACACACACACGTTCAGAGGTGATGCACGAACACACACACACGTTCAGAGGTGATGCACGAACAGACACACACGTTCAGAGGTGATGCACGAACACACACACACGTTCAGAGGTGATGCACGAACACACACACACGTTCAGAGGTGATGCACGAACACACACACACGTTCAGAGGTGATGCACGAACACACACACACACGTTCAGAGGTGATGCACGAACACACACACGCGTGTTCAGAGGTGATGCACGAACACACGCACGCGTGTTCAGAGGTGATGCACGAACACACACACGCGTGTTCAGAGGTGATGCACGAACACACACACGCGTGTTCAGAGGTGATGCACGAACACACACACGCACGTTCAGAGGTGATGCACGAACACACACACGCACGTTCAGAGGTGATGCACGAACACACACACGCACGTTCAGAGGTGATGCACGAACACACACACGCACAATCAGAGGTGATGCACAAACACACACACACACACGTTCAGAGGTGATGCACGAACACACACACACACAATCAGAGGTGATGCACGAACACACACACACACACAATCAGAGGTGATGCACGAACACACACACACACACGTTCAGAGGTGATGCACGAACACACACACACACACGTTCAGAGGTGATGCACGAACACACACACACACACGTTCAGAGGTGATGCACGAACACACACACACACACACACACGTTCAGAGGTGATGCACGAACACAACACACACACACACACACGTTCAGAGGTGATGCACGAACACACACACACACACACACACGTTCAGAGGTGATGCACGAACACACACACACACACACACACGTTCAGAGGTGATGCACGAACACACACACACACACACGTTCAGAGGTGATGCACGAACACACACACACACACACGTTCAGAGGTGATGCACGAAACACACACACACACACACGTTCAGAGGTGATGCACGAACACACACACGCACGTTCAGAGGTGATGCACGAACACACGTTCAGAGGTGATGCACGAACACACGTTCAGAGGTGATGCACGAACACACGTTCAGAGGTGATGCACGAACACACGTTCAGAGGTGATGCACGAACACACACACGCACGTTCAGAGGTGATGCACGAACACACACACACACGTTCAGAGGTGATGCACGAACACACACACACACACGTTCAGAGGTGATGCACGAACACACACACACACACACGTTCAGAGGTGATGCACGAACACACACACACACACACACGTTCAGAGGTGATGCACGAACACACACACGCACGTTCAGAGGTGATGCACGAACACACGTTCAGAGGTGATGCACGAACACACGTTCAGAGGTGATGCACGAACACGAACACACACACACACGTTCAGAGGTGATGCACGAACACACACTCACACAATCAGAGGTGATGCACGAACACACACACACATGTTCAGAGGTGATGCACGAACACACACACACACACACGTTCAGAGGTGATGCACGAACACACACACACACACACGTTCAGAGGTGATGCACGAACACACACACACACGTTCAGAGGTGATGCACGAACACACACACACACGTTCAGAGGTGATGCACGAACACACACACGCGCGTTCAGAGGTGATGCACAAACACACACACACACGCACGTTCAGAGGTGATGCACGACACACACACACGCACGTTCAGAGGTGATGCACGAACACACACACACACAATCAGAGGTGATGCACGAACACACACACACACAATCAGAGGTGATGCACGAACACACACACGCACGTTCAGAGGTGATGCACGAACACACACACGCACGTTCAAAGGTGATGCACGAACACACACACGCACGTTCAAAGGTGATGCACGAACACACACACGCACGTTCAAAGGTGATGCACGAACACACACACACGCACGTTCAAAGGTGATGCACGAACACACACACGTTCAGAGGTGATGCACGAACACACACACGCACGTTCAAAGGTGATGCACGAACACACACACGCACATTCAGAGGTGATGCACGAACACACACACGTTCAGAGGTGATGCACGAACACACACACGCACGTTCAGAGGTGATGCACGAACACACACACGCACGTTCAGAGGTGATGCACGAACACACACACGCACGTTCAGAGGTGATGCACGAACACACACGCATGTTCAGAGGTGATGCACGAACACACACACGCACATTCAGAGGTGATGCACGAACACACACACGTTCAGAGGTGATGCACGAACACACACACGCACGTTCAGAGGTGATGCACGAACACACACACGCACGTTCAGAGGTGATGCACGAACACACACACGCACGTTCAGAGGTGATGCACGAACACACACGCATGTTCAGAGGTGATGCACGAACACACACACGTTCAGAGGTGATGCACGAACACACACACGCACGTTCAGAGGTGATGCACGAACACACACACGTTCAGAGGTGATGCACGAACACACACACGCACGTTCAAAGGTGATGCACGAACACACACACGTTCAGAGGTGATGCACGAACACACACACGCACGTTCAGAGGTGATGCACGAACACACACACGCACGTTCAAAGGTGATGCACGAACACACACACGCACGTTCAGAGGTGATGCACGAACACACACACGCACGTTCAGAGGTGATGCACGAACACACACACGCACGTTCAAAGGTGATGCACGAACACACACACGCACGTTCAGAGGTGATGCACGAACACACACACGCACGTTCAAGAGGTGATGCACGAACACACACACGCACGTTCAAAGGTGATGCACGAACACACACACGCACGTTCAGAGGTGATGCACGAACACACGTACGCGCGTTCAGAGGTGATGCACGAACACACACACGTTCAGAGGTGATGCACGAACACACACACGTTCAGAGGTGATGCACGAACACACACGCACGTTCAAAGGTGATGCACGAACACACACACGCACGTTCAGAGGTGATGCACGAACACACACACACGTTCAGAGGTGATGCACGAACACACACACGCACGTTCAAAGGTGATGCACGAACACACACACGCACGTTCAGAGGTGATGCACGAACACACACACACGTTCAGAGGTGATGCACGAACACACACACACACACACACACACGTTCAGAGGTGATGCACGAACACACACACACGTTCAGAGGTGATGCACGAACACACACACACGTTCAGAGGTGATGCACGAACACACACACGCACGTTCAAAGGTGATGCACGAACACACACACGCACGTTCAGAGGTGATGCACGAACACACACACACGTTCAGAGGTGATGCACGAACACACACACACGTTCAGAGGTGATGCACGAACACACACACACGTTCAGAGGTGATGCACGAACACACACACACGTTCAGAGGTGATGCACGAACACACACACACACACGTTCAGAGGTGATGCACGAACACACACACACACGTTCAGAGGTGATGCATGATTCAAATGACTATGATTCAAATGAAAAACACATTAAGGATAGTTTTCAACATGCTTTTTACAAAGAGAAATAAATTAATATTAAGAAAATCACAACCCCGGACGTTATTATGAGTAACAGGCAAATGAAATGTTATTAAAAGTAAAAGCGTAATTCTTTTATATCTGTGCTTAAGCGGTTTGCGACTCACTGCCCTACTTCCAGTGTGGATTATAGTCACACACACACACACACACACACACAATCCTGCACAAAACTCTTTCAGAGAAGATGAACATTAACTGTACATTCATTATATATACTTGAGATATCATGACTGAATGAAGTGTGACTCACGTAAAGACGAAGAAGAGAGTTGATGTAGTGACCAGCACAGCGGCGGCGGCGGACACGGGCACAAACCGGCCGCGCATCCTGATCGATCGATCACTCCCTCATTAAGAGACGACAGACCATAATCATCACACTGAGCACCAGAAACAACCCGTCAAAACTCGCCGCTAACACCGCGCATGAAGCCTCCGGCAATACAGCCGACTTACCGCTTTATATGGGCGCTAAAAGAAGGGCGTGGCTTTACCAGAGCAGGGCATCAGGCTCTAAAACTTTCATCTTGTTTCTGATCAAGTTTCAAATTAAATAAAAAACACTAACTTGGCATGTTTTGGCAATATTTTATGTTTTACCTGTGTATAAGTACACAAGTAAAGTCATGTGCCTGTTTTATGAGGACAGAAATTAACTGACAATTTACACTGTCACTATTGCTGCGTATGACTCTATATACGTGAATAGACACTGGACACTATTGACGTAGACACGGTATGACACTAGACACTATTGACGTAGACACTGTATGACACTAGACACTATTGACGTAGACACGGTATGACACTGGACACTATTGACGTAGACACGGTATGACACTGGACACTATTGACGTAGACACGGTATGACACTGGACACTATTGACGTAGACACGGTATGACACTGGACACTATTGACGTAGACACTGTATGACACTAGACACTATTGACGTAGACACTATTGACGTAGACACGGTATGACACTGGACACTATTGACGTAGACACGATATGACACTGGACACTATTGACGTAGACACGGTATGACACTGGACACTATTGACATAGACACGGTATGACACTAGACACTATTGACGTAGACACGGTATGACACTAGACACCATTCACGTAGACACGGTATGACACTGGACACTATTGACATAGACACGGTATGACACTAGACACCATTGACGTAGACACGGTATGACACTAGACACTATTGACGTAGACACGGTATGACACTGGACACTATTGACGTAGACACGATATGACACTGGACACTATTGACGTAGACACGGTATGACACTGGACACTATTGACGTAGACACGGTATGACACTTGACACTATTGACGTAGACACGGTATGACACTGGACACTATTGACATAGACACGGTATGACACTAGACACTATTGACGTAGACACGGTATGACACTAGACACCATTCACGTAGACACGGTATGACACTGGACACTATTGACATAGACACGGTATGACACTAGACACCATTGACGTAGACACGGTATGACACTAGACATTATTGACGTAGACACGGTATGACACTAGACATTATTGACGTAGACACGATATGACACTAGACACTATTGACGTAGACACGGTATGACACTGGACACTATTGACGTAGACACGGTATGACACTGGACACTATTGACGTAGACACGGTATGACACTGGACACTATTGACGTAGACACGGTATGACACTGGACACTATTGACGTAGACACGGTATGACACTAGACACTATTGACGTAGACACGGTATGACACTAGACACTATTGACGTAGACACGGTATGACACTGGACACTATTGACGTAGACACGGTATGACACTGGACACTATTGATGTAGACACTGTATTACACTGGACACTATTGACGTAGACACGGTATGAGACTAGACACTACTGACGTAGACACGGTATGACACTAGACACTATTGACGTAGACACGGTATGACACTGGACACTATTGACGTAGACACGATATGACACTGGACACTAATGGCACGGTATGACACTGACATTGAGACACGGTATGACACTAGACACTATTGACGTAGACACGGTATGACACTGGACACTATTGACGTAGACACGATATGACACTGGACACTATTGACGTAGACACGGTATGACACTAGACACTATTGACGTAGACACGGTATGACACTGGACACTATTGACGTAGACACGATATGACACTGGACACTATTGACGTAGACACGGTATGACACTGGACACTATTGACATAGACACGGTATGACACTAGACACTATTGACGTAGACACGGTATGACACTAGACACTACTGACGTAGACACTATTGACGTAGACACGGTATGACACTGGACACTATTGACGTAGACACAGTATGACACTGGACACTGTTGACGTAGACACGGTATGACACTAGACACTGTTGACGTAGACACGGTATGACACTAGACACGATTCACGTAGACACGGTATGACACTAGACACCATTCACATAGACACGGTATGACACTAGACACCATTGACATAGACACGGTATGACACTAGACACTATTCACGTAGACACGGTATGACACTAGACACTATTCACGTAGACACGGTATGACACTAGACACTATTCACGTAGACACGGTATGACACTGGACACTATTGACGTCAAGATAATTGTGCATGCACGCTTTTCTTAAGCAGCACTAGAGGTCGAAGATGGATCAGATCGATCGAGTAGTACTGCCTTTGATATTCAATCAAATGAAATATCAGCCACAATATCTTCAAAAAGAATATATATGTATGTGTGTGTGTGTGTATTATCACTATACATATGACTACCTCTCTTCTCAGGCACACAATGTAGTGCAGCAGCAGTAATGTCACATGCCTTTGTGGAGTCACTCGAGGTGAGTCGGGCACTGGAACCTTGATTTGCTGAGACCAAATATAATCTCTATACGAGCTCTTGTGTGTGCGTGTAGCTGCAGTTGTGCTGTACCTCTGTCAGGCAGGCAGCAATGTCACTTGTCAGAAAACTCCTGACAATTTCCCTGGAGAGAGTAAAAATAATGTAGTTTTTGTCATTCGAAAATGGTGAATGTGTTTTAAAGCTGTACTTTTTGCATGAATAACCTCCCTTGTGCTAGTTACTGGAAAAGAGGCTCGAAATATTCTGAATATTCTCTACATTAATGATGATACAGTCCACATCACAGATCATCTGAGAGAGAAAACTGTTGAATCAGGCAACAGCTAGAGTATTAAAAGAACGTGTTTAGATTCGAGTAATTTATATTGAACTGAACCCTGAAAATAAACTTCAGCACAGAGGAAGTAAAAGGGTTTAACATCTATCACCTCAAACATTAATGCCTAAAAATATTTCCCACTCCTAAACAATTACTGTTTAAACTTACCTGTGATTCTGTAAAAGGCCTGTTTAAAGGTACAAATCTCTGTGGCCAGTGAAGGTGATAAACACACCGGTACACCATTCACAGAGATGCTCTCCGCATCATTCTGCACGGTGTGTGCAAAAAAGAGAAGCGCTATACATACAGTAAAGTCTGTGTGTAAAGTCTATACATACAGTAAAGTCTGTGTGTAAAGTCTATACATACAGTAAAGTCTGTGTGTAACGTCTAAACATACAGTAAAGTCTGTGTGTAAAGTCTATACATACAATAAAGTCTGTGTGTAATGTCTAAACATACAGTAAAGTCTGTGTGTAAAGTCTATACATACAGTAAAGTCTGTGTGTAACGTCTAAACATACAGTAAAGTCTGTGTGTAAAGTCTATACAGTAAAGTCTGTGTGTAACGTCTAAACATACAGTAAAGTCTGTGTGTAAAGTCTATACAGTAAAGTCTGTGTGTAACGTCTATACAGTAAAGTCTGTGTGTAACATCTATACATACAGTAAAGTCTGTGTGTAAAGTCTATACATACAGTAAAGTCTGTGTGTAACGTCTATACATACAGTAAAGTCTGTGTGTAAAGTCTATACATACAGTAAAGTATGTGTGTAAAGTCTATACATACAGTAAAGTCTGTGTGTAATGTCTAAACATACAGTAAAGTATGTGTGTAAAGTCTATACATACAGTAAAGTATGTGTGTAACGTCTAAACATACAGTAAAGTCTGTGTGTAACGTCTAAACATACAGTAAAATCTGTGTGTAACGTCTAAACATACAGTAAAGTATGTGTGTAAAGTCTATACATACAGTAAAGTATGTGTGTAAAGTCTATACAGTAAAGTCTGTGTGTAAAGTCTATACAGTAAAGTCTGTGTGTAAAGTCTAAACATACAGTAAAGTCTGTGTGTAAAGTCTACACATACAGTAAAGTCTGTGTGTAAAGTCTACACATACAGTAAAGTCTGTGTGTAAAGTCTATACATACAGTAATGTCTGTGTGTAAAGTCTATACATACAGTAAAGTCTGTGTGTAAAGTCTATACATACAGTGAAGTCTGTGTGTAACGTCTATACATACAGTAAAGTATGTGTGTAAAGTCTATACATACAGTAAAGTCTGTGTGTAAAGTCTATACATACAGTAAAGTCTGTGTGTAAAGTCTATACATACAGTAAAGTATGTGTGTAAAGTCTATACATACAGTAAAGTCTGTGTGTAAAGTCTATACATACAGTAAAGTCTCTGTGTAAATCTATACAGTAAAGTCTCTGTGTAAATCTATACAGTAAAGTCTCTGTGTAAATCTATACAGTAAAGTTTCTGTATAAATCTATACAGTAAAGTCTCTGTGTAAATCTATACAGTAAAGTCTTTGTGTAAATCTATACAGTAAAGTCTCTGTGTAAATCTATACAGTAAAGTCTCTGTGTAAATCTATACAGTAAAGTTTCTGTATAAATCTATACAGTAAAGTCTTTGTGTAAATCTATACAGTAAAGTCTCTGTGTAAATCTATACAGTAAAGTCTTTGTGTAAATCTATACAGTAAAGTCTCTGTGTAAATCTATACAGTATAGTCTTTGTGTAAATCTATACAGTAAAGTCTCTGTGTAAATCTATACAGTAAAGTCTTTGTGTAACGTCTATACAATAAAATCTGTGTGATCTGTATGATCTTTCTGAGAGCTCCCTTATTCACCACACCATAGATGAAAGGACACGCCATGATTTAAAAAAAAATCCTGTTAATTAAACAACCGTTAATTAGACAAACTCACACCAACCAAACCTTTACTATTTTTTAAACCAATACATTAAAAATGCATTTATTTTTGGGTACTCTGTTATTGAAAAAGAGACACATGGGGAGTTCCACAGACTGATAAGGAAATTCGTATCATCACTATGTAAGTAAACATGACGTGAGAAAACGTCTCAAATTGGTGGAATGAGTAAATTAAGGAAGGAGCGCTTAGTACTGTTGCTGCCGCAGGTGTTTGTATGAGCACTAGAGGGCGCCACTGAACTGATCCTTTGGAACTCATTGATTCATATATTTCTGGCCATAATAGGTCATTATAATGGAAGGCATTATAAATATAATTTTTAAATTGAAAATTGGTGCTGTAAATTTTAGATATACCTATCTGTTGGATTTACATAAGTAATTAGAAAATAACTACAAAGTTTTAGAGCTGAACCTCCTGGATGTTTTCTTATACCTTGTCATTATATGTCCTATGCTTGGTTAATGTATTTATTCTCCTAAATAATATACAATATAATGTAAGCCTCTCCATCATGTGATTTATGAGCGGGCTGCTGTGCGGTCCAGTGAGCGAGATTTTCATGAAAAATAAAGACTATTTCACTCTTCATAATTAGTCGTGGGCAAGAAATTAAATTATCCCCTAATATAAATTTGATCGATTCTGTGCTCACTGTAAATCTACATTATCATTTAGCTTATGAGGATTGTTACATTTAAGTAAAGCTTTAGATGTTTCCTCTGTGAGTTCAGTTTGATGGGAGTCCTCTTGGCTTATCTTAAATCTTCCTCTTACAATGAGTTGGAGCGGAAAGGCAAATAATAAAGTGTAAAATACTTGTCAGCAACATAATAAACAGTCTCTTATTAGACCTAAACTGATTTTAAAGGGAAGAAACGAGTTTTATTTACATTTAAGACGAGCTTCACCGTCAGTATGGATGTCATTTAAGATCGATGCGTTTGTCTAAGTAGGATGTTTGGAGGCTGCAGACAGTGATGGATTTGTGACTAATGAGAAGGTGTGACTCTGCTGCCGCGCTTCACTCGTCAGAGTCATCTCCATGCTGCATATGTTTTCAATATACAGCTCATCATGTTAATGATAAGCTGCGAGTATGAGAGTATGAGTGTATGAGAGTATGAGTGTATGAGAGTATGAGAGTATGAGTGTATGAGTGTATGAGAGTATGAGAGTATGAGAGTATGAGAGTATGAGAGTATGAGTATGAGAGTGAGTGTATGAGTAGAGTATGAGTGTATGAGAGTATGAGGTATGAGAGTATGAGTGTATGATGAGGTATGAGTGTATGAGAGTATGAGTATGAGTATGAGAGTAGAGAGTATGAGTATGAGAGTATGAGAGTATGAGAGTATGAGAGTTGAGAGTATGAGTATGAGTGTATGAGTGTATGAGAGTATGAGAGTATAGAGTATGAGAGTATGAGAGTATGAGTGTATGAGAGTATGAGAGTATGAGTATAAGTATGATGAGTATGAGAGTGTATGAGAGTATGAGTGTATGAGAGTATGAGTGTATGAGAGTATGAGAGTATGAGTGTATGAGAGTATGAGTGTATGAGAGTATGAGTGTATGAGAGTATGAGTGTATGAGAGTATGAGTGTATGAGAGTATGAGTGTATGAGTATGAGAGTATGAGTGTATATGAGTATGAGTGTATGAGAGTATGAGTGTATGAGTGTATGAGAGTATGAGTGTATGAGTGTATGAGTGTATGAGTGTATGAGAGTATGAGAGTATGAGTGTATGAGTGTATGAGAGTATGAGAGTATGAGTGTATGAGAGTATGAGTGTATGAGAGTATGAGTGTATGAGAGTATGAGTGTATGAGTGTATGAGAGTATGAGTGTATGAGTGTATGAGAGTATGAGAGTATGAGTGTATGAGTATGAGAGTATGAGAGTATGAGTGTATGAGATAGTATGAGAGATATGAGTGTATGAGTATAGAGTATGAGTGTATGAGTATGAGAGTATGAGAGTATGAGAGTATGAGTGTATGAGTGTATGAGAGTATGAGTGTATGAGAGTATAGAGTATGAGTGTATGAGTATGAGAGTATGAGAGTATGAGTATGAGTGTATGAGTATGAGAGTATATGAGTATGAGTGTATGAGTATGAGAGTATATGAGTATGAGTGTATGAGTATGAGTATGAGTATGAGAGTATGAGTAGAAGTATGAGGTATGAGAGTATATGAGTATAAGTATATGAGTATGAGTGTATGAGAGTATATGAGTATGAGAGTATGAGGTATGAGAGTATAGTTATATGAGAGTATGAGAGTATGAGAGTATGAGTGGAGTATGAGAGTATATGAGTGTATGAGAGTATGAGTGTATGAGTGTATGAGTGTATGAGAGTATGAGTATGAGTTATGAGAGTATGAGGTATGAGAGTATGAGAGTATGAGTGTATGAGAGTATGAGTATGAGAGTATGAGAGTATGAGTGTATGAGAGTATGAGAGTATGAGGTAGAGTGTGTGAGAGTATGAGAGTATGAGAGTATGAGTATGAGGTATGAGAGTATGAGTGTATGAGTGTATGAGAGTATGAGGTAGGGTATGAGAGTATGAGAGCATGAGAGTATGAGAGTATGAGTGTATGAGTGTATGAGTGTATGAGAGTATGAGTGTATGAGAGTATAGAGTATGAGAGTATGAGAGTATGAGTGTATGAGAGTATGAGTGTATGAGAGTGAGAGTATGAGAGTATGAGTGTATGAGTATGAGAGTATGAGAGTATATGAGTATGAGTGTATGAGAGTATGAGAGTATGAGTGTATGAGTATGAGAGTATATGAGTATGAGTGTATGAGTATGAGAGTATGAGAGTATGAGAGTATGAGAGTATGAGTGTATGAGAGTATATGAGTATGAGAGTATGAGTGTATGAGAGTATGAGTATGAGAGTATGAGTGTATGAGAGTATGAGAGTATGAGAGTATGAGAGTATGAGTATGAGTATGAGAGTATGAGTGTATGAGAGTATATGAGTGTATGAGAGTATGAGTGTATGAGAGTATGAGTGTATGAGTATGAGAGTATGAGAGTATGAGTGAGTATGAGTATGAGTATGAGTGTATGGAGTATAGAGTGTATGAGAGTATGAGTATGAGAGTATGAGAGTATGAGAGTATGAGTGTATGAGAGTATGAGTGTATGAGTGTATGAGAGTATGAGTGTATGATATGAGTATGAGAGTATGAGAGTATGAGTGTATGAGTGTATGAGAGTATGAGAGTATGAGAGTATGAGTGTATGAGTATGAGAGTATGAGAGTATGAGTGTATGAGAGTATGAGAGTATGAGTGTATGAGAGTATGAGAGTATGAGAGTATGAGAGTATGAGTGTATGAGTGTATGAGAGTATGAGAGTATGAGAGTATGAGTGTATGAGTGTATGAGAGTATGAGTGTATGAGAGTATGAGTGTATGAGAGTATGAGAGTATGAGTGTATGAGAGTATGAGAGTATGAGAGTATGAGAGTATGAGTGTATGAGAGTATGAGAGTATGAGAGTATGAGAGTATGAGTGTATGAGAGTATGAGAGTATGAGAGTATGAGAGTATGAGTGTATGAGAGTATGAGAGTATGAGGTATGAGAGTATGTATGAGTATGAGTGTATGAGTGTATGAGAGTATGAGAGTATGAGGTATGAGTGTATGAGAGTATGAGAGTATGAGAGTATGAGTATGAGTATGAGAGTATGAGAGTATGAGAGTATGAGTGTATGAGAGTATGAGAGTATGAGTGTATGAGAGTATGAGAGTATGAGTGTATGAGAGTATGAGTGTATGAGTGTATGAGAGTATGAGAGTATGAGTGTATGAGAGTATGAGTGTATGAGTGTATGAGAGTATGAGAGTATGAGTGTATGAGAGTATGAGAGTATGAGAGTATGAGTGTATGAGTATGAGAGTATGAGAGTATGAGAGTATGAGTGTATGAGAGTATGAGAGTATGAGAGTATGAGTATGAGTGTATGAGAGTATAGAGTATGATGTATGAGAGTATGAGGTATGAGAGTATGAGGTATGAGAGTATGATGAGTGTATGAGAGTATGAGAGTATGAGTGTATGAGAGTATGAGTGTATGAGAGTATGAGAGTATGAGTGTATGAGTATGAGAGTATGAGTGTATGAGAGTATGAGTGTATGAGAGTGTATGAGTATGAGAGTATAGAGTATGAGAGTATATGAGTATGAGAGTATATGAGTATGAGTGTATATATATGAGTATGAGTTGTATGAGAGTATGAGAGTGAGAGTATGAGAGTATGAGTGTATGAGAGTATGAGTGTATGAGAGTTATGTATGAGAGTATGAGTATGAGTATGAGAGTATGAGAGTATGAGAGTATGAGAGTATGAGAGTATGAGTATGAGAGTATGAGTGTATGAGAGTATGAGAGTATGAGAGTATGAGTATGAGAGTATGATGAGTATGAGTATGAGTATGAGTATGAGTATGAGGTATGAGTATGAGAGTATGAGTGTATGATGAGATATGAGTATGAGTGTATGAGTGAGAGTATGAGGTATGAGAGTATATGAGTATGAGTGTATGAGTGTATGAGAGTATGAGAGTATGAGTGTATGAGTATGAGAGTATGAGTGTATGAGAGTATGAGAGTATGAGAGTATGAGTGTATGAGAGTATGAGAGTATGAGAGTATGAGAGTATGAGAGTATGAGTGTATGAGTGTATGAGTGTATGAGAGTATGAGAGTATGAGTGTATGAGAGTATGAGTGTATGAGAGTATGAGTGTATGAGGTATGAGTGAGATGTATGAGTGTATGAGAGTATGAGTGTATGAGTGTATGAGAGTATGAGTGTATGAGAGTATGAGAGTATGAGAGTATGAGTGTATGAGAGTATGAGTGTATGAGTGTATGAGTGTATGAGAGTATGAGTGTATGATGTATAATGAGTATGAGAGTATGAGAGTATGAGTGTATGAGAGTATGAGTGTATGAGAGTATGAGAGTATGAGTGTATGAGAGTATGAGTATGAGAGTATGAGAGTATGAGTGTATGAGAGTATGAGAGTATGAGAGTATGAGAGTATGAGAGTATGAGAGTATGAGTGTATGAGAGTATGAGTGTATGAGAGTTATGAGTGTATGAGTATGAGAGTATGAGAGTATGAGAGTATGAGTGTATGAGAGTATGAGAGTATGAGAGTATGAGAGTATGAGAGTATGAGAGTATGAGTGTATGAGTGTATGAGTGTATGAGAGTATAGAGAGTATGAGTGTAGTGAGTGTATGAGAGTATGAGAGTATGAGAGTATGAGTGTATGAGTGTAGAGTATGAGAGTATGAGTGTATGAGAGTATGAGTGTATGAGAGTATGAGTGTATGAGAGTATGAGAGTATGAGAGTATGAGTGTATGAGGTATGAGTGTATGAGTGTATGAGGTATGAGTGTATGAGGTATGAGTGAGAGTATGAGAGTATGAGGTGTGAGGTATGAGAGTATGAGTGTATGAGAGTATGAGTGTATGAGTGTATGAGAGTATGAGTGTATGAGAGTGTATGAGAGTATGAGAGTATGAGGTATGAGAGTATGAGAGTATGAGAGTATGAGAGTATGAGAGTATGAGTGTGTGAGAGTATGAGTGTATGAGAGTATGTATGAGTGTATGAGAGTATGAGAGTATGAGAGTATGAGTGTATGAGTGTATGAGTGTATGAGAGTATGAGTGTATGAGAGTGTATGAGAGTATGAGAGTATGAGAGTATGAGAGTATGAGTGTATGAGAGTATGAGAGTATGAGTGTGTGAGAGTATGAGTGTGTGAGAGTATGAGAGTATGAGAGTATGAGTGTATGAGTGTATGAGTGTATGAGAGTATGAGTGTATGAGAGTGTATGAGAGTGTATGAGAGTATGAGTGTATGAGTGTATGAGAGTATGAGTGTATGAGAGTATGAGTGTATGAGAGTATGAGTGTATGAGAGTATGAGTGTATGAGAGTGTATGAGTGTATGAGTGTATGAGTGTATGAGTATGAGAGTATGAGTGTATGAGTGTATGAGTGTATGAGAGTATGAGAGTATGAGAGTATGATGTATGAGATGAGTGTATGAGTGTATGAGAGTATGAGAGTATGAGTGTATGAGAGTATGAGTGTATGAGAGTATGAGAGTATGAGAGTATGAGAGTATGAGTGTATGAGTGTATGAGTGTATGAGTGTATGAGAGTATGAGTGTATGAGTGTATGAGAGTATGAGTGTATGAGAGTATGAGAGTATGAGTGTATGAGAGTATGAGTGTATGAGAGTGTATGAGAGTATGAGTGTATGAGAGTATGAGTGTATGAGAGTATGAGAGTATGAGTGTATGAGAGTATGAGTGAGAGTATGAGAGTATGAGTGTATGAGAGTATGAGTGTATGAGTGTATGAGAGTATGAGTGTATGAGTGTATGAGAGTATGAGTGTATGAGAGTATGAGTGTATGAGAGTATGAGTGTATGAGAGTATGAGTGTATGAGTGTATGAGAGTATGAGTGTATGAGAGTATGAGAGTATGAGTGTATGAGAGTATGAGTGTATGAGTGTATGAGAGTATGAGTGTATATGAGTATGAGAGTATGAGAGTATGAGTGTATGAGTGTATGAGAGTATGAGTGTATGAGAATGAGAATGAGTATGCTCTTCTGCCACAGTCCAGAGTCACGAGGCATCAGAGAGAGGGGCTGCACGGATCGATTCACTGAGAGTTGGACTTAAATTGCGGAGGAAGCGTCGGGTCTGATCACATCGATGGATCCATGATCGAACACAATGATTGTTACTGCAGATTGTTGGAATATGGCGTGTCATTCATGGACTCTGCTGGGATCGGATTGTGTTAAAGCACACAGGGTCGCTGAGAGCTCAGTCCAGGCGCTGCACTTCATGGTAAATATGACCTCTGTTATACTGCTGTCTGTGTATGACTGTGTACATGTGATCTACAGGCCTTCTGTTCCTTTAAAAGGCCATCACACCCCTTCACTTATACATCTAAATGGGGACTTTCCACCTTTTGGTCTTGGGGCGAGACCAAGACCAAAACTCTATACTGTGGTAGAAGATCCAGCTGCCATATGTACGTACAATATATGTTTTTGTGAGTATATGTGTGCATACATACATTTCAGAAACAGTTCAGAGCTCTGGTTGAGATCTGCTGTTCTCCAGCAGCAGTATTGAGGAAGATCAGGAACAGTTCAGAGCTCTGCAGGTCTCTCTCTGTTCCTTTAGCCCTGTAAAACCCTGTGGTTTGCCTTATCTATCAGTGGTTCAGTATGTTAGATCAGTTACATTTGGCAGGTCTGTGGTGTGACCTCATTTTCTTAACTGCTATCTCATTGATACATGTTCATCAGAACTATGTGTCTCTTATTATTATGAATTTTGTTTGAATGGCTTTTTTGCAGAGCAGCAGTAGTTTAATAGCTTCATTGTGTGATTTGCTGAAGGTTCTTCTGTGTTTATATCTGTTGTATGTTGGTTATTTGAAACCACCAAATATCGTTACTTTTTGTGCATATTAAACGATTTAATGATGGCAAATAGGTTAAATTAACCATGCACAATTGAAATAAATGAAATACATTTATTCGCATTTGAATTTAAATTTGCTGAATTGAATTTCTTCAGTCTGTTTCTGTTATTAGTGTGTGAGAAATGAAATGAGAGTTTGAAAAAAGTGAGGTCACCTTTTGTCTTGGGGCGAGTGGTTGGTCACACAGCTTCACTAACTGGAATAATGTCAATCTTCTGGTTGCTAGGCAATTTTTTATCCACATACATGGTAAAGATCTTTTATCTTCTGAAGATGTTGTGTGTAATTATAGGCCTGCTGCCACCTTCTGAAATCTCCCTAATTGGTTGTTTTATTTTTAAAGGATAAAGATACTGGGTGAAAGAGGATGGGGGTATGTTGGGGGTGGGTAGGGGTTGTTGTATCCTATTGATAATGCATCGCTGTCTTTTCTCAGGAGATCTGAGATGAAGTGGGATATTACACAATCACATTTAGTTGCAGTACAACATTTAAATTAACAACAACAGTGCAAGCATGTCAAGACATAAATCAGAAAGGCTTCTAAAGAACGTGCAGAACAGAGCAGACATGGATATGACAAATTACGACAAACTACTCTAATGAGCTCAGAAGGTTTTTAACCCATCCAGTCACCCGTAGAGCTCAAAATGCATCATGCTGGCATGCCTGCAGCGACCAAACCCACCAGTCCAGCACCTGACTTGTGCCACAAAGATCTTTGACTCACCATCCTCGGAGTAAGTTACCAGACGGTTAGTTGTGTCTGACACATGAACTTGTTCCTGTCACAGATTGATTTATGGGTGAAAGAAAAGTCTTATTAAAAGTCTTATAAAGCATTAAACTGAAATCTGTCATTTACTCGCCCTAATGTCATTCAAACTCATTTCAGAGACTGTGACATTTCAGGAAGAACATCCGAGTTTCGGTTCTTTACTGGGTGATTCTTTACTGTCAAGCTGAAGAATGACAAACAACAGCATGAGAAATTAAACTTTAGTAGTTAAATTTAAAATAATACTTGAAGATGTGTTAAGGCAAGTGTGACATCATTGGCACAGAACTATACTGGTTCTCCTGGTGTGACTGATCACAACTGCAAATCAGATTTGTGAGCATCAAAAAAAGTATAAAAGTGTCACAAAGATTGAAATATGACATGTCCTGTATACTTCTGAAGTCACATGATTCAGTAAGTGATAATACTGAATCATGTGACTTCAGAAGTATACAGGACATGTCATATTTCAATCTTTGTGACACTTTTATACTTTTTTTGACGCTTGACTGAAGAAAAACAGACTGTGTTCCACAGCATAAATTACACTTTTAGAGGGACATGAGTTTCATTTTTATGTGAACTGATTCTTTAGGGGAAGCTCACAAAATAATTTGTGACACTGTCGTCTTTCTGCTCCAGACAGTGTAACAGAGGGAAAAGTCTTCAAAAATGATCCTTGTTCTTCAGTAGAATTTCTGTCTTGATGGTGAAACATGACAGCTTAGGTTAGGGTTAGGGGTGGACAGAAGATCTCTGATCACCAGAAAACATGATCTGATCTCATGATCTGATTCAGAGGTGTTTCAACAGGCTGCCACAGTCTCTCAGTTTAGAGTCACTGAGGGATTAATAGGATGAAAGTTTAAATGGGAAAGAGGGAAGAATTGAGGCCTCAGTACATTGAATTTTCAAGGGTGATCTTTGATGTTCATGGCTTAACCTTATTAAGTGACTGATAGATCTCCGTCCTCTGGATGGATTTTCATCCATTAGGAAAGCCGGAGAGATGCATACAGATGGAGCTCTTTCTGCAGCACAGAGTCAAGGAGAAGTGGCGTTTGTGTAACGGTATGTTCTCAACAGTCTGCAGGAAAGCTGTGACTGCTCTTTGATCAGTGTGTGGGGCTTTACAACTCTGAACATTACTACTGTCTCTGTGATTAATCTTGCTTTACATTAATGTCTGTTAATAATGTGACTGTACCTCATGTAGAAGAAGGTTCACAGGTTCATATCTGCAGAAATCAGCTTGTCTGCATCATCTTTCACAGTGCAGCTGTTCTTGAGTGTTCAGATCTTGCACTCTTGAGTGAGTGAGTGTCTGTCTGTGTGAGTGTGTTTGTCATGGTTCTTTATGCTGCTTGTTTTTCTACAGAGTTTCTGTCTGATGTTGGTAATGTGATTTCACATGAATTATCTGCACTATGAGTTAAGTGTTCAGAACAAGTTATTCCCTCCATAATATCCACTGCACCACAATTACACACTGAATGCAGAGGTGCAGAAAGCTGATGTCTATGTCTGATAAGCGTCAGCAATAGCTCATGATCATTTTCTGTTATGATCAAGCTGTTGTATGAGTGATCTAGTGTCTATTTGTTTTGTGTGCTTGTTGGTCACTCACTTCTGAGTGATTGTCAGCATGTTGCTGTAACCTTTCTGGGTTGTTGCTAGGGGTGGTTGCTGAAAATGCTGTTTGTGGTAATACAAGAATGTAACAAAATTCACAGTTATATGTGTTAACAGGAGATAGAAAAACTTTAACGGAAATTTAGACAATTTACAGCCCAAAATACAAATAATATTTCAAGTTGCTTTGAAATTGTTTGTATGTTACAGAATCTGTGTAAGGGATAAATCATGGACATTTATGACATGCATGTTCAAAGTAGAGCTCAGCTTAAATCCAGCGCTTTCCTTCAACACCCTGATTGGTTAGACAGATATTTTGAATAATCTCTCTTGTTCTGCATCTGGTGTCAATCTTGAGCCTGAAGCCCTCTGAGTGTAATTTTTGCCTTAAGCAGAATCGGAACGGTTCGGAAGTCAGAATATTTCTGGGTTTCTCATTGTGTTGAATGACCTGTGTGGACTGATGTGGTCTCTCAGTTTAATCATGCATTTTATTTCCTTTATGAGATGGATCTTGTAGATTGAAGACTCAGTTGGAGACTCATTGTGCTCATGAAATTAACTTCCAGGTCAATCCTGAATAGGCACAACTTGACGCAGGAGACGCTCACGGCTAATGGCACTAAAGGAGAAATGGATTGTTTTTGTGTTTTTTTTGCTGTTTTTTTTTGATAATTTGCAATTTCACCCCTTTTCTTTTCACATCATAAATTTCTTGAGCGAATCAGGAGCTCACAGCACCATCATGTATCAGCTCTAGATTTACTGCATATAAATGCATACACTTGGTTTGGCCCTGCTGCTCTGCCGTACACCATTGGCTGCAGGTCTCTCTTAAGGTTGTCCTTTTCACTTAAAGACTGCAGGGCAGGTTACACACCAGTAGCGTGCTTTTAATGACTCTAACTGTTTTGTGAATGTAAATGTAGGCATTCTGGCTGTGGCTGGAATGGCACACATATTAAAATGACTGAATGTGCCATGTAGTGATTTTGGCCTTTATTTATTGTGTTCATTTGCTTTCGAATTTGAATTCAGCCCTCGTTCACACACAGATGTATGTTTGGTTCCAGATACACTGGTGCATTCAAGCAGCACGTTAATCATTGTTAATAAAGCTAGACCTCCAGTGTGCTGCTCATATAGCAAGAAAAATTCCAACGCAGCATTGTGCTTTGATAGCGAGGCCATTTTTAACAGCATTGGCATATCGCACATATCTGAGGGTTGCATAGCCAAACAGCATGAAATAAATTCTACTCAAGCCACTGAAACTAAATTAGCTTCCATCCCCCCTCCTAAATAATTTTCCTGATTTTCCAGGGTAATCCAATTTAGTCCTGAAGAAAGACCAAATTAATTTCATAATGCACTGATCAAACATTGCCCAAGGTTTTTCCCTCCACAAAATGAGTTTGAGATGAGAAAGATGCAGATGTCTGAGGATGAGCAACCAGCTGAGGAAATGAGCAGAAAGAGAGACACAGACACAGCTCCAATATCAGTTTTCATTTTTATTGGACAATTTTTCTTGTCTCATGTCTGATCATTTTTCTCATTCAGTATTCATCACTCTTACATATTTATTACAAAGGGACATCCTCATGAGAATTTGCATATCATTGTGTTTACTGGGACAACATGCTCATCCTAATCTATGCTGAATGTTCAGGGTATTTGCTTTGTGAATTGCCAGCTAACATGGATTTGAATTTCATTGTATTTGTGTTCAAGCGTTTTGTTAGGCTGAGAATAATGGAGAGAGGCTTGTCTGATCACAGCTTTGATCTCAGTCTTTATCCTGCTTGATCCTCTAAATGTGTTTGTGTGTACAGGTGAGCTGAGCTCCGTGTGTTCCCCCCAGTACCCGTCTGTAGCCGAGTTGGATGCATATGCTCAGAGGATGGCTGACAGGCCACTGTCAGTCAAGATCTTCCCCACCAACATCAGGGTACCGCAGCACAAACAAATCAACAGGACCATCAACGGTCTGGATATGAGCGGGTACTTGCACTCCTTCACAGGGCACCAGGGCCTGTTGGCTATCATGAATACACCTGCAGCACCCAAAGGTGTGTTGAAAAGCTCAGAAGGCAAAAGAAGCAGACTGTCCCCCATTCAGCTGGCCGTGGCCCCTTACATGCCACCCAGCAACAGACACAGACAAAAGCCATATAATATGGGACTTTGCAAGGCCCCTGAAGGGCCTAATGTGGTGATGGCCACATTTGCAGTGTCCAGGTGGCCTGCCCACAGTGTCAGTCAGCACAAGAGTCGGCCTTCCAACTACAGTCCTGCTTTCCTGACAGCCACAGCTGCGTCCTGCACAGATTCTGGTTTCTCTGTTGCTGGTGCGGGTCACAGCAGCCTGCCATACTCAGGGACTGTGCTGCCCACTCAGAGCGCAGATGAAGCCAGAGCTGCAGCATACGGGGAGGGTTTGGATTACTGGCAGCACAAGCAGCATCAAAACACACAGGCTTCTCTCTGTATGTACAGCACAAGTGGCTCGCTGGAGCTTTGTGTCCCTGTTGGAAGCACACAACTTTCCTACAGATGTCAGAGCCTGAGAGCTGGAGCCAGTATAACAGGTGATATGCCAGAGAGGGTCACTTCCTCCCCGCTGAACTGTACAGCCATGCATGGTGATTTCTCAGTTGCACAGTTTTTCACTCCTCTTTGGAACAGTGTTCTAGCCACACCATATTCCTGCAATCAGCAGGAGCTGCCCACCGGTTCCTCCATGGGTCTGGGGCACCCGCATGCCCACGGACCCCCTCAGTCATACCTGAGTCCGGGGAAGAGCCGGTGCCAGGCGTCTCGCCTCAGCAGCAGTCTGCAGTCTCTGGAGAGTCTCATCAGAGAGATCCAGCCTCCCTGCATCAAGGAGCAGATGCTGGGGCAAGGTTATGATGTGATGGGCGTCGCCCAACATCACCTTTTGTAGTGAACAGGTCAGATTGATGTTGTCCTATGCTGCTTGTATATGTGCTGTATACAAGTACATGTGCTGTAGGTAAGGGGTCTGTGGGTCAGAGGTTACAGGGGAAAGGTCATATGTCACTGTTTAACATGTTTTAACTAGGTTGCATTTCATGGGGTGCTTTGAATCCTTCTTGAACATAATGTGTTCTGTGTTCGTCCAGCAAACATCAGTGTGTGAGAAACCATAGCTGGAAATCTTTAGGGGTTCATCAGATGAGCAGAAAGTGCTTTAAAAGGTCCTGGTGTGTTCAGGAAACTGTATGTGTGTCTGTTTGTGTGTATGTGTTCTGATGTTCCACATTGAGCCATAAATTATTAAAGGTTATGGACTGATATGAAATCTAATCAAATGAACAGAGGCGTCACTGTTACATACAAGTGATAATTAAGTTACATGGAATGAAACCCAAACCCTAAAGCAGGGGTCTCCAATCCATGTTCCTGGGGGTCCACAGACTTGAAGTGTAGCTTCAATCAGATTCAATCAGATTTACTGTATTTTACTGCAGTATTTGTGTCTGTCACTGTGTAATTTGTGTCAAACAGGACAGATGTCACAAAGAGTGATTCGTTCAGTGCTGAAGCTTGCAGGTGCACCATTCTAAACAGACTCTGTCACTTTTAAATTTGTCTGCTGAAATTGATTAGCTGTACTTGCAGCAGATGTGTGAAACAGGCCGTAGATGTCATACACAAAATCTTGCTGGTCTATAGAACTGCAGATCTTTGCAGGTGTCCATTTGTTGTCAGGTGACCTCATCATTTCCACCCTGAAAGTAGAGTTGCTGTCTACTTAAAACTTCTCAGACCAGCTGTCAAAAACTTGACTTAAAATGACACGCATCTGTTAGCCTCATTAGGTTTGCTCTGTTTACTGGAATCAGTTCTGCCACAAGCAGTGATGTTATAAATGACTCTAAATCAATGGAGTTCTGACTGATTCTCCTGTAGCTGCTGTGAAGCTCTGAAGAAGTTTGTGGCATGCGTTTGGTGTAGAAAGAAAGAAAAGAAAGAAATGTAAACATTTTAAACTATTCATTGTTTTTTTTTATTTTGTAAGGTGTTTTAATTTATGTTCTATAAATCAGGATGTGATTCCTGATATTTTGGCATTGTGATGATGAAGAACTTGTTTTGATCTACTGTACTGGGTTCTGAATGTCTTCTAAAGCTGTGTGTTACTTAGGACTCCATCAGTACACAGTATTAGTTCACAGATCAGATCTGCTGGAGACATGAGCAGCTTTTGCCATTTCTCTTTGTATGAATGACACACTTTGAGTTTAAAAGTGTTATTATTCTGTCAGTAGATGAGCCCTGTTCATGATTATTCTGTGTATATATGCTGTGTGACTGTTTAAATCTCCACCAATAAGACTGTAAAATAAATCATTTAGGAATGTTTTCTGCTTCTGTTTGTTTATTTCATCAGTCACACATGAACTGAATTAAACATGCACATTGTAACATTCAGTTAACTGGTGTGTCACAGTTTTTAAATGCTGTCAGACCTGATATGATCTACTGCTCACCTTCACAAGAGAAACAAACAGCTTTATAGTTGAGGTGGTGATCATTAGCTTTAGTAAATAACAAATATTAAAGTTAATGGGTGAGTCTCAAAAATATTATGACATCATTTTCTTGATGGTGCCATCCTACAAGTTCTCACAGTACAGTAAAAAATACTCTGATAAAATGATTTGTTTATATAAATCAGTGTAAATAAATATCTTAAAGCTTTCTCAAATACTTTACTGTCTGGCCTGTCATGATTTTCTGACTCTCTTGAAACACACTCAAGCAGCCTAAATCTTTCTGTTTTGTTGCCTTTTGGTTGTTTGCTGATTCTGTGAATATCTGACTTTGGCAGAGGCCA
>JAZGTH010000077.1:6502500-6547500 GCA_036877525.1 Chromobotia macracanthus
ATTCACCCTTGATGCAAAAGCTAATTTATGACACTGGATTTGATGATAACTAATGACACATCAGTCAATTGCTGATATGCAGGGAGTGCATAAAACTGTAAAATGAATGCATAGCAAAGATGAGATCATTTGATTGAGATATATACATCTCACAAGAGCCTGTCGGGCTGTTTCCAGGACTATGTGTGTGTACTTCATCAGGTTAAATTTACTGGATGATCTGATTTGGGGCTCAGGAGCCATCAGCAAACACACATGACTGCTGAGATCTAACCCCTAAAACACACACACACAAACACACACACAAATCTAGAGGCTAAATTAGTGAGGACATCTCACTGACACATAGTATTCAAAACCCTAAGCCCTCACACAAACCTGACATGATTTGCTAATTTATTGTGAATTTCTAATAGTGAGGGATGTTTTGATGTGTTTTACTGTATTTGTGAAGACATTTGGCCCTTACAAGTATATTTAATCCTCCACACCATAGGTGGAAATTGCAGGGAGGTTGGGGGGACCTACCCCATCTGAGGGTTCCTCCCTCAAAAATATCATTAAAAAAAATGCTGCATATTGTAAATAATATGATATATTCCTCAAATAATTGTGTAAGTAGTACACTACTTTATTTTTAACTACATCGATTTTTAACTGGGCCTCATTTGTTTCTGTCACTCATAGCCTGATGGATAGTTGTGTGTGTGTGTGTGTGTTTATCTGTGTTTCTTGTGCAAATGTGGTAAAATACTGTAGCTTTTCAGAACATTTCGTGTGTTTTGAGATAGTCACTTTCATATTGTAAACTCTGATTACACATCCACAGTTCTTCTGTGCACACTCACAACACATCAACACAAGCAGTCCCTGTAAATGACAGTATAATTCTGAGAATGTGTGCAGTGTTCTCCATTATGTTGGTGTGTGTGTTATCAGGACACCTCAGGGAGTCTGATGAACATTCTTCAGCATCAGGTTGGAGAGTTGAGGATGAATGCAGAAGCCAGCTCAGTGTCACACTCTGCTAATGCGGGAGACAGTTGCCTCATCTCAGGTACGGCCCCTAAACCATAGCTGTGTCATAACAAAATTAACACATGGCTCTCTGTGGCATTCTTTGCTCAAACACTTCTGTGTGTCAAATGACACTAAACTGTAATGGACCCTTAAGTTTCTTTTTTATTTATTGATTTGTTAAGCATGTGTTTATTAAGTGAGATAATGTACAGTAGGCTGAGCATTATCACAAAATAAACCCCTTTCAGATTACAGACCCTTGAACTGTAACTATCAGCTCTGTCTGACTGCCTGTTGGTGTGTGGCAGGGTTTTATGAACAGATTGAGGTTCAGTCTCTGGTTGGCCTGTTGGCATGAGCATAAATTTCATGTAACAGTAAATTTTCTCAAGAACAATTTTTGAATACAGCCCAAATTGTACCTGTAAGGATATGTACACAGAGGAAAGTCTCTGTTTACACACAGGTTTATCGCCATGTTAGCTGTAGTGAGTGATTTACTCCAAAAACAGTATTAAACAAACAAGCTAGGTAATGTTACAGTCACTAACATAGTGGACTCCTGGACAGACATGAAAACTGTGAACACAAATGGAAGTTCATGAGTTCACATATTAATGATCTTTTATTGGAAATAAAGGTAAAACAGATTTGGCTCTGTCTATAATGAAGGACTCACACTCGAGGTGGTGAGGGTTTCGAGTACCTGATCCCTGTGTTTTATTGGTGTCAGTTAAATAGTCAAAGCAAAGACTTCCTGTACAACCTGCAGATATGACACAGAGTGTTCAGTGTAGTCATGAGACCTCCATCCATCTGAAACAGAGAAAGAGCCTCTGTGTTACAGGACACACACACACAAACAGAGAAGCTCACAAGAGATTCAAAAGTTTCTAAACTTCTAAAAGTATATGTATGAATTAATGATTGATCAGCTTTAATTTGTTTCTCACTTCTTTCTCATCTTTGTGTCAATATGTGTCACTCTCATCAATATGTCAAATAAATACTGTGTCAGTTAATAATGTGTACAAATCTACTGTGACATTCAAAGTTCATTAAGAGGTTTATTGTTGAATTTTTTTGATGTTGAAAGAATGTGACTGTATGTCTGAATGTGTTTGTAGGTGATGTGTTGAGTGTAGGTCGTGAGGTGAATAGAGTTCGAACACAATTCCCCCCACTAGAGGGCATCCCAGAGGGCGTCAGGGAAGACAAGTGGGCCTGGAGGTCCAGGGAGACCGTAGAGAAGGAACCCCTGACAGAAGACTACAGACAGGCCCAGAGCATGGATACATACATCCTTGGCCTGATACAGCACCGTTCCCTTCCTCTAAGATCTAATAAGCCCCGCACAAGCCTGGGACCCGAGCCCAGTGCGGTGGTCCAACAGAGCAGTCTGTGCCGTAAAGACTGTCCATATAGCCTCGAGTGCCAGAGGACCTCACCCAGCCCAGAAAGACATGTGTGGGCCTGTCGCAGTCCAGATGAGGAGCAGCATTCTGTGTGTTACTCCAGACCTGCATGCACTGGTGTTCACTCAACTTCCCCATGTGGTCTTCTGGACCCAAGCATCAGCGAGCCAAAATCACCTCAACATTACCAGCAGTCACACTCACCTTCCTCTGATGAGCAGCTGGTGAATGCCCAGTACATCCCAGCACAGCCTTGTCATGCTCAAGCAAGAGCCACAACACACCGGCCGCACTCCGCCTCTAAACCCACCTGCAGCGAACACTCCCCTGAGAGAAAGATCAGAGCCACTCCAAAGAAGAGTCGCTTCACAGAGAAGAACGCCTCAAAGAAACAGCGCAGGAAAGCCTGCCATGCCCAATCAGAGAACAGTTTACTGAGCCAGAAAGTTTCAGAGCGCAAATGTAATAAGGTGGAGCAAGATGTGAGCCGAACCACTCAGCCCAAAACACGCCACACACAGAATGGCTCTGGTCATTGCCGGTGGTGTTCCACACTGGAACTGAGCCAAGATGAGGCTGAGCCTCCCTCTGAACAAACAATGAGACGCTTCTGTAAACCTCGACCTGCCCCGCCCCCCTGCATATACAGCCAATCATCACAGCACCATCATCAGCCTGACTTCCGCCCTGAATACCCTCTGTGCCTCCCAGAGAAAGGGTACATGCACCCCGTTCCAGGAGAGTCTGAGTCCAGTCTGAGCGAAGCAGAGTCTCCCAGGTCCAGCTCACTCTCCAGTGACTCTGATGAAAGTGGAGGTTTAGTGTGGCCCCAACAACTCCCCCCACAACTGGCCCCACACTCTCTACCCACTGGAGTCCCACTGCAGCCCAAAGCCTTAGTCAAAATCAAAGCTTCTCATGCGCTCAAAAAAAAGATTCTTCGATTCCGAACTGGTTCTCTCAAAGTCATGACCACAGTGTGAGACAGACAAGACGGTTTGAGATGTAACACACAGAGAAACAATCAAAGTCATGACCACAGTGTGAGACAGACGAGACGGTTTGAGATGTAACACACAGAGAAACAATCAAAGTCATGACCACAGTGTTAGACAGACGAGACGGTTTGAGATGTAACACACAGAGAAACAATCAAAGTCATGACCACAGTGTGAGACAGACGAGACGGTTTGAGATGTAACACACAGAGAAACAATCAAAGTCATGACCACAGTGTTAGACAGACGAGACGGTTTGAGATGTAACACACAGAGAAACAATCAAAGTCATGACCACAGTGTGAGTCAGACGAGACGGTTTGAGATGTAACACACAGAGAAACAATCAAAGTCATGACCACAGTGTGAGTCAGACGAGACGGTTTGAGATGTAACACACAGAGAAACAATCAAAGTCATGACCACAGTGTGAGACAGACGAGACGGTTTGAGATGTAACACACAGAGAAACAATCAAAGTCATGACCACAGTGTGAGACAGACGAGACGGTTTGAGATGTAACACACAGAGAAACAATCAAAGTCATGACCACAGTGTGAGACAGTCGAGACGGTTTGAGATGTAACACACAGAGAAACAATCAAAGTCATGACCATAGTGTGAGACAGACGAGACGGTTTGAGATGTAACACACAGAGAAACAATCAAAGTCATGACCACAGTGTTAGACAGACGAGACGGTTTGAGATGTAACACACAGAGAAACAATCAAAGTCATGACCACAGTGTGAGACAGACGAGACGGTTTGAGATGTAACACACAGAGAAACAATCAAAGTCATGACCACAGTGTGAGACAGACGAGACGGTTTGAGATGTAACACACAGAGAAACAATCAAAGTCATGACCACAGTGTGAGACAGACGAGACGGTTTGAGATGTAACACACAGAGAAACAATCAAAGTCATGACCACAGTGTGAGACAGACGAGACGGTTTGAGATGTAACACACAGAGAAACACCAGGGTTGTGCACCATTCAGAAATGTGATCACCTTTTAAATTCCTGTTGAATCTGTATTTAATTTATGTACTTTTTATTTAAAATTTCCTAAGGCACTTTAAAAGGCAGGGGCCTTGGGACTCACTTAAAATTTTTTTTTGTAACTTGACACTGCATCTTAAAAATGCAATGACATGCTATCATATAGTATAAAACACAGACACACATGCTGCAACAGACATCTGTCTGCATGTCAACATGTCTGCAGATCAACAGCTAAGCCCCCACCCCCCCGAGAACTCAAGTGACCAGTGCACCATCCCATAAGAATGCACACACATCATCACACAACAGTGTGTGTGACAGCAGGCCCATCCCATCTGATCTGTAAATCTGTCTCTGATCACTGATCAGACACTCTTCTGGGATCATGATGATGTCACACCTGTTAATCTCTATTTATGTTCCTCATGTATTTATGAATGTAAACTAAGATCTGGGATTGTGATGAGAAGAGGTTAGCGGTTGGGGTGGTTAGTCTGGTGAGGTTTTATAGACGTCAGTCTTTGATGAGACTTTATTCTGTTTTTTGTTTATTTGTTTTTTGAGTTTCATGTTCACAAGCAGCACACAGTTCCTGGTCATATCAAAGTGAAAGTGATTAGCAGAGAAAATTTTACAGCCCACAAACAATTGATGGAACATATTAAATATTATGTCATTGTCATTTCAGTATTTGATTTTCTTCTGTGGAAGACAACAGGAGATTTTTGAACAAGAGTTTTAAAGAATGTGTGAGTAATTCTGGTGAGTAAACAACAGCAGGTATTATCTCAAGCCACAATGAGATTAATCTGGAGTTATTATAAATGTGTACATGTTTGTTGTGTTAAAGCTACAGCAGATTCAGTAATTTCTGGCCCTCTGTAACTGCGTATGTGTTTCCTGTATGGCTGCAGCCAGAGGAATGTACATTCACATAAACATCTCCTGCTCACCTCACAATAATCAGCTCCAGCTAAACCAGTGCTGTCTCTCGCCCTTTCTCTCTTTCTGTTTAAGTGACACAATGAAACGTTTCATGTGAAGCTCTGAGATTATTACAGACAATCTGCTGGAGGAATTCTGGGATTTTAAAGTCTAGTATATTAGTCTAGCTTTCCAGCACAGTAAATAAATCAGAAAGAGGGCTAGACCAAAGATCAGAGAAGGGAAGTGTTTTCTGCTTAAACTAAACTTTGTCAGAAATTCACTTTGTTTCATGGATGTTATTTTTAAAAAGTAAACTATACAAGTATTACAAAACAAAAACTGTCACTTTGACACATTTTTATATTATTTTTCGTAAGTATTTTTTAGAGTCCCAAACCTCCTGTGCGTCTGTTGCTCATGACCAGAAAACAAGAATTTAACAACACTTCTTTTGTCAACCAGCTTCTTCCGAAACAACATGCTGAGTATGGTGAACAGGATTGTTTGTTGGTCCACTAGCGAGATCAGCGATAAGCAGCCCAAAACCAGCATAAAAATTAACCATTTGTCCTGTCTTAAGTTAGACATTTCAGTTGCTAAAAAGAAGAAAGATGACCATTAGTGAGGGAGAAACTGAGGTCAAGGATTGGTTGACACAGAAATGCAGACAGAGAAGCATGTTTGAACGCAGTCTGCAACCATGCAGCACACACCAACCTCACAGAAAGAAAGAAAGAGGTCTCTGTGTGTGTTTCCATCTGGAGGTGGTTAGAGAGGCATGTTTCCTTCAGGGCCAAAGATCCTGGAGCATTTCCTGTTAGAGAGGAGAGGAAGATGAAGAAATTAAAGGAGAAAGAGGCATATTAGCAGATCATGCAGCACATCTGGCTTCCATTAGAGCAGATGAAAGGAGTGATTATGCAGATGAAACAGAGAAAAGAGGAATTTAGAAAGAAATGTAGTTTGAAGTTCTTTGTAACAGCAGACTTGACCTATTTCTCCACAGCTCAGTATCACCCACCCTACATCTCCACAGCTCAAGTCATCCACCCTACATCTCCACAGCTCAACGTCACCCACCCTACATCTCCACAGCTCAACGTCACCCACCCTACATCTCCACAGCTCAACGTCACCCACCCTACATCTCCACAGCTCAAGTCACCCACCCTACATCTCCACAGCTCAACGTCACCCACCCTACATCTCCACAGCTCAACGTCACCCACCCTACATCTCCACAGCTCAACGTCACCCACCCTACATCTCCACAGCTCAACGTCACCCACCCTACATCTCCACAGCTCAACGTCACCCACCCTACATCTCCACAGCTCAACGTCACCCACCTTTCATCTCCACAGCTCAACGCCACCCACCCTACATCTCCACAGCTCAACGTCACCCACCCTACATCTCCACAGCTCAACGTCACCCACCCTACATCTCCACAGCTCAACACCACCCATCCTACATCTCCACAGCTCAACGTCACCCACCCTACATCTCCACAGCTCAACACCACCCATCCTACATCTCCACAGGTCAACGCCACCCTCCCTACATCTCCACAACTCAACGTCACCCACCCTACATCTCCACAGTTTGTAGAGTGCTGTCATAAAGCAACATAGATTCACTGGTATAGGTCAAAGGCACACTCATGTCACACCCTAGATAGTCATTTAATACATAGTCATCCCTAATACACAAATAGTCATCCTTAATACACAAATAGTCATCCCTAATACATTTTTCATGGTATTGTTTGTTGTCAGGGAAGAGAGGCTGTTTTACTGCACTGCATGATCATTTGATGTTTTCACTATAGTTTTGTAGAATTCTGTTCACAATGTATCTGGATATCATGAAAACACTATTACACTAGTACCCAGAAATACCCAAATAAAATGTGTTTAAGTTTACAGACGTCATTTCTTTGTCTGAAACATTTAAATGTAACTGTTGTCTTATTGCTGTCATTGATTCAGCAGACAGACATCAACACTGTTTTTAATATTTATATATTTATTTTAATAAATGACAACCAAAATCAAATCCCTTGTGAACGGCTTTGTTCAAGTTCTGCTAATTCAAAAGCTGAGTGCCAGTCATACAGGCAAAGATAATGCTAATTATGAAACCAGACAAAACACAGAACTTTTAAAAACACTCAGCAATGTGATTATTTTAGCGTTAACAGTAACGTTAATAAATTTGCTATCTGGTGTCTTATCATCACCTCCTCAACCTGCTTCCCTAGCTGTTTTTAGGCGAAAAACACATATCGTCCAGTGTTCTCTTGAACATTGATGCGAGTTACTGCGACTGTTCTCGATGCAGCAGGAATGAACTACAGTGGTGACATTTTTTCCTTCTAATATGACATTGAAACAAAACATTTACCCAGAATTCCACATGCGTGACATCAGCTTCATAATCTCTGTAGCAGCACTAGATAACAATGAAGGGTTCAAATAAGGGACTCTGGAATAGATAAAGACAGGTTTTACACATGTACCTCATGCCGCATTTGCACTGTAAAAAAGCAGTAAAATCAATGACCACATTGCTGTGTCGCTGATGCTATCCTGCCCCTTGATCACTCCAACAATCCACACTGAAAGTATGGGGCAGCTTGACCTTCATTCGGTCAGTAGTTCTACCTCTTCATACTATTTGTGTCATATCATACTATTTGTGTGAATGTGTGTGTGAACCTGTGTGTGTGTATGCTAAGTGTAAAAGTGAAGAATGTTTGAGTTTTCAGACTGAAAACTCTCTCATAGAGTTTTCAGTCTGTGTGTTTTGCATAGCACTTCATTTTCCTCTTTTTTTGTTGTATTGGGGCGCTGTGGTTCATCACTTTGTGCTCTTGATCAGGACACTTGAACCCAAGATTTCTGATGGGTCACTCTAAATAAAAACATCTATTAAATACTATGGTGAACTAGAGAACATACCCTCCTCTGTGATGTGACCATCCTGCTTTTTGCACAACTTGCTTTGTTGTTTTGTGTGATCATTTAACCTGCTCTACCTGTCTCAGCTTTGTTCTGCTGTTACGTTCACACCTGCTCCAGCATCACTGAAGCAACTGAACCCTACTGATCATTCACATTACACAATAACTGAAGAAACATCCTCAACAAAACACTTTTTATGGAAATATTTCATAAAGCAGTAAGCATACTGTTACAGTAATTAATTTAAAGACTGTAATATGATTGAATCTCCACATAAATATTCAAGAGATTTTTCCAGCCGTGACAAGCTGAACTGAAAGAATTATAAAGAAATTGAATTGAATGTTCTGATTACCTGTAACTGTGCCAGTTCGATTATTATTATTAACTGACTTTAGTTTTTGTTCATCAGAAATCTTCTGTAGGATGTGACCGGCTATTCTCTGTTCTTTATGTGTTGCTGCGCTTTCAGCATCACCGTTTTGTAGTGGATTGTATGACATCAGATGCATGTGTGTGTGTGCATGTGTATGTGTTTGTGTGTATGCAGTTTGTAGGTTAATAAACACAGCAAACACATTCAGAGCAGAATAGCAGTAAAGGGCAGATAAATTACACGTCTCTGACATGAGATTCACATGCAGCATTCATACACTGTGTGTGTTTATTCAGAGTCCTGCAACCTCAACACTTTAATCCTGATAGAAGCAAATGTGAATCTCACAAGAGTTTCACAGAGCAGGATTTAGCATCTAAACACAAGCAGTTCACACTATACACTGACTGTTGTATTTCATTACATATGTGCAGCACTGTTTCAATGCATATTGCACCGGTTTATGGAGCAATCCTACTTTATTATTAAGTTTGTGTTATGTTTTGTACAAAAAGGAAAGTTAAATTTTATTAGATATTCAAAAATGATATAAATTGTGAGTCAGCAACTTTGAAATAAAGTTGGCTTATTTATTTGGTACAAATAGTTGTTTGTCCAAATTACAGATTACTTATGTATGTTACTTATGTCATGCTTATGTAGAGGAGAAGAGAGTGACCCCTGACCTCTGGGGTCAAGAGGAGTTTCCACCTGTGGAGGAACAGAAGTCACACCTGTACAGTGGATCTCTAAACAATCATGAACACAATAATGTTCAGTGTAATCAACAGTTGTATTGCTGTTAAATGACTGAATATTGTGTGTCATTGTAAGAACCTCATGTGTTGGTCAGTGTATGTTGATCTATATGAAGAGTGTTTAAAGACTTGTTCTCCTAAATATTGTATTGAGTGCTTATGATAAAGAGTGAAGAGTGTTATTTGAATGGAGTATTACTAAAAACTCTTATCAAACACATATCCAACTATACAGTGTAATCAAAGAGTGGGTTAGTGCTGTACTTCTGCACACTAATTATACACAATGTGTAGCATTACTGTCTTTAAACTAAGAGAAGAGTAATCAGAGCAGTTATCCTAAAATAAACCCACCTAATAAAATTAACTTAAAATGAAATTCACACTCAGACACACAGATTGTCTTGATCCTGTGGAGGAGAAATGGCCGCTTTTAAAGTGATAAATAACATTGTTCACTGATGAGTGTCCGTGTACACGTGATCTCATGAGAGACGAAACTTCTGTCTTCTGAGTGGAATACTGCACACGTCATCACATGTGATTATTCTGCATCCTAACTAACGCTGGTCATCACATGTGATTATTCTGCATCCTAACTAACGCTGGTCATCACATGTGATTATTCTGCATCCTAACTAACGCTGGTCATCACATGTGATTATTCTGCATCCTAACTAACGCTGGTCATCACATGTGATTATTCTGCATCCTAACTAACGCTGGTCATCACATGTGATTATTCTGCATCCTAACTAACGCTGGTCATCACATGTGATTATTCTGCATCCTAACTAACGCTGGTCATCACGTGATTATTCTGCATCCTAACTAACGCTGGTCATCACATGTGATTATTCTGCATCCTAACTAACGCTGGTCATCACATGTGATTATTCTGCATCCTAACTAACGCTGGTCATCACATGTGATTATTCTGCATCCTAACTAACGCTGGTCATCACATGTGATTATTCTGCATCCTAACTAACGCTGGTCATCACATGTGATTATTCTGCATCCTAACTAACGCTGGTCATCACATGTGATTATTCTGCATCCTAACTAACGCTGGTCATCACATGTGATTATTCTGCATCCTAACTAACGCTGGTCATCACATGTGATTATTCTGCATCCTAACTAACGCTGGTCATCACAGTGTTGTTACACACGCAGCGATGTTACACACGCAGCGATGTTAACTCGCAGCTAACTAACGCTGCGATCTTACACACGCAGCGTTGTTACTCCGCAGCTTAACACGCTGGTCACACGCAGCGATGTTACACACGCAGCGATGTTACACACGCAGCGATGTTACACACGCAGCGATGTTACACACGCAGCGTTGTTACACACGCAGCGTTGTTACACACGCAGCGATGTTACACACGCAGCGTTGTTACACACGCAGCGATGTTACACACGCAGCGGTCCGCGCTGTCTACTAACGCGATGATCGTAGCGTTTCAGCTTTCAGCGGGTGTGAGCGGAAACAGCGGCCGTTTTCACATGTACAGACCGGCTGTGCTGTAGAGCATGAAGGGGGCGATGCTGTGCTGTGTCGGGCTCTCCAGCATGTGTTTCCGGTAATAGCGGCGCAGGGCCGGGCTGCTCGGGTGCTGCTGTCTCACATGCAGGAAATACTCGTCTGGACGGCTGGAGGTGAAGCCGCAGTCCTCACACACGAAGATCTTGGAGCGTCGCTGGCGGTACGCGTACTGCTGCCGCACGCCGTGGATTTTGCGCAGGTGCGACTCCAGCGAGCAGCGCTGCGTGAACGCTTTCTCACACAGATCACACCTGTACGGGCGGATACCTGCACACATCACATCAGATCAGCCTGTTACACACATCACATCAGATCAGCCTGTTACACACATCACATCACATCAGCCTGTTACACACATCACATCAGATCAGCCTGTTACACACATCACATCACATCAGCCTGTTACACACATCACATCACATCAGCCTGTTACACACATCACATCAGCCTGTTACACACATCACATCAGATCAGCCTGTTACACACATCACATCACATCACATCAGCCTGTTACACACATCACATCACATCACATCAGCCTGTTACACACATCACATCAGATCAGCCTGTTACACACATCACATCACATCAGCCTGTTACACACATCACATCAGCCTGTTACACACATCACATCAGATCAGCCTGTTACACACATCACATCAGATCAGCCTGTTACACACATCAGATCAGCCTGTTACACACATCACATCACATCAGCCTGTTACACACATCACATCAGATCAGCCTGTTACACACATCACATCACATCAGCCTGTTACACACATCACATCAGATCAGCCTGTTACACACATCACATCACATCAGCCTGTTACACACATCACATCAGATCAGCCTGTTACACACATCACATCAGATCAGCCTGTTACACACATCACATCACATCAGCCTGTTACACACATCACATCAGCCTGTTACACACATCACATCACATCAGCGTGTTACACACATCACATCACATCAGCGTGTTACACACATCACATCAGATCAGCCTGTTACACACATCACATCACATCAGCCTGTTACACACATCACATCACATCAGCCTGTTACACACATCACATCACATCAGCGTGTTACACACATCACATCACATCAGCGTGTTACACACATCACATCAGATCAGCCTGTTACACACATCAGATCAGCCTGTTACACACATCATATCACATCAGCCTGTTACACACATCACATCACATCAGCCTGTTACACACATCAGATCAGCCTGTTACACACATCACATCACATCAGCGTGTTACACACACATCACATCACACAGATCAGCGTGTTACACACATCAGATCAGCCTGTTACACACATCATATCACATCAGCCTGTTACACACATCACATCACATCAGCCTGTTACACACATCAGATCAGCCTGTTACACACATCACATCACATCAGCGTGTTACACACATCACATCAGCGTGTTACACACATCACATCACATCAGCGTGTTACACACATCACATCAGATCAGCCTGTTACACACATCACATCAGATCAGCGTGTTACACACATCACATCAGCGTGTTACACACATCACATCAGATCAGCGTGTTACACACATCACATCAGCGTGTTACACACATCACATCAGATCAGCCTGTTACACACATCACATCAGATCAGCCTGTTACACACATCACATCACATCAGCGTGTTACACACATCACATCAGCGTGTTACACACATCACATCACATCAGCGTGTTACACACATCACATCAGCGTGTTACACACATCACATCAGCGTGTTACACACATCACATCACATCAGCGTGTTACACACATCACATCAGATCAGCGTGTTACACACATCACATCACATCAGCGTGTTACACACATCAGATCAGATCAGCGTGTTACACACATCACATCACATCAGCGTGTTACACACATCACATCACATCAGCGTGTTACACACATCACATCAGATCAGCGTGTTACACACATCACATCACATCAGCGTGTTACACACATCACATCAGATCAGCGTGTTACACACATCACATCAGATCAGCGTGTTACACACATCACATCACATCAGCGTGTTACACACATCACATCAGCGTGTTACACACATCACATCAGATCAGCGTGTTACACACATCACATCAGCGTGTTACACACATCACATCAGCGTGTGTGACCAGACAAACGTTTAATGTAAGACTCGCTTTGTTTTCATTCACTGCATAGGCTAATTCTCATATGTCCGAATGTATTTATTCGTAGCTTTGGTGATTTCACTATTATTCAAAAATATAACAGTGGTAACAGACTGGAAGTGAAAATATGTACCTAAACTATGTTAATCATTTAGTATTGTCATCTGATCCTCTCTGTGCTGCAGAACTTCTGCAGGGTTCAACTGCACACTGGGTGTTGAGACACAGTGCTTATAAACATGCTTCAATACAGTATGTGTGGATTGTGATGATCACCTGTGTGTGTTCGCATGTGTCTCTTCAGGTCAAAGGTGTCATTAAAGCCTTTCCCGCAGTACCTGCACGGATGCCTCTTAATCAGACTGTGACACTTCAGGTGGCGCGTCAACATGCGCTGCAGGGGAAACACTTTATGACACACTGAGCACAAAAACTCAGAGGAACCACCACATTCACGCACCTGCAATCAGAGAGAGTCGAGGTGAAGTTACATCTGTAGGGCTCATCTGTAATGTCTACACAGCACAAATCTTTGATATACTACAGATCTGTGTTACAGTCACTCTTTAAAATGTCTGAATGTCATTATGTCACAATTACGTCTTTCTTTGACAGAAAGATCACATAGACAAAAGACATTTGTTTGATATTCAGACATGTATACATGTGACTGAAGTGTCCAGACACTTGCTGCTGCTGTTGCTGGTGAAGTTACTTTGTTCTGCGAGGCTGTTGATAATGCAGGTGACGGCCGAGAACTCTGATGTATCTGATGGGTTTGAACTCTCTCCAGTCTGAAATCAACAGAGCGACACACACGCACTGACTCCAGAGCAGCAGGTGTGTGTTTCTGGACAGGCTGAGGGGTGTCAGCCACTGATTCTGAATCAGCGTCACTGTGCATCTGTACAGCTGCTAAAACAATTAGAGAGAAACATTTTGCTTTTATTAAACTTCAAATGCCAAATCAGAAAGTGTGAATGAAACAATCAAGCTGATCTGACAGTCAGTCTCAGAGGAATGTTTCACTGCTCCAGTGTTGCACTTTCAAAGCTCAGGAGTTCTCAGTGATGTTTCTTTCAAATCTTAATCTCACACGTTTCTCCAAAAGGATTAGACAATCACTGACATACAGAATACAGAGTACAGCGCTATAAAATTAATATAATTAGCAAAGCTCAGATCGTTTCTGTCTTGGATTCCTTTTTTAAGGAAATGTTTAAGGTAATTTTCCTGGCATTTTTGACTTTGGATTGCAGATTTTGATGTGTTGTTTAATCTGATCCCAGTCTGAGACATTGTTGAGATCTTTTCTAAAACTAAGAAGATTCATGAAGCATTGTCTAACTGTTGATTTTAGGCAAGCTTGCTGTATGATATCCAAAAAAGCTGTGCATACTAACAAAAAAAATTAAGAAGTACATCATTATTGTAAAAATGATCAAAAAATAATCAAAAATCTGAGTATAACACTTACGGTTCCAGAGAATATTATGGATTATTACCTGATAATGGAGATTCAGTACCTGTAGAGGGACTAATGCAGGTGTTATAGTCTCTCCATTGCCACCCGGCACATGCCACCTGTTTCCTCTTCACCAGAAATGAGCGAGGCATCTTTATTCCTGTTTTATTATATTCCTATTTTATGTCCTCTTTCTGACCCTGTCCAGTTAATCCCGGATTTAACCTCGCTTGCTAACTTCAGCCCCTGCACCTCACCTACCAAACATCAGCTCCAGCTAAAACCTACAGAGATGCTGGGGTCTGCGAAGGACTTGTTTCTGCTCATTTACTGCCCAATGTCTAGAGAGTAAATCTCAGAGGTCATTACCATATCTCTCTCTAGTTAGAGTCTGCATTAGAAAGACACACCTGTGTGTGTGTGTGTGCTGTTTTAACTGCTGCTCCACTGGTTTGCATGCCAGGTAGAGACAATCTGGTCTCCTCATTTAACTGGACCTGCCATGCAAATGCTGGTGTGGCTGCCGGCTGAAGGGCATGCCGTCTCTACAGCAGCACGCACAGCCCGAACTGCTAGTAAAATTTTGCTTTCATTGCTTGTTCCAGCTGATTGTCTGTTGGGTTTAAGTCACCTAAACATGGACAAAGGCAATTCAAATGGGTTCTTTTACTGTTTACTATCGGTTAACATCCCAGTTGAAGGTGAATAGGTTTCTGTAGTCCTAACAGATGTTCCTTTCTTCTGTCATAAGACTCAAAGGTTTTCATCAGTTATCCGTCTTTTTAACCAGATCATGAACATATTCCTATTTTTTAATGAAGCGTGTGGCCGACGTTCTGGGTTTCTGTGGCAGGTGCAACATTAACAATAAAAAATAACTTTGCAGGCGCAGATTTGAGGATGTTGGACTCCATGTGCCTCATTTTGCCATTATGTAAACTGTAGAAAGTTAAATGAAGTGTCTATTAAAGGAGTGTGTGTTAGGTGCTTAGAGTTGTTGTGGCCATATGCAGAATGTCTTAAATGCAAAAAAAAAAAAAAAGATTTTTACAGGAAAACCTGTAAACAATTAAGAGCAAAGGTCTGTGGGCAGTGTTTGGGTTGTTAGTCTGCACATGTGTTTGTTTTCTTTTAGTTTAGTTGCTTTTTTCCACTCATGAAGGAAACATGTTATGATGGGGCCGTACAGTAGAGTACTGTAATCCACAGTCTCGCTCTAACTGTATGCAAATACTGTCCGTGTCCAGCAAGAGAACATTTTAAAATATATGGAAACACGCTGTGTAATGAGTCTTTCTGGACTCCTGCATTGGAGGAAGTACCCAGCTCTTGAAAACTAGAGTGATTGTAATTTCTATGAAAAGAGAATCTTTTTAAACTAAAGTAAAAGTCGACAGTGTAAACACGTCAAACAGTCAGCACACACCGATTTGCATGCTTCTTTGAACGGTGGCGTGTTTAAACATGAAGCAGGGCACAACGTTTGACTGTTAAATGTCTCTGCTTGTAATGTGAACCACACCCGCTGGGAGGAAGACAGATGCCTGACCAGCCGGGAATATCTGGTGTCTCTTCAAATGCCTTTTGACTTCACATTTACACCCTGGATTAATATAAAAGAGTGACAAAATATCAAGAGTTACACCTGAACTGAAGCATTGCAGTAAAATGTCATCTTTAGCATTTGTAGAGAGTTTATGTGATGTAAGTGTAATAATGGTGTGTGATTTTCACTCAATAAATCCTCTGAGTTTTGCTGTCTGTACTTATACAATGTTCAACACAGCAGTAGTTACTATTTAAAGTTGTGTTTATACTCTGGTGGACGGAATTAAAAGGTGTGTCCACACATCATCAAGTTTTTTTAAAAGTCTTCAGGTCGCTTATCTCTGTTCCACTTCTTCAGCTTTTGGTTGCTGTCTTAATTTAGAGCCACATTTCCCAGGTCAGCAGCAGACTCGAGTGTGATGTCCAGAAGAGGGCAGCAGATATCAACAGGCTCATCAGGTGTCACACATCTAACCATCTGCCAAACTTTCACTGCTTTCATTTTCAGGCAGTCTGAGCGCGTTTAACAATCGTTGCTGCTCCACTGGAGTCCATGTTGAGAGTTGATGGTGTTCGGCATCATGCATCAGACAGATTATTCCGTTCATCGACACTTTGCTCATGTCTCTCTTATTGTCTGGCGGTGTTCAAGTGCTTCACTGCTTCCCTCTTTGAAACCAGGAAACTGTTTGACTTTAAAGAGCAGCGGATGTACAAACACACACTCACACTCACACTCACACACTCGTCGGATGATTGGTTGTAAGTAGAGCGTGAAATTGATCTTCGATAATAATGAGGTAAGTCGACAGTAGCGTTTGTTTGACACTCTGATATTTTCACTCTTGGGGATATTGCTACTGTTAATATTGTAAGCTTCTGTATATATGAGCTGTTTCAGGTGTAGACTTGTCATCGTGTTGGACACTGTACTGAAGTAAGATATTATACAGTAGATTGTGCCCTATTATAATTAAAATATAATGTTTTAGAGTGTATGCCACCGCTGCAGCAGTCAGAGAAGCATTTGTTTGTTTGTTCAGTTACATCAAACGAAATGAAACTTAAACTGATGTAACTCGGGTGAGTAACTTCATTTTTACAGTCTTATTGCTTGGACTGAAGTGTGAAAAATCAAGCTCTTGTTACTGAGTTCATCTGTACTGTCAATAATTCAGTATGAATTATTGCAGCTTCCTGGTGAAGAACTAGTGAACGTCCCTCACACACTGCAACACGCTGCTGATTATGTGGTTTTGCTGTAAATGTGTCTAAATACATTATGGTACATTAATGTTGTAGTCACTTCACTGCACTGTCAAAGTACTATAGTATTATCATCTGATGCAAGGTAACACTTCAGCGTTTTTTACAACCCCATGACATCAGAATCAGAAGTTTATCAGTCATAATTCATTTATCCTGAAGTGTAATTATGAAAATGATATGCACAGTCACCCTTCAGCCGCTGTAAGACAGGAAGTTGCTTTTTTAATCTTACCCAGAAATACACACAGTAAATTACCCACAAGTAAATGCTCGCAAGAAATGCGTACATACAGCTGAACTCAGACATGTTCTGTGATGTAAATGCAGTGAAGTCTGACAAAATTGATCTCATTTATATAAACTTGAATAAGAAATTAGAAGTGGCGGGTATTAGGAAAAAAAATCAGCCTTAACCGTTGCAGTATACACATCAGAAATTTCTAAAAAATAAAATTTCATTTATAAAACATGCAATAAAGTACATCAGCGTCCTTATGACTGTGAATGTGTTGACTGTGTTTGAGTTTCTGAAGTGACTCTTTGGCGTCTGGATCATGTCTGGTGTCAGTAATTTCTGATCTAATCTCATCGCTCTATTAAATGGCACGTCTGTTGATCTACTTCCTCTCTGTGTCTGTTATTACTCTCACATCCTCCTCTGAGCTCATTTAAGGTTTGTGTTTCTGTTCACACTGATGCATACACTACAGTCAAATGCTGCTTGATCTTTTTCTCAACTCACTTTATTAAGTCTGTGTGGCCTGCTGGTTAGGGAGTCAGGCTTGTAATCAGAAGGTTGCTGGTTTGAAGGTTGCTGGTTTCCCAATGCTGGCAATTGCATCAAGTTTTTCAAACCTTTTTCTGTAAAATGTGTAGATTAAACTATCTGCTGCATTTTGAATAAAAGCCACTTGTGTTGATATTTGTCATTTTAAAGTGGATTTTAAAAGTCTCTTTATTTTGACGGAAGTTGACTGTGGTCTTTACAAGTGAAGCTGATATCAGCTGAAGTTAAGATTGTGTAACATTGTTAAATTGAAATCGTTGCAAAGGGGACGGACGAGGTTTCCCACATCCTGCTCACTGCTGTAGCTGTGTAATCTTCACCTTTATAGATCTTAAGCATCTTCTGTTTCAGCCTGTTTAATGTTGCAGGAAGAGGTCCATTTAGACCTGCTAATTCATTTATTCACTGTCTAAATGTAGCATCTCCATAAAACACTTATGAAACTGTTTACAGTGAGCAGAGCATCTGTCAGGCGCGGGCCAGTGTCATGATGTATGATGACGGCACGAAACGCTGGTTACCGGCCGGTTCTGGTTCGCAGGCCGTCAGCAGGGTCCATATCTTCCAGAACCCCAGTAACAACACCTTCAGAGTGGTGGGCCGCAAACAGCAAGCTGATCAACAGGTACTGAACAACTGCTAACACCTTAACAAGAGGATTTAACTAATATACATTATATGTGCATGACATTAGATTATGTGTACAGATGGAGGAAGTCACAGTGTTTGCATCTCTGCATGGTTTTTTTTTTTGAATATGCTTTTTTTACACAATGGAATAAAGTGGTATACTTGTGTGATTGTTATTGCTCTGAATGTTGGTGCTGAGCATCATGGGAAGGTGCTGTGCCACAGACCTGATAGCACGTGTTTCAGTCTCACTTCCTGTGAATCAGGTCACTGTCGGCTGCTTAACCACAAACATCTCAAATCAGTTCATAGATTCAATTGTTCGGTTCATCAGACCATTGGCTGCTGGTTTCTGTAGTTTTAGATGATCTCTGTTAAAAATGTGACCTAATAAAAGAGCTTATTCTTACTCCATTAGACTGCATGTTTCTGTGCACTGTCCAAAGATTCAGTTAAGCATACAGTCTGTCAGGACTGAGAAATGTGCTTGTCTAATGCTTAAGTATCTTTTGATGAATATATGATTAATAAACAACATGTATTTATTTCTCGTTTCAGGTTGTCATTAATTGTCCTTTAGTGAGAGGCATAAAATACAACCAGGCGACTCCGACCTTCCACCAGTGGCGTGATGCGCGGCAGGTGTGGGGTCTGAACTTCAGCAGTAAAGATGAGGCGGCACAGTTCGCAGCCAGTATGATGCATGTGCTGGAGATGCTCAGCAGCCAATCAGATGCAGGTCACCTGATTAGTATTCTCCACCATCTTTCTCATTCTACATCTTTGTGATGTTTGCATCATTGATTTCTAAGGTTAATTTTTAGGTGTTCAGATACACACCTATACCCAAGTTTAATGTTATATAATAAATGTAGTAAGTGAACTACGAACAACTGTGTTTGTCTGTGCGACTCAGCATGTCAGCTTTGACCAGTGGCGTGAGTCAGGTGGTTGGAGTTTACAGCATTTCTGTTTAAAAACAGTCAGTGTTAGTTTAGTGTGAGCATGTCTATTTAGAACTGCTAGTGGCGCAAAAATGACACTTTATTTTCAAAGTTACTTGAAGGGATTCAGGCTGAGAGAGAGAGACTTCTTTCTGTCTTACAGGTGTGTGTCCTCCTCGACCTCCACAGAACGGGCCAAGCACTGAGGAGTTAGAACACAAGAGAAGGTTTATCTATCACCTCAACACACTCACACACACTCACACTCACACACTCTCTCACTCTCACTCACACACTCTCACTCACACACACACACACACATTCTCTCTCTCTCAGACAGACACACACATCACAGCCATGACCATCACATCAACACTCGCACACATCACAGCTGATCCCATGACCATCACATCAACACTCGCACACATCACAGCTGATCCCATGACCATCACATCAACACTCGCACACATCACAGCTGATCACATGACCATCACCTCAACATTCACACACATAGATTACACTTGATCACATCAGACACACTTCTGTGTTCTCCCCATTTAGACAGGAGCAGCAGGAGAGAGAGAGACAGGTGCCTGCCCCCCCCACCTCATCCTCGGCTCCTGCTCTGGCCTGTGCACCTCCTCCACCTGGACCTCCACCTGCTCCAGGACCCCCCCCTCCTCCTCCACCCCCACCACCTCCTTCTGGAGGAGGACCACCTGCTCCCCCACCACCTCCCTCTGAAGGAGGCGGAGGAGGAGAGGGAGGAGGCCTGGCTGCAGCACTTGCTGGGGCTAAACTCCGTAAAGTTGCGAAGGTCAGTTAGATGGAACTGCTGCTATAACTACAGAACTCCAAATAAAATCTAATGGTTCGTCAGTTTAACTGTAACGTGTCTGTTGTGTGTGTTTAGGATGAGAGTGGAGCACCTTCTCCTGGAGCCAGTGGAGGAGGTGGTGGAGGAGGAGGTGGTGGAGGAGGAGGTGGTGGAGGAGGAGGTGGTGGAGGAGGAGGTGGTGGAGGAGGTGGTGGAGGAGGTGGTGGAGGAGGTGGTGGAGGAGGTGGTGGAGGAGGTGGTGGTCTGATGGGAGAAATGAGTGCCATTCTTGCTCGACGGTCAGTTTAATACAGAGTTTTAGTTAAAGATGCTGAAAGAATAAGATGCTTAATCTGAGTAATTAGAATAATAATAATAAGGCCTAGAACAGAATTTTATGAGATACATTAACAAATACATTTGTAATATGTTCTGCTGAAGCATCAGTCCACTGCTGGGGCATTTTGTGGCCTCACACTGAAATTTGGTTGCATTTTTGTGTATTTAAGTGACACTTTTTTGGTCCTCCAGTAATTTCTCACTCTGGTTTAATATCACTTAAGTCATATGATTAATATCACATATTCAGAATTTCGACTAACAGCATGAAATCTGATGCACATCACAGCAGAAAGAGACCAGCTGACAAACAGATTGTCGACACAAATATTTATTTGATGTTTATGACTAATGAAATAAAACATTGCCATTCAGTGATGTAGCAGCTTCACATTAAAATAACAGTACAGCAGAAAACAGCAGTGTGTGTGAGAATGAGATGAGAATGAGATGAGCTTGGGGATTGTATGTGTGTTTGTAATAATACATTTCAGCATGTTATAGCTGAACACATTGTTTACATCTGTCTGTTACAGACGAAAAGCTGCTGACAGTCCAGTGGTGAAAAAAGAAGAATCGACTAATGTAAATCTAATTGTTTTTAATAAACTTGCTAATCTAATAATCTTCTGTATGTTAAAGTAAACTCTTCTTATTGTTCCCAGGGGGATTCAGCTCAGACTGACCCTAGAGCAGCAGGTGAGAGCACTCACACAATTGTCTTCTATAATCTCAGCTCAAGATGCACATGCTTCCTGTTTACTGTCAACATTGCACCTTCATAACCTCAAATGTGCTTCATATTTTCCATTCAGACAAATCAGAAGTTGTCAAGAAACCCTGGGAGAAACCTTCTTCAGTATCACGGTAAAGTCTGACAGTACCGCATTCACCTGTGTCTGTATGTTCAGTGATGGAGGAAACAGTTGTTTTGTGTTGTTTTAAACAGTGTGAATTCAGCTTCTAAGAGTCAAGACAAGAGTCCAGTGTCTCCTGCCACTGCTGCTCCACTCAGCAGGTACTGTACTTTCTTTACTCTTTGTTTTTACTCTGTTTACTTAATCTGTGTGTTTTTTAGGCTTATCTTCTAGTGTATTTGCTGAGCTTTTATTTCTTAATTTTGTCTAAAGTCAGACAGCACACTGTAAAGTCTTAATTGTGTCTGTGCTATGACCTCACATGATTTGTTGTTATTTTAAACTGTTACTACATAATAAAAAATATTAGGGACACAAATGTTCATTGAATCTTAGTCATCCAGGTGTGTGTGCTAATTAGTCTGCATTTCTCTGGTATCTGTGCAGGATGAGACCAGGCAACAGTACAGGAGATCCAGCTGGATCCAAAGACTCTTCAGACATGGAAAAATTCAAACAGGTCAGCAGCTTGTCACTGCTGCTGTCAGAGTGGGACGCAGCACAGCTGCTTGTTAAACTAACATCAGTTCTATCATGTCTTCACATGAAATAAAAAAGCGTGTTTATTTGGTAACAGGAAATCCTGGAAGAGGTTCGCAAAGAGCTGCAGAAAGTAAAAGATGAAATTATTGGTGGTCAGTGCACTTCCTCTGCTGTACTTTAGGGAAATACAGTGAAGTTCCCTGTTTCACACAATCATTGATGCTGTTGTCATCCACAGCTCTGGTGGAGGAACTGCAGAAGAGCAGTTTGGTGTAGCTGCCCAGCATGTAACACACCTGCTGCACAAAGATGAAGGAACCTCTGCTCGCGAACCACAGAGAGAACACAGTCTCATTCTTCTGATAAAAGCTTCTCAGCACGTGCACACGCAGTCACATGCACACTTGCTTTTAAATCTCACCTCGCTCTCAGGAACATTTGTCCCTCACCACTGCTCACACGCGCCAGATGTGTTGCCTTTATTTTCTGGGTGGTTTAAAGTTTAAGTGCCTTCACTCTGTTAATAGTATTTTAATATACTGCTGTATATTTTAACCTGTGTTTTAACCTCAGCACGTTGTCTCTGTTTGCACATAACTAGTTGTTGTTTACATGTTTCATAACCATAATCAGTGATATTCTGTGTAATAGCAAAGAAGTGTTTATCATCAACTTTTGAATGCTCATGTTTAATGTAAGACATTACTGAACTGAATGCAAATTGTGAGTCTCGGGGACTGTCAGATATGTGAAGGTGTTGTACGTTTGTTGTGTTGTTGTGTTGTGATGCAGTGTGTTTGTGATTACTAGCACAGTTGTGTGAAGAGTAATACCAGTGCATTGTATTGTATGGGATTACCATGTTTTTATGCTCATATTACCTTGCAGTACCACGTAATGGTCACTGTAGGATGGTATATGCCAAAGTACTTTGTTGTTGGGAGAGCAATATGATTGTGTTTGGTACTGTCAGTTTTATAGAAACATGTACTTGATATGCAGACTGTTTTCTGTCACTGTTTGAATTAACAAACCACTTGATGGTGAGAAAACCGCTACGCAGCGCTCGAACGTGCAAATAAAAGAGCTCGGCCTGTTTTAAAGGTGCTTCACCAGCAGGCTGATCTGAGACCAGCATCTCCGCCTCAGTGTGAGTGTGCGTCCAACTGCAGTGGCGTCAGAAAGAAACTGATCTGAGACCAGCGCGTGGGGCGGGGTCAGTGACGTCACGCGGCGGTGCTGTGAACTGTGAGTACGAGTCAGTCGTGCAAAAGCGTGTTGAATTTTCACTCGTTCCGGATCAAGACTTCAGAAAAATGTCTTTATATATATTTAAAACAGCTGAAATGATTACTTTTGTGTTTGTGTGGTGAGGATCTGGTTAGCAGATAGGCAGCAGGTAGTTTGGATAAATCACTGAATTACTGATTTAATCAGTGAGTTTATCTGTATCTACTGTTATTTTATAAACTGTATTAAAGTTGGAAGGTTTATTTAATTTCTGATGATTGAACGCAAGCTTTGTTACTGAAGCTCAAAGTTCATATTCCAGAGGTTTGTTCAGGTAGGTTAGCTTAGCTTCATCCAACAAGAAAGTTAAACTCAACTTTACTTCTTTATGTTTTCATTATAAATCTTTTAATTGTGTCATAAGGTGTTTCAAGTGACAATATGACAGTAATGTCATATATTATAACAGAAATTTTACCAACATGGGCTTTTGGACGTGCAATGGGTAATAGCATGGTGTTTTTTGAGGTACCTTAGAGTAACATGTACATATTATGTATATGAACAAGGTGATCATTCAGTGCCATGCTGTGTGTCAGAGTTACATGATATTGGTCATTGCTGCACCACTATATTGTGTTTTGACCACAGTAACGTGTTGTAAAGTTAAAAGGAAGATAGCAGTGAAGGTCTGTGAGCTGCGGTTGTGTTTGTTTCCATTGCGTTTACAATTTTTTACAATAAAATCAAAGCAAAATGTAACAATAAAGAGATTTAAAATACTTGCGGGTGTAAACCATAATGGAATTTACAGGCATACATCTCTACCATGGGGAAACAGTTTTAGATTAATGTTAGTGTTAGGTCATCAGTGTTTTACACTAATCATGCAGTGAAACATTCATTCTTATTAAATGGTGGTGACATATTAGGACAGATGAAACCTAAAACTTACCATTAAATTCCTTTTAGAGAAAAAATGTTGTTTTTGCATTTTTAAGGAGTAATTGAAAGGAGTTGTCTGTCAATCACCCCGTAGCCCCACCCCCATCATGACTGACGTCACTGTGGTAAAAGAGGGTTGGCTCCATAAGAGAGGTATGACGCATCCACAGTTGATGTTTTTACTGCAGTGAGTGATGTCATTGATGGCTTCTGTGTGACAGGTGAGTATATAAAGACGTGGAGACCACGGTATTTCATCCTGAAGAGTGATGGATCCTTCATCGGCTACAAGGACAAACCAGAGCTGAGCGATCAGAGCACAACACCACTCAATAACTTCTCAGTTGCAGGTATGTCAGGTTACTAATTATTACACACTTTTAAATGAACTGAAATTCAAAGAGCCACATACGGAAGAACTGCAACTTTTAATTACTTAATGTTTTTGAAAAATAACAAAAAGTGATGTAGTAATTGTGGTGCTGGTTTGAAGCGTTTGCCTTCTTGGCTTTGAAAGCAGATAATGTTATACAGTGTTTTAGGGTGAAATCTTCTGTGTGCATTTATGTTCAGCTGTCCGCATTGAGTTATTTCTCACTAACTTGTTAACCAGAGTGAGGTGGTTTTCAGAGTGTCAGCTGATGAAGACGGAGCGTCCGAAACCCAACACCTTTATGATCCGCTGTCTGCAGTGGACCACCGTCATTGAAAGAACCTTCCATGTGGAGAGCAGTGAGGAGAGGTTAACATGTGCCCCGGCAAACTCACACACTCACAATTATTATTCTTTTATCATTTGTTTCCATTCGTTGACTATGCAGGGAGGAGTGGATGTGTGCCATTCAGGCAGTGGCCAATGGGCTGCAGACACAGGAAGTAGAAGAGCCAATGGAGATCAAGTTTGGTTCTAGCGACAGCAGTGGTCTGGAGGAGATGGAGGTGTCTCTGTCCAAGTCACGCTCTAGAGTGGTCATTGTCTCTAAAGCTTCACTTTCTGTGTTGATGTCATCTAAACTGTCCATCATGGTGATGGTGATGATGAATCTGTGTTTTGTTCTTTAGACAATGAATGACTTTGATTATTTGAAGCTGTTGGGTAAAGGTACATTTGGGAAGGTGATTCTGGTGAGGGAAAAGGCCTCTGGCATGTACTATGCCATGAAGATCCTACGTAAGGATGTGATCATTGCAAAGGTGAAGAGGTCATCACATTCTGTTCGCAGCTCTGATGATTCTGATGATTGTTCTGGATATTTCGTTTAAATGAGTTTGATTTTGACTCTTTTTAAAAAGTTATTATTTTAAATTTGAAATATTTTAAATTTGTGTGTGTGTTTAGGATGAGGTTGCACACACAGTCACAGAGAGCCGGGTGCTGCAGAACACCAGACATCCATTTCTGACAGTCAGTTTGTGTGTGTGTGTGTGTGTATGTGTGTGTGTGTGTACAGTGTGTACAGAGAGTCTTGTGAATTCTGTCATGTTTTATGTTGCAGATGCTGAAATACGCCTTTCAGACACATGACCGCTTGTGTTTTGTGATGGAATATGCCAACGGTGGAGAGGTACCTGTGTTTTCATTAACCGCTGCTGTCAGTTTTTGTCTCTGCATCCTGTCATGCGCTCTCTTCCATCCACAGCTGTTCTTTCATCTGTCACGTGAGCGTGTCTTCTCAGAGGACAGAGCTCGATTCTACAGTGCTGAGATTGTCTCCGCTCTGGAGTATCTCCACTCACAGAACGTTGTCTACAGAGACCTGAAGGTCAGAGTCACTAAATTCAAGCTGCTCTGATAGTAGAATGTACTAGAAATTAACTGTTTAGTTTCCATTGTTCTACAGACTCAAATTTGATCTCTGTTTTCACTGGTGATTATTTTGCTTGTTTCCATTGTTCTACAAGCTCAGATATGATCTCTGTTTTCACTGGTGGTTTTTGCTCATTATGTTTCTGTGTTTAGTTGGAGAACCTCATGCTGGACAAAGACGGACACATTAAAATCACAGACTTTGGTCTTTGTAAGGAAGGAATTACAGATGAAGCCACCATGAGGACATTCTGTGGAACTCCAGAGTATCTGGCACCAGAGGTCCTGAAGCTACATAACACAGTCAACATGAAGCTTTGTGCTCTTCTAATGCTGTATATGTGAAAAGGCTCTGCTCTGCTCTGTAATATCTTTACCTGCAGCTGTCAGACAATTTAGCATAAGCACATGTCTGTGTTTACAGTATATGTTCCTGTATGACATCATGCATGTGACAGTGTGTACGGTGTGTGTTCTGTATGATGACATACACATGACTGTGTACAGTGTGTGTTCCTGTATGACATTCTGCACATTACTGTGTGTACAGCATGTGTTACAGTATGACATCCTACACGTTTTCTGCAGGTTTTGGAGGACAATGATTACGGCCGTGCGGTGGACTGGTGGGGTTTGGGGGTGGTGATGTATGAGATGATGTGTGGTCGCTTGCCCTTCTATAATCAGGACCACGAGAGACTCTTTGAGCTCATTGTAATGGAGGAGATCCGTTTCCCCAGGAGCCTCTCACCTGAAGCCAAAGCTCTGCTCATGGGCCTGTTGAGGAAAGACCCCAAACACAGGTAAAGCCTGCATTCCTAATACAGGGATCTATTGACATTATTAATGTGTTTATGATTGGCTGCAGGCTGGGCGGCAGTCCAGATGATGCTAAAGAGGTGATGGCACACAAGTTCTTTTCGGGTATAAACTGGCAGGATGTGCTTCTGAAGAAGGTGACTGTGCAGTGCAGGCGATGGGTTGATTTGATGGGATTTGGAGGTGGATTCTTATGGTGACATGTCATTTCGTCTTTCAGTTGGTTCCACCCTTTAAACCGCAGGTGACATCAGAAACAGACACTCGCTACTTTGATGACGAGTTCACAGCTCAGAGCATCACTGTGACTCCTCCAGACAAACGTAAGTCTGTCTTCACTTGTTGTCTTATGTTTACTGATGCTGCTGGGCTCATTTTATGAGTCGTCACCTACTGTAACATACTGTGACTTACTGTAACTCGCAGAACTACTTCCTCAGTTCAGAAAGAGCTTCATTGAAACTGCAATGCAGAAATGACTCTAGACATTAGATAGTATCAGCACGTCCATATTTACATGTTGAGCAATTAGAAACTTGAACAGTCGGTTACAGTGAGATGATGATGATGATGAGGAGGAATCATGATATTGTGCATTCTAATACTTTTATCTTCAGTAGAAGAACCAGTGACACCTAGTGTTCTAATCTGAGCACAAGTAAAAAAATGAAACATGATATGAAACATCTCATCTTCTGTTGAAGGGATGATGCCCTGATAGCTCAGTGATTTTCTTTACTGTTGCAGTGAACTGTCAGGACATGGAGGACGTTCGGCAGTGTGCACACTTTCCTCAGTTCTCCTATTCTGCCAGCATACGCGAATGATGTCCAGTTTAATCCGGTTTCACTTTAATTGCATGTTCATACTGACAGAAGATTATCTCTGAAACTGAATCACAACCACCAGCCAGAATCCTCATCACCAGAGAAAACAACAGATCTGTGTGCTGAGTTCTTCTGTAAGACATTTCTGTGCTACACTCAGAGTGAATTAGAGCACCAGTAAAGCACAGTGAATAAAGAGCTCTTAATCTGCTGTGATATCAGAACACTCATGAACTGTTGAATGTGTTAATGAATTAAAGCTTTATTCTGATAATAATGATACAACCCATACAGATTTAAGAAAATGACCCATGAGGTAACAAATTCTTTGCTGTATTTGACATTGACAATTGCCAATGTCATGTAGAATCATACATTTGGACTGTATGTTGTAATGTTAAACTGTAAATGATTTTAAGGAATCTTCATGCCAGCACAACTGACGAGGTCACACAAAGAAACACTATATATTAAAACTGAAGTGCTACGATCTTCAAAGATTTGAGCCTGCAGTGACCCTCATTGACTTCTTCTGTTATACAGAGTTGAAACGCAATCATGTCCAAGTCTGTACAGCTTAAGTATTTCTTGTATCATAACGCATCATATTACTGCATCATCAATTTACTGTTGAAATGAAAATCCAAGGTTCCTCCACAGAACTCAATAGTAGGTTCAGATTACACCTAAATATGATCTCAGACAAACATTACGTTATTAGCATCTATGATGAATGATCGTGGAGTATCAACTGAGTATTCATGCTTTATTTTGGCTCATCATCACCAGTTCTAATAATGCACGTCTACGTTTTACTCTCATTTAAATATGACACAGCAGCGAATAATACATCGCTAATGACAAATGTTGTGACCAACAATAATATAACGTTACGTTAATCATCGGTTTTTAGTTTATCGCACAGAAATGACGTCACCCCCAGCGGTCAATGCGAGCCAATCGGGTTAGCACGTGTTGTCACGTGATGAAAACAGGAATTGTGGGTCTGCTGGAGTAACGAGCTACAGGCTGATGATCGTCCATCTCTATGAGAAGACGCAGTTACTGTTGTTTCATTGCTGTTACCATGGCAATAATCATCTTTATAATGTTCATGTACGGATCCATCAGCTCTCATGTAAGGACAGATTGATCAGTGCGCTGAATGGAGTCTGAATACTGTGACCGAGGTCAAATGATAGAGGTTTAAAACAAGATATAATTTGTATTAATTTATTTCTTACAAAAATCTCTGTATATTGTTTTAAGATCACTTATAAAGTAATCGTATCAAATAATAATACCATGGTACACAATGATTAGCTTATTTATGCACCCTTTGGTGTTAACATGGTACTCTTAAGATACGACATAATCATGGTACTTCATAGCCATTTTGTATTCGTAATTACTAATAAGAAGCGAGTATTTTGCCAAATCCGAGTTTGAGGAGAGCAGAAATATCAGATCTTTGATAAACTGGTTATGTAACTGTTTCAGACGAGCATGGCATCAGCCAAAACTGATTTCAAGGTGTCTGGGAAAGCGCTATATAAACTGGACATCTCCTGGCCCATCCACCCAGAGCACTTCACTGGCCAGGTGTTTGGGGTAGCTGTCAATCATCATGCTGGTTTGGTGTATGTTGCACAGGTGAGTCCGTCTTCCTTTCATGCTCTTTTATTTTGCTGAGTTCCTGATGTTCATGTATGTATTTGACTTGTGCAGAGAGGAGATAACATTCCTAAAGTGTTGGTGTTCAGCACGGAAGGAGAATTCCTGCAAGCCTGGAACACCAGCACCCTGGAAATGCCACATGGGATTTTCCTGGCTAATGCTTCAACAAACCCATCAGTGTGGATCACAGATGTTGGGAATGGTTGGTGTGATCTCTCCTCCACTGATTCAGTTCTCTCATTGTGACTAGAAACTGCTTCATCTGTCATTTGATGTAATGCTTTGAACATCAATTGGAGAAACACAGACACTGCAACGCTCTGCTTGTGCTCTCAGGGCCGTATGGACACACAGTAAAGCAGTATTCCCCGTCAGGAAAGCTGCTCCAGGTGCTGGGATCTCCTGGGAAATCTGGATCTTCCCTAAGTCCGATCCAGTTTGACCAGCCATCTGAGATATTCATCCACAGTTCTGGAGAAATCTACATAGTGGACGGAGATGGAGGACTAAACAACCGTCTCATCAAACTCTCTAAAGGTGCAAATCTGATGTCGTTCACCTGTTGTCATGGTCACTGTAGTTTGTGTTCATTGATTTGCTGAATCAGGTGTATTTATGTATCAGATCTACAGGTGCTGTGGATGCACGGTGAAAGAGGACAGGGACTCGCTCAGTTCTACATCCCACACAGTGTGGCTGCAGATGCCTACCAGCGGGTTAGTGTGAATGTGCCACAGGTTCTACAGTCATCAAGATATTTACTTGTTTAATTGTGATTAAATCAACATCAGTTGGGGTGTGTGGTTGTTCTTCAGGTGTGTTGTGTGAGGTTGTTCTTCAGGTGTGCTGTGTGAGGTTGTTCTTCAGGTGTGCTGTGTGAGGTTGTTCTTCAGGTGTGCTGTGTGAGGTTGTTCTTTAGGTGTTTGCATATTATTCCAGTGTTTTGTGTGATTCTTCTTCAGTTGTTTTGTATGATTGTTATTCAGGTGTTTGTGTGTTATTCAGGTGTTCTGTGTGTTTGTGTTTATTGTTTAGGTTTGGGTTGCAGATAGAGGAAATAAACGAATCCAGGTGTTTAACTCAGTGACGGGTGACTGGCTCGGATCGTGGGGAAGCTGTTTTAAAGACGATGCACCATATTCTGTCAGGTAGGATGATTACCGGTGCTTAGCTGGTACAGAATGATGCTAACAACATGAGATTAAAGGTCTAGAAATTATATTTACTGATTTACCTTAAAAACACTTTAAGACACTAGTTTAAGTGAAATACTATGGTAATAGTGCAAATAGTATTAATTAACTAACCAGTCAAATTTATGATAGTCACCTGGCTGATGAAAAAATAGCATTGACTCACTTTAAAGAATCAGAGAAAAAAAACAGAATATCACAAAGACTCTAGAGCAGTCATCTAGTAGTTCCCTAATAACCACCCAGACCACAACCAGTCAGAACATAAGATTCTCATGAAAATGACCTGGAAATTACCCACAACACCCAGTGGAGGTGAGTTTTACATGGGCAGAACTCTGCTTTAGAAGTTTACAGTCATAGATTCTGCAGCCTGCATTTCAGATTACTAGGTGTAGATGTACTAGTGTGGCACCTGTGTTTGTATTAATGTGCTTTGATGACCCTGCAGACTCACAGCTGATCAGAAGTACATGGTTGTGGCCCAGTTAAACACCAATCAGATCACACTGCTGGAGGCGCCACCTGTTGGAATAATTGGTCAGTGTCAGGTGATCAGCAGCATACAGCTGGCAGATGATGTCAAACCTCACCTGGTGGATCTGGATCAGAGGAACGCAGATCTTTATGTGGCAGAAATTGGTGCCAGTCAGGCCCAGAAGTTCATTCCTGTAACATCTGCCGGTGTTTAAATGTAAAATCCATTATTTCTGTGTAATGAAACCGAATATTTTACATTCTAATCACTTGAAGAGTTCAGTAAGAAACTGTTAAAGTGCTTTGTAATGAGTCGCTCAGCTCAGAATGACACATATTTTACAGTCATACTGTAAGTGGTGTTATTAAAAATCAGAAATATAATGCATGTTTCTCACAGAGAATGTGTTTTTGCAGCATTTGCAGAGACATTCTGATTTTATACACATCTTGGGACAATTTCATCTGATGTTTAAATGACACTGTTTGTAGTTGTACTTTGTCCTGTACAGTATTTGTACAAATGTTTATGCGTTATGAGCTTGTATTTATAAAAATATAAGAATATAAAATTCACAGGATATCTGTTTGGTACGTGTTAGGGTTAGGAAATTGTGATTAGAATGATATTTAAGATGTTTGCTGGGGTCAAATCTTGAGAAGTTCTATATATTCAAATGTTTGATTTTATTGTTACGTTCTAGTAATTTCATTTAGATTTTAATTCTTTGCTGTCATGTAATGTAATTTGCTTTTCATAATCTGCAATCGTCCATGTCTGTACTGTGTAATGTGTTCCCCTCACGGGGTATAACAGTTTTCTAATCTAATAACAGCACACACCTAAAGCTGTGATGACTGAAACTGATGTCTGTCTCTCAAGTGATTTAGTGCAGCAGTGAGTTATTATCAGGCGCTGTGCAGGTGACAGAATGTTATAATGTCATTATTCTTACTTTTAAACAGATGTATGAAATAAATGGTAATACGCGAATACATTTTATCAGGCGTAGTATAATGTGTTTTTATGTGCAGCATAATTTGTGTATGTATAGATTGTTTTAATTTTCGGGTAATCTTAGTCTTAATGTGTATTTAAATGTTTGTTTCATTTCTGTGTATTTTGTTTAAAATTACCTATGTGTTTTAATATTACATTTCCGATGGAATGAGAAGTATAAAGGTTGATGGATCAAAGATTGACGTTTGCTGGTATGCTGACCTTTATAATGCCTGAACTGGGTAGTTTTTTAAACTTCATCTTATTTAGTTTAGTGAGGTTCACGTACAATTTATTAAGAACAATGTATACATGTAAACGTTGTTGGTTGTTTTGTTTCGATGCGTTCTGTAGGTTCGTGTAGATTTTCCGGCGTTTCCCGCAGACAGCCGCGAGCGCGGCCCGAGTGTTTTGTTGTCGGAAAAACATGGCGGAGCTGAAGGACTGCAGCGAAGTGAAGGTAAGAGCAAATTTAATGTCACAGCGCATAATTCACACGACACACTGATGCTTTTGCTGCAGATCAGCTGTGATTTAACACACATCCTCACATCAGCACTGAAGGAAGCGTTTTACTGCTGCGTGAAACACCAGAGATGTTCCAGGCTAAAGCTAACATCTCTCACTTCAAACGCTGAAACGCATCATTAAAATATGCTCATCATTAATAAAACAGCTTTTTTGTGTGAAAACCATCTGTCTGTTATATTTATTGCTCAGTGGTTGGATAATTCTTTCATTTCGTGTCATTAAAACGGACGTGTAGCGGTGTTAATTTTTATCAGTGTTCTCAAAGGGAAGATACTGTTGATTTATCATGTCTGAATCTGTGCGACTGTTCAGCGCCATTCCAAACGCACAACTAATGGATGATATGTTATATCAAAATAAACCCACGCCCTGATCTCAGATCAGATTACATTAAACGCTTTTATATATAAGAATAAACGCTGATCTCAGTTTGCTGATGAGTAGCAGGTCCAATATCCTCTTACATACCTTAGTGTTATTCTTATATATCATCTGGGGTAGTTTTATTTTCTTATGATGTTTGGAAATAATTAGTAATTATATCTTGTAAATGTGGGCAGTTACATGTGAATGAGCTCTTGATGGTTTTCAGTTTTTATAATATCATAACCTGTTTTCCTTTACATGATGGTAACTGTCAGACCCGAGTGTACTAAACACGTGACTGCTTTGTCTTGATGGTTCTGATGACTCTGCGTTTCGTCTGAAGAATATTTTGAAGCTCATCGACTTTTAGAGATACAGAGAGAAAGTTTCCAGAGTCAGAGGTGAGTGTGTGTGCAGCTGTCATGCGTTTTATTATAGATGAACTGAATTACACTGAGTGATGTTTGTTGTGAGGTTGTATTTGTCAAGCAGTGAATTTATTATGTTGTGTTAACTGTAGTCACATCAGTGTTTTTGTGCAGTTGATGATTCAGCAGGAAAAGCCGCTGGCGGGCATCATGCCAGTGGTGTGGCCCACGCTGCTGGACCTCAGCAGAGATGAATGCAAACGAATCCTGCGCAAACTGGGTGAGGCCTTCACCAAACCCTTTAACCTTTCACAGGATTGTGTTGAAGACTCTGAGTGTAACACTGTTTCCTGCATCACTCTGTTATGTGTGTGTGTGTGTGTGTGTGTGTGTGTGTGTGTGTGTGTGTGTGCAGAGCTGGAAGCGTACGCTGGTGTGATCAGCGCGCTGAGAGCTCAAGGAGATCTCACTAAAGAAAAGAAGGACTTGCTGGGAGAGCTCAGCAGAGTCCTCAGGTATCACTGAAGCTCACATGCTGTTTGAAGGTTACTGTGAAGAGAAGCTCTGTAGATTCAACTGCTGTTTGCTGTGTGTCAGTATCTCCACAGAACGGCATCGAGCTGAAGTGCGCAGGGCTGTGAATGATGAGTGTCTGACCACCATCGCTTACCAGTATGTCTCACACTATGCCTGACAAATCAAACATGGCCTGACCTGCTGTGAGCTGACAACTGCTGAAATGTGACTGTTTCATTGTAATCTAAGTTATTCACTGGTAGCCCTGCCCACACTGTAAATGACTGGTCATAAATACTGCTCGTCCCATATATTAAACATCACTAAATGCTGAAACCACATCAAGACTAGTGACAGCAGTCAGACCTTGTATCGTTGCTGGCTGTCTTCAAGTGTGAGAAATCACAAGGGTTTTTCCTGACCAGGAGACATGCAACAAAGCATTTGGTATGTCACTGGTTGTCATGGGCAATATTTGTGTGAAAATGCTGCAGTGCCACTCCTGTAAATAAAAGCTGTTTTTCTATCTTTAAGATTTTCACAATATGTTTTTATATAGCATGTCGGGGCCAAACAGCTCGTCAGAGTGGTCTATCGAGGGTCGTCGGCTGGTTCCTCTGATGCCCAGGCTGGTTCCTCAGACGGCCTTCACTGTGACGGCTAATGCAGTAGCTAACGCCACTGCACACCAAAACTCCTCTCTGCTCCTGCCTGCTGAAACTGGCAACAAAGAAGGTAGAGAACCACCACTCTTCACTGCTTTATTGGACACAAAAAGCAGGTTGTTGTGGTGTTACAGACTGATGAGGTTTGTCTCTTTCAGTGGTGGTGTGCTATTCATATACCAGCACCTCCTCCACACCTCCCAGTGCCTCCACACCCAGCAGCAGCACAGCCGCAGCAGTCAAATCCCCCCGGCCTGCCAGCCCTGCCTCCAATGTTGTGGTGCTGCCCAGTGGAAGTACCATCTATGTGAAGAGTGCGTGACTTACACACAGCTGCTCACAAAGCCAGTCAGCTTCATTGCTGTCTGCTCCCTAAATGTGCAGCTCAGTAATTAGGCAGCATCATTACTAACTTGGAACTCACATGAGCATAAAAATTGGAGATTGATAAACATACAAAAAAACCCCAAAACATTCTAGTTTCATGTTCTAGTTTCTATTAGACTGAACTATTATTTTTCAACGTTGAATGAATTTTTGGGTGTGCCACCTGCGACTACATTGTCCTTTTAGGGTTTATGTGTTACTGCCAGTGCTGTTATTTCTCATTGTGGCTCCTCATGTTTCAGGTGTGAGCTGCTCTGATGAGGATGAGAAACCTCGTAAGAGGCGGAGAACCAACTCGTCCAGCTCCTCCCCTGTGCTGTTGAAGGAGGTGCCTAAAGCAGCCACCCCCATTTCTAAGACCATCACGGTTCCGGTGAGTGGCAGCCCAAAGATGAGCAACCTGATGCAGAGTATTGCCAACTCGCTCCCGCCACACTTGTCACCAGTGAAGATCACCTTCACCAAACCCTCCACCCAGACCACCAACACCAGCACACAGAAGGTCAGTCACAGCTTGCCTCTGTCCTTCAAACTCAAGAGGGAATTCACATTGTAAAATGTGCAGAGAGTTTAAATCAGTTGTTAAATCATTAAACTCGTTCAGAGCAGACCTGTCTGAATTTAGAAAACCTCTCTTTTCAGTTCTGTTTGGTGAAGCACAGAATTGACAGTTCAGATTAGAACATCATTTATGAATCCATAAAGCTGATGTCTTTCTTGTTTGAAAATTAACATTAAAGTTACTTAAGCATTTAAACATCGGTCTGGAAGCATGATGTAAAGAACCCTCTCTTATTTAATATTATTCCAGAAATGATTTTTTGAACAAAATCGTTTGTGAACACACAAATGTTCTGTAATTTGTTTTTTAAAAAATTACAGAATACTCTTACTGAACATTCCCACTAACTCAGACTTTAGCACGTGATCATTATGTAAGTTAATTTGAGAACTTTTCTTCAGGTTATTATCGTGACAACTTCTCCCAGCTCCAACTTTGTGCCAAACATCTTGTCGAAGTCACACAACTATGCAGCCGTGTCTAAGCTAGTGTCGAGCGCTGCTCTCACAGCATCCAATCAGAAACAGACCATGGTGATTTCAGCCAGCTCCAGCACAGCCCCGGGGCTTGGCCCTGTTGCTGTGACGACAGTGGTTTCCTCCACCCCTTCAGTGGTGATGTCCACGATTGCGCAGGGTGAGTGTGTGGTGTGGTGTGCTGGTTTTAGGAGTTTTGCAGTAGTTTGTTATTGTGGTGCTGTGTGCTGGTGTTAGCAGTGTCACAGTAGTAGTTTGTTATAAAGTGTGTGTGTGTGTGTGTGTGTGTGTGTGTGTGTGTGTGTGTTTTGAGGATTGTGGTGCTGTGAGTTGCTGTTAGGAGGGTCACAGTAGTAGTTTGTTATAAAGTGTGTGTGTTTTGTTCAGGTGGGTCGTCAGCCGCAGTGAAAGTGGCCTCCACCCGACTGCCTTCTCCCAAAGCTGTGGTCAGCTCTCCATCTCAAATCCTGCAAATCCCCAAACAGCAGCAGACCACAACTCAGTCTGCGTCTCCTAAAGCACTGCAGGGGTCACCAGTCTCCTCAGCCCCGCAGAGCACCGCCGTGCCCCCCAGCACCAAACCCACCATCCACATCAAACAGGAGTCAGGTGAGAACACACAACAGCATTTAGATCAAACAGGAGTCAGATGAGAACACACAACATCATCCAGATCAAAAAGGAGTCAGGTGAGAACACACATTGAATTTTACTGCAGTCATGACATTTAGAGTGGAAGGATCATTGATATAGGGCATCTGTATATACGTTCATATGATCTTCCACCTTTGTGATGTTTTGTGATGTTAAGAGCAGGTTTGAATGTGTGTGTGCAGGTGTGAAGATCATCACGCAGCAGATGCAGCCCAGTAAGATCTTACCCAAACCCTCCAGTGCAGCACTGCCCAGCAGTAGCTCCACCCCCATCATGGTGGTCAGCAGCAACGGAGCCATAATGACCACCAAACTGGTGTCCAATCACACAGGTGCCCCACACAATTCACCCAGTTACATTGAAGTTTAGACCAGTGAAGACTCTTTTGTGCATGTAGTTAAATACATTTTTTTTTTTAGGGAGTCAAGCAACATACACACAGCCGTCTGTCAGTCCTGCTGTTGGCACTCGTGTGGCCGCATCACCTGCTGGAGCCACTTATGTCAAAACCACCAGTGGCAGCATCATCACTGTGGTGCCAAAATCACTTGCCACGCTGGGTGGCAAAATTATCACCACCAACATGGTGTCTGGTGAGAGAGAGAGAGAGTGATGAGGAGATGAAATCAGTCTGTAAAAACTGCAGCTCTCATTGTGTTCTGTGTTCACAGGTAGCACCACAAAGATCACCACCATCCCCATGACCTCCAAACCCAATGTGATCGTGGTGCAAAAGACCACTGGCAAAGGAACCACCATCCAGGGTCTGCCAGGAAAAAACGTGGTTACCACACTGTTAAATGCAGGGGTAAGATCACATGACACTCACTGAAGATTTTCCACAGTGAGTTTCATTCTGATGATGCTGTGTGTGTTTGTTTTAGGGAGAGAAAACCTTGCAGGCGGTGCCCGGGGCCAAACCAGCCATCATAACTGCATCTCGACCCATAACTAAAATGATCGTGACCCAACCCAAGAGTCTTGCCTCGGGCATCCAGCCCTCCACCACCACCAAGATCATCCCAACGAAGATTTTGTACGGACAGCAGGGAAAAACACAGGTCAGAGGTCACAGCCCACTGCAGAGACATGTCAGTTCATGTATACTGTACAAACGTTTAACAGTTTTATGACCTTTACAAATCACATTAGTGCATTTCTAACATGTACACAATTGAGGAATTGATTTTGACTGTATGTTCCTGTAGCTCAGTGGTAGAACATTGTGTTAGCAGCACAAAAGGTCATGGGTTCGATTCCCAGGGAACATGTTCTGACAAAATATATGACTTGAGTGTACTGTAAGTCGATTCCAAATGCATAAACATAAATGTATGTAAAGTTAATGTATGTAAATTTAGCTATGTAGACTTGGCTTGTAGGCTCGCAAGGCAAAATGTTCAATGCTCTTGTCCTTTTGTAAGTCGCTTTGGATTAAACCGTCTGTTAAGTGACTAAATGTAAATGAAATGTAAATGTAAGTTGACAGCGGAAGAGTCAGACTGATGATGTCATGGGTGTGTTTGGTGTGCAGGTCCTGATAAAACCAAAGCCAATGGCCTTTCAGACTGCAGTGGTGAGTGAACAGACCCGTCAGCTGGTGACTGAGACACTGCAGCAGGTGACCCGCGGCACAGAATCAGGCGGCAGCACGGCTCTCAGCCAGGAGGTGGTGATGAAGGATGATGAGGGCAGCCCAGATGTCACTCACGGTCTGAGAAAACAGGCTGAACACATACTGTACAGATGCTACATTTAATCTTAATCCTGGGATCAGTGGAAAATACTGAATTTTACTTTTTTGAATATAAATCTTTCCAGTTATTTATATATTTATCAGTGTGTTTTCTGATTCAAATTTGTAAAATATTGCTCTGTTCATTGAGAATATTACTGGAGAGTAGTAATTGATGAGTAAGGAGGCTAGTTGTTGTTCAATAGTAAGCATAATTGTTATGAATTTGAAATTTATATGTTAAACATTTGCAAACATACAAATGATGTCTCTCTCTCTCTCTCTCTCTCTCTCTCTCTCTCTCTCTCTCTCTCTCTCTCTCTCTCTCTCTCTCTCTCTCTCTCTCTCTCTCTCTCTCTCTCTCTCTCTCTCTCTCTCTCTCTCTCTCTCTCTCTCTCTCTCTCACAGACTCTCAGGCTTTTGTGCATGTGATCACCTCCAGAGGGCAGGATTGGACAGATCAGGAAGTTGCTGTGGAAGCGAGTCCTACCATCATATACCAGGAAGTGACAGGAGAGTCTCAGTCAGCTACATCCACCATCAAAGCCCTGTTGGAGCTACAGCAGACCAGTGGTGTGTTTGTGCCTGTCCCGTGTGTGCCTGTCCCGTGTGTGCCTGTCCCGTGTGTCCTGTCCCGTGTGTGCCTGTCCCGCGTGTCCCTGTCCCGTGTGCGCGTGTCCCTGTCCCGTGTGCGCGTGTCCCTGTCCCGTGTGCGCGTGTCCCTGTCCCGTGTGCGCGTGTCCCTGTCCCGTGTGCGCGTGCCCCTGTCCCGTGTGCGCGTGCGCCTGTCCCGTGTGCGCGTGCGCCTGTCCCGCGTGCGCCTGTCCCTGTCCCGTGTGCGCCTGTCCCTGTCCCGTGTGCGCCTGTCCCTGTCCCGTGTGCGCCTGTCCCGTGTGCGCGTGCGCCTGTCCCGTGTGCGCGTGTGCGTGTAGAACATTTTCTGCGTAAATGCAGAAAATGTTCTATTAGGGTTAGAGTGTGGCTTAGGTTATATTTTTTATACACAGCTAGTTATAAACACAGAAGTATATGAACTGTCCCCATTTAAATTAATAAATGTGAGTGTGTGTGAGTGAGAGAAAGTATGTGAGAGAGACTGTATATGTGTGTGTGTGTGTACACCGTCTAGCATATCAACCTTTTTCTTGCTGTATTAATGTGTGTTGCAGTGAAGGAGAAATGTGAAGCCAAACCTCGTCAGCACACAATTGATCTTAGTCAGATGGCCGTGCCCATCACTGTTGCTCCCGAGCTGAGACCGTCACCTGAGCCGCCCGGTCAGAGCACTGTAGATTCCGACACCCTCACAGAACTCATGGGTAAACTCACTGTTTTCATAGTCACCATGTCTCAACTTGAGTTTACTTCGCCATAAAAGTACTGAAACTTAATATGTTACATTGTTACTTTGTATAGATTTATGTTTTTATTCACATGTCAGAGATTTATTCTCATTTGTTCATTTGTGTAATGTTTCAGGTAAAGTGAGTAAGGCTGTGATTGGTGGAGATGTTTCAGCATCATCCTGCTCACCATCAGTCAAGAGCAGCAGCTCTACCTCTCCATCTGCACACGTCACACAGCAGGTCAGAGGTCACAGGAGTGTGTTGGGGGTTTCACACTGTGTTCTCTGGCTCTCAGTATGTTGTCATCAGCGTGGGCACTAGTAGCAACTGTTTACCACACCACAGCTAGTTAATGAGGAGATAACACAAAACACTATACAGCTATACACACACAGAACAGCTTTTGTGTTTGATACATTGCTAGAGATCAAGACCAAAAGCAGTGAAGAGCCTTAAATTATAATCAGCAAATGACACCATCAACACTGCACTGCTTTCATACCAACAGAGTTCTGACCCACAGCATCCGCTATTAAACAGAATCTTCAGCGCTTCACTGGTGCAGATGGACCTAAAGCTCTAGTGTAAAAACATGTTTCCCTACAACTGCAAAAGTGTGTTTTGTTTGTGCAGGTAGAAGTGTCTGATGGCCAGAGTAAAGAGCTGGAGGAGCAAATGGTGGTTGAGGAGGGGCAGTTAGAGGGCGATACTCTTGACCCTCAGACAGGTCTGTTCTACCGCTCTGCTCAGATCTCCCCCCAGCTACAGCAGCACCGCATGGCACTGCCCACCCTCAGTAAACCAACCCCCAGCCTGTCTGACACATCTACTTCTAAGAGGGCAGCACTGGTCACGCCCAGGGTGTCTGTGCAGACCCCCTCCATCTCTCTGTCGCCCTCTGTTGGCTCTCAGCCCACAGTTCAGCTCGCGCCCTCAACCCCTCCTCACACTCCACAGTTGCCCAAACTCCAGCAGGCACCCACCTCACACAACCGGCCCAAAACGCACACGCAGCTGTCGCAGCCTCCACCACTGCAGGCGCATCACCCCATAGGCTCCAGCAAGACTCCCAGCAGCAGTCAGGTGAGACGGCTGCCTCTCTGCTTACTGAAGTAGTAAAGGGAAACAGTTGACAAGTGTGCAGTACACAAGTGAACTCTTTCAGTACTCTTACAAAAACATCCCAGGATGGTCCTCTTTAAAGAAACAGCCATAATAATTAGAAAATACACAATAAGTGTGCCCTCAATACTGCCTACATACTGTCACCTGTTACAGAAACTGATACACAGAGATAGAAATAATAACTTCTACATTGCTGTGTTCTGTCATTGTACAAAGAGAATGTGATTGTTGATTGTTAAGGTATTTGTCCCACCCCATCCTGCACTCTGATTGGATGGCTGAGTACAAAGTGACATTAACAAGTGCAGCATTTTACTCAAAGTTGAACATTTCTCAGATCCCGGCAACTGAAAATAAAAAGGGTGCTTGGCACAAAAAGCCCTCAGTACCACACCAGCTCCTGCCATTTTAAAAACGCTACACTCCCATTGCAAACCATTAAAAAGAATATGCTTGCCACAGGAAAAACACTCTGGTGTACACACAGCCTTTAGAGCAAGGCACCTTACCCCCAATTTCTGAGGACAAATTCTGAGTATGAGTCATCACACTTCACGTCATACATACTGAAAACTTTCCTTCAGAATGGTATGTGGGAGCATTGCAGTATGTAGTGATAAATATGTCTAATTCTGTGTAAAAATGTCTGATATAATAGTGAGTCAAGATGGAGTTGTTAAAAATAATAGCTGATATCACTTCCTGTCTGTTCATCACACTTAAAAAAGGAAGCAGATTTTTTTGGCAGTTGTATTGTGGGATGCAGTGTTCTACACTGTGCTCTGTGTTGTGTACTAAATACAGAAATTACTTCTGCAAATCATGCATAATATAGCAGTTAGTGTGATATTCACCAAAGTTATTTAGAAAACCTTAGAATTTCTTCCCACTGTATTTCTGGTATTTCTCAGGTACAGCAGCCAGTCATAACTCAGAGTGCTGCCGTCACAAAGATAACGTTCGGCAGTCATCCGCCGGTGTCGAGCAGTGGTGAGGCATCCGTTAAACTCCAGACAGAATCCAGCAGGAGTCTGGAGAAAACCTCTGTGTCCAACATCCTGAAGATCTCCATGATGGAGGCAGAGATCGACCCGAGTGCTGAGCCCATAGTGGTGGACTCGTCCAGTGACTGTGGCCCACTGACTAAAGCTCCGCCCACATCCTCACTCATTAGCAGCTCCAAACCGACACACACACACGGACCCTTCAGCCGAGTCAACAGCAAAGACATGGACATCATACAGGTGCTTCAATCATGAGCTTAATCACAGACACAAACATCTGTAGTGCTAGTACCTGAATATCACTGCACTCCTATTCCAGTATATGTACCTCATCTCATCATGAAGGGATTCTTCAGTGCCAGTTACTGTAAAGAACTGTTTGTGTTGGTCTTCATTCATTAAAAAACAGCAGTTGTTTTTCTGTATTTCAGTTCAGTATGACACAGTTGAGGTGTAAGCACCTGATCTATCCTGCTGCTGTGTGAGTCTAGATCTTTTATCAGCTGATATATGCTGTGGCTTTCTGCAGGTGATTCCTCAGTTCTCCATCATGCCCGACTCCAGCCAGTCTAATGTTGTGGTGGAGCCCAGCGGCTTCCTGGAGATCAGCGATTACACCAGCCAGCGTCTAGATGAGGAGTCTGCCATGGAACAGGAAGTGGACAGCAGTAATGACGAGGGGGCAGCAGTCAGCCCAGTGGAGGCGTGCACTGACCAATCACAGTGAAGAATCTGAAAATGACTAATTTTGATATCTTCTAATGAGTGTGCACCTGTAGACGTAAGTTGACTTTGAAACCCACTGAGAAAGAATTACAGTAGCTGTCAGCATCCCCTTCTTTGAGAACTGAGAAGTTGAAGTCTTGTGTTGGATCTTCAGTATCTGTGTTATCAGGACTGTAGAGGAGTCTGAGCGCATGACAGTGTCTCTGTAATGCTTCAGTCTCCTGCAGTGTATTCTAGAGTTTTGTGTTTATCCTTAATCCAAAACAAAAGCATTTATGGTTCTTTTGTTCATTTCTACTTCTGTTACAGTTATAAGTGAAGGTCTTGCAGGATCTGAGACTGGAATGTTTCCTGCGAGAACAGGATGTAGAACGTGGCCAGATACTTTGATTAGAAGCAGATACTCTTGCTTCATGTTCAGCTCTTTCAGCTTTGCTATTGTGCTCTGATTGGTGTAAATAACATCTGTTCAGTCTTTCTGTTGATATTCACCCTCACTCCTCATGAAACTCCTGTGCTTATAGTCTCATTTGTATCTCTTGAGGTAATGTCTACCATTTTAATAGTATAAACTTTACTACAAAACTCACATTTGCTCATGTAATTATTTTTGTCATTGTGTAAGTGTTTGCACAGGTGAAAGGCCCTTTTCTCTCATGGCCAAGTGAGTGCCGCCCGTACACTCTCAGATTACAGACAGTTTAAACAGGGTGTGCCAACAGGTGCATTTACAAAATGCTTGATTGTGAGAGACGCCCGTGTGTCACATATAGAACCTGTTTGTGATTTTTACCTTCTGCATGCAGACGGACACGATCAAAACACATCGGTCCTCATGCTTTAAGGGATCCATTTTTATGAAGCTCTTGAGTGTGTGTGGAAAGTACCAGCATCAATATATCTGTTGATGAAGTGAGTTTCCCTGTAAGTGTCTCATTGTGATGGAAATAAACAGTGCTGTGTTGGGTGGGTGTGTATGTGGGATCAGGGGGTTTTGTGTATGTGTAAATGAGGCTCTATAATGCCAGTGCTTCTGGGTGGATTCCAGTGTCTTTATAGTGGGCAGGGCATTGAACCGTGAGCTGTAAGCCATAGCACCTGAGGACGGTCATTGTGTTGGTTCAAACAGAACAATAAAACCAGCTGGGACTTTCCTACCTTGATTTGCTGGTATCCATGTGGAATTGTGCAGTATTCGGATGGGAAGGGCTGATGTTATCACCACTCAGCATCTGCTTCAGTGCTTTCCATTTGAATTTACATTTGCAACAGCTTGTGGCATTAGTTTCTCTTCTGTAGTGCATTGACGATGTAAATCTGCAGCAGATTGTTTTCATTTCTCAGAAGGGAGCCATTTACAAAACACCTAATTAAGCTCATTTGTTACTCATTGCATTATGTGTGTTTGTTTTCTGAAGGGCCTTCGGATAAGTATTGAATTTATACAGCAGAAGAGACCCATGAAGCATCTGTATGTGTTTCATTAGTCCATCACTGTTTTGAAATTGATCCCTCGTCAAAACATCCACATGGAATTTCTGTTATGCTAAATTTCATACCATAGTCTTTCAAGAATTCTCTTTAAATCTGGAAAGATTTTACTGCATTTATAGACGTTCAGCGTTATCTGTTTCTTTCTTTGAGGATTCACATTTAAGAATCGAACATTCTGGTTCACAATTAAGATCATCAGCATCCTTTAGGAATATTTTAGTCCAGGGACAAAACAGGAAATCAAACTGAGGCCAAGCTTTTGTAAAGTTTGACAGAAGTGAGTGATTTAGAGATATTCAATAATCAAGGGTGAAGTTACTCAGTTACGGGCAGTGTATTCCCTGTAATGACACAAAATGAAATGCAGTATTTTTTGTTAGCATGTTAGTGAGTGTTTTTATGCAGAGTCAGTGATTTTATTGTATTAACACAGCTCTGTGTAACATCGATGTTTCCCACTCTGAACTGTGTTTTGCCTCAAATCTAGGCTGTATATTTTACAATTAGGCTGTAAAATCTTTATTGATGTTTAATGCAAATAGCTGCTCACCACAGTAAGAAAATAAGAGTGAACTTTCAGTTTCACATTTGGTAGGTCAACAGTAAAATGCTGGAAACCCCCAGAGATCATCACAAATGTGACTGAAGATA
>JAZGTH010000077.1:6552500-6577500 GCA_036877525.1 Chromobotia macracanthus
TTGGGGTATCAAAATGTATTTCAGAGTGTTACATTAATATTCATTAATTTTCAATAATCTATCAGTTAACTATTCAGTTAACTATTCAACTGTGTTTATATCAAGAATCTTTTGTGTGTAGCTCATTTTTGTGGCTGAACTTCTGTTGCTAGTTCAAAAGAATGTGGCCTGTAATGCAATTGGACTGTATTGTGATTTTTTTTTTTCCAGCTGCTTGACGCTCCTGCAACACAGCTGAGAGGCACAACATCACTCACGTGCACTGAAGTTTGTTATTGGCACTGTAAATGAGAAGTGTATCTTCAGTATGTACAATCAGAACACAAGGTTGCAATGACCAAGCATTCATGTGTGTGTTTCTGACTTAAGCTGCTTGGTGAGAGTTTAGTATGTTGTTCTTCCAACATTCCCTTGAACGTCAGCTCCTTAAAAACACCTGAGGGCAGTTTACTGATTAAAAAAAAAACAGGACTCTGAGAGAGAAAGGAAAGTGGGTTTCTTGTGTGTTACATAACAGGAGAATGTGTGCTGTGAAAGAGATCAGGAGTCTTTGTTCATGTTTAGAGAATTCCAGTTTCAGGGCTGCAGGTCATGAGCTACACAAGAAATCAAATCTTCTGTATGTCTGAAGTGAGTTTGCCTCCAGGTTGTCATTAAGTGAAGCCACTATGAAAGGCTTTCAGAACACTTGTCCTCTTCACAATCATTTAGTCATCTGGTTCAAATATCAGCAAGACTTACACTGTTTCCTTTAACATGACAAAGCACCAGAGAAGAGACATGTACCAGCTCCACCACCTGACACACCCAGAGTCACACTATCAGAGGTCAGTTGATTCACAAACACAGGATATTTACAGCAGCCCTATCAGTTAGGTTATGTGCTGACTGTTATGTGCTCTCTGTGGATTTCATTCTTCACTAGAAGTTCTAATGTGAGTTAGGCACCAGAGTTCAGCTTCATAACTGCTCTGGACTTCAGACTGGAGAGCGATCTCCAATGGAGATAGCCTGGATGTGACTCACAGTCTGTGTGTGGAGGGTGGGTGATCCAGACAGACGGGGATTTGGGAGGTTACAGTGAGTGGAGGGAGGGCACCCGTTCACTTTTCCCATGTACAAACAAACATCATGAGAATGATTTGTTTACATCTTCATGAGATCAGACGTGCCTGATGTCTGCTGATGATTCAGTCTATGAACAGCTTATGTTTGCTGCATATGTTGCTTATTTTGGTCAGAAGTATACAGAATATTAGTAAGCAATATAATATTATCAAAAACTAGTGAGCCGCCTATACGGTCAGTATTTTAATGCATCTGAATGTAGACAGTGTGATTATGCAGCCTTCTAACATTACTGTGTTTTGGATCAAATCTAAGACAGCATTTCATTTTTCCACTGTAAGATTGTTTAGCCAATAATTATATATTTATATAATATCTTTATTTCCTGCTGAAAAATTAGTTTAAGCTGAAGTTTAAGCTGGTCTAGCTGGTGTTTAGCTAGTTTAACAGGTCAGTTAGCTGGTTTTTAAGACCAACAGATCACCTATGACTACTGTGTTTATGTATGTGTGTTCAACAGCATCGGATGACTATGTGATCTCTCAGAAGGCAACATAAGGTTGCTGTTCACCTTCTGAAACAGACTTCATGTTGTAAAATATTGTCTAGGTAGGCGACTCACTGGAACAGATCTGTTTCCATGAAAGACAGAACAGGTCAGAACACAGTGACTGAGAGGTTTTGTGTAACCAATCCAATTAATTCTTTCTGCATACCTGAGAGGGGCAGTTCTAATGAACACTGATGGTTAATTAGACCAGTGAGGCCAGAAACACACACACATGCAGCTTTTACGCACACCGTGTGTGTAATGTAAGGAGACAATAAATAGTTACTGTTTTAGACAATCCACTGAGACAAAGACACTCTTGAAATGTGACTCTGTTCTCTTCTCTGGTAATTACAGCTTCATGTAAAAACAGGAACGTTATATACTTCATAAAGAGAGGATTTACAGTAATTATATAAATAACACTGTTATTGTAAATGCTTAATTGCCACTCCGGACCACATACACAACAAAACCTGATACATAAAGATCTTGTATCAGGAGGAAGAAAACTTTTCTTTTCTCAAGTTTTAAAAAAAAAAATTTTAAAAATGTTTCAAGTTCATTGTGTTATAAAAACAGACTGTAAGTTTCTAACCCAACTTAAAACCTCACCTTAGTCCAACAAGAATTAACTGAAAACTAAACTTTCAGTCTGATCTGATCAGTTTGAGGGCTGATCTCTGATCAGAAAGAAGGCTAATTTTAAATGAGAAAAAACAGGATGCTTTAAGAATGATAAACATTCAGAAAAATCCAGAGCACCAAACTCCCCCCTCCACCCATGTCTATGAGAACATGCTGTTCCATATTTGTGCTCTGTGCTTTTCCTGTAGCAACTGCTTCCTGTTTGGACAGACCTGATGGGCATCGACTTCCTGTCTCTGCCAACTGACACTGTTCACACTCAATGTCCCTTGATCTACACACACACACATTTACTTTGTATAAAAGGGTACATTCCATAGACTTCTATTGTTTTAATACACAGCTAGTTAGTAACATTTTTACAATTTTAAAAAACGTTATAAAATGTTTTACAAATGAGGGCAGCCTCAAAGGGAGGTTTTGCTCAGACTTGTCAGGTTTTGTGTACTTGGGTAACTTTTGGGTACAAATCTATCTCCACTGTATGGTTAAGAAACCCACACACTGCTTTGCTGTTTCTTCATATACATGGAAAGTCAACAAACAAGGTTCTGCACGTGCTGTGCATCATTTATTTTGAACATTTTCATAGATGTACTGATTCATACTGATTCATGTATAATTATTACACATTATACATAGAATATATGTACACTAAAGGACTGTTAAGTGAACTGAAATTTTTGTTAAATACTCTTTCCCTTATACATTCATCTAAATTATAATCTTAAGTCTTCATTTCACACATATCACGGATATTACTATCACACATTCTTATGTTTATAATGTTTGAAGTTTATGAATTATATGAATATCTATTGACTCTAGTTGAAGTTCTACAGCTCAGAGCAGCAACTAACCCAAGACAAGCACATCAGGTAGATCCTTTCTGAAATTGTTTATGAAATATATATATATATATATAGATATATAAAACAGTAGTTTATTGTAAGTCTTAAGTCATAAGTCTTTTGGTAATCAATCCTTCATATAGTGTTCATGTGTCGTGACTGCTGATGGTACCTGTCTGTGACATTTGCAGGTTTCAGTGTGTCTCTTTTGCGAGCAGTTGAGAGCAGAAGGGCCATGGCTTTGACAGGAGAAACTATTATCACACTGTCAACACCCAGTGAAACAAACACTATTAATATCTGCAGTGATGATGAGTGTGTGTTTCCCTCAGCAGCCGTTTCCTGACTATCTTTATCTGCACACCATGAACGTCACCTGATATAGACACCAGAGTCAAACTTATTCCTGCACTGTGCTGGAAACATCTATAAAAAGACCAGAGTGATCAAACAAGTGAGCACGTGAGTGTGCTGCCCTCCGAGTGCTAAACAACATCATCACAGCTGAGTGTAACTGATTGACACTGACTTAAGGAATAAATTATGTTAGTTAAACGACTGATGCCAAGCTGTGTCCCTGGATAGGAAACTGTACTGGGGCTGAACAACAGGAAAACAGTCCTAAGAAAACAAGCTACAGGCTTTACTGCAGGTGTTTGAGAAAAACACTTCCTCAGTCCCATAAAATTCCTTCTGCTAATGCACAACACACACCCTACGCTCAAAAGCACAACTATATTAAACACACACTCCTACAATCACGTCTAACACATGTCTATGTGCCTGTCCAGTGAAACTAACCTTTAAAGGTGTTTCTCTGAATCCTTTTACATTTCTAATCACCGCTGCTGCTGTCAGAACTCCAACGTTTGCATCAGACCATAGCATCTGACCATGTGGACTATGTAGAATTTTGCAGTATTCACAAATCAGGTTTGTTAAAGTGCATACAAATACATTACAAAGTGTAGTGTTAATACAGAAAATATCCTGAATAACAGTTATCCAATTGATCGACTGCAACGTTAGCCATCAATTAAATACCCAGCTAACAATTTTAGGTTGCAAGAATATTTCCATTAAGTAACAGAAACATTAAAGTTGTTATTTCGAAAGTTCTAGGAATGATCAAAACATCCAGTTTTTTATATTAACATTTTTGCTTGGTTGTAAATAAGAAACCTAACACTAACTAACCCTAACCATTATTCAAACTTTTTAAAATTCTGTAACGCTGTTAAAATGTTACACGTAATGATGTATAACATTACAAAAGGTTCTACAAACGTTACTGCAAGAAGAAAACATTTGTTTTTTGTCATCTGCAAGAAAAGGTTTAAAGAACTTTTATAGAACATTTGCCAATGTTCTGAGAATGTTTCTTGTTAGCTGGGCATTTTTCTGCTGCTTGTTTTGGTGCTGTCTGACCTCCGTGTTTTTGAGTCTGTTTTTGTTTGTTGACCCTTCAATAGTCAAGTTTATATAAATTGTCATATGTGATAAGTCCAAACTAATGTGAATGCTGAAGCTGGTGGTGAATCAGAGAAACATCTGTTTTACACACTCAATGTTGTGCATTTCACACTGAATTTGTTCCATGGCACCCACGCAATCTATACTGAAACCCGCCGATGCGTCTGCAGTCATGCATGCTGCACCACAGTCAGGTGAGAATATTTTGGTTTCTTTTCCCCCTTTTTCTCAGCTCTACTTCAAGCTTTAATGCCTCTGTTGAATCTGTGTCTTTTAGAGTGACAGAGTTTGAAGAGCACAGTCAACACCACCATCAGCCCTACAGCTAATAAAACAAGCACACTGACCCACAACACTCTGCTGTCTGAAGACTCACAGTGCTCTGCCTGCACAGCACTGACGGTGATCTCCATCTTCTCTGAGTCTTTGCTATACCAGCAGGTTGCGGCAGCAATGTCCGGCACAAACAATCTGTCCTGCTGCAGTAAAGTAAGGAGGTGCTGGTTTCTGCAGCAGCTCAGCGGGTTCGAACCCACATACAGAGTTTTGAGTGCTTTTTGCAGAGCAAACACTGTGTCGGGCATGAGTGTAACCAGACTGTTATTCTGCAAATTTAGAGACTCAACAGAAGAATCTCCGCTCCACAGAGACAAACCCGTGAGCCGGTTCACAGACAAATCCAATGACTTCAGATTCTGGAAGCAGGTGAAATCCACAGCTAGTGTTTGGAGCTGGTTTCCTCTCAGAGAGAGATGAGTGAGGGAGGTCTCCAAACCCGAGAGAGCCTGAGCACTGATCTCCACACCAGGATTCAGAGACAGATCCAAGATGAGGAGCGGGCTGCCCTGGAAAGCGCACTGTGGAACAAACAGGAGACTGTTCTCTGAGAGGTACAGATAGCTTAAGGTCTGAATTGAGGAGAGTGAGACACAGTCATTTGCTGGATCACAGTGAGGTGAGCAGATGCTGAGCTGGTTTTGCTGCAGATGGAGACTGCGGATGCTGGGCAGCCTAGAAAAAATATCAGAATCTAACGTGCTCAGAGAATTCCCCTGCAGGTGCAGCACCTCCAGTGCATGCAGAGTGTTCTCCTTCAACTGCAGGTTTTGCAGATTGTTGAAGCTGATGTCCATGGTTCTGAGAAAGATCAGAGGGCTTTCTGCATCCATCCAGAAGCTCTCTAAACAGTTATTGCTAATGTTTAGGGTCTCCAGAGCTTCCATGCTGTTGAAGAAGGAAGGTGGAAGAGCCTTAAGTTGATTGTAACTCAAGTCTAAATACAGCAACCTTGAAAGATTTTGATGCCTCCTACTTGCACAGTGGAAAATGTGTTTGTCATTCTCAATAAACAGATTGCCACTGTCTTTGAGATTCTCCAGTTCCTCTAACTGCCCCGAGCAATTCACACTTCTCAAGAGGTTTCTGGACAGGTCCAGGTACATGAGTTTATTCCTCTGGGGCAGGAGAGGGAAATAGAGCATTTTATTTTCCCTTAGGTCCAAGTGCAGCAACTCAAACTCCCAGTCAGAATTGATGGTCTGGAAGTTGGTCAGGCTGTTTTTGCTCAGGTTTAATGTTTTGAGCTGGAAGAGGTTAAAATCCATGATACAAGATATGGAGTTAATGGATAAATCAAGTTCAGACAGATTGGTCAGGGACTCAAAAGCCCCTTCTTCGATTTCTATTATAACATTATTATGTAAGTCAATGATTTTTAATGCCTGAGAGCCATTGAACATGTCCCTATGTATTTTAGTGATGCTGTTGCCATCTAATGACAGGCTGGTGAGGGCTGGAGCTTCTTTCAGGAAGAAGTCACTCATATCAGTGAACAGGCCGTTTCCTGAGAGGTCCAGATGCTGTACTGACGTCAGTGGACCAATGTGCGTCTTCAGGGCAGCGTAAAGATCCAAGGAGTTTCTGGATAGATCCAGCACCTGCAAATGGGTCATGGCTTTGAAGAGCCCTGGCTGGATAAACTGGATGTGATTAGAATGAAGGCTGAGATGGTGGATGGAGGAGTAAGCCAGAAGAATGTCGTTGGTGAGGTTATGCAGGAGGTTACGTGACAGGTCCAGCGTGTGGATGGTAAAGGGAAGTTGGGCTGGGATGTTTCTGAGGTTCAGATTGCTGCAGTCTGCATGTTTCTGGAGCTACAAATAAGAGAGACTGAGATATCATAGCAAGCATCAACTACATTTGCAGTCATTAGGAGACACACAACGATTCACAGTGCTGTCAAGATATGCATTTTATTAGCACCTGTGTTACCTGATCACTGGTACCTGCACATACCTGCTGTGCTTTACCATTTAAGCTACAGGAAGTAGAGAGACCATTAGTCACCATTAATTTACTACAGCTGTCTAACAATGTCTGCAAAGTAAAAACCATAATGATGTACATTGTGTATTACTCATGACATCATACTACTGCTGTTTCCTGGAATATTTCAAAACAATGGACCCCACAGTTTTGAGCATGTGAAGGATTACTCTGAAACTCTGTTTAGTCTGTATGTTATCTACACGCACACACACGTCACACAGTGTTTATGGTGTTTAGATAGCTGTGGCTCTAATTTCCACATTGACTGTATTTCAGAGTTTTCCCCTCATGTCTTGGATTGCCCCTCCATTTCCCCTCAGAGTGGAGTTCAGTAAAGACGGACACATAATGGAGTGCTGATATATGTCATCCTGACCATACTTCCCCTGTGACCATTAGCTGAATGTCACAGTCCAATCACACAAGAGAAGATTTCCTGCCCTAAACACAACCATCCTGATCTCACAAACATTGGTACGGCCATGTTCAGCTTATCAACTGAAAGACGTCACTGCATTTTACTCTGAAACATGCAAGAGTCTCAAACACATTTCTCCATCACACAGTTCTGGAGCTCTGAGCTGAGTTTGTCTTTGCCTTTGTTTATTTTTGAACAGATTTTTGATTTAGAGACAGAATTTACAGATGTCATCTATACAGAAGCTTTGCATTTAGTTCTGTTACTCCCAGATGAGTTTACAGAGACACCTTTCTATAAGCATCATCTTTGTCTCAAATGTTTTTCACAAATGTGTCAATTGCTGTCATATTAAGAGTATAGAGTTATACTGAGCTCTACAGTACAGTACAGTACAGTACAGAACTACACAGAACAGAGCTCAGTTTCCCTGGTTTTGGAAGAAGTTAGTAAGAAATTATGGAGTCCATACTGAGATCTTAAGAATAAACGGTTTACAATCAAGAGAGTGGTGAGATCTCTGGTTCATAAACTCCAGCAAAGCTGCAAAGCAGGAGACACTAAATGCTCTCCATTTAATCTCATTGCAGTCTTGAAGTATATCAAAAAGATCTCATCTGTGTTAATGATGAGATCTTTAAAATTAATTTTATTTTCCTTCTCTAGTTGTCTCCAGAGTTTCAGATGAGTGCACAGAACAGATGCAGTGTGAATTAACTAGGTAACTAGTATACATAATGCAGATAAACTGAGATAATTTACCAAGTTACCACTGATAACACTTTGACAGAGACTATGCTGTAACTCACCACTTGGCAGGGTGGATGTTCTGCTGGATGTCTGAATGCTGAGACCTGGTTCACTATGAGCATCAGGATCCAAAGACGGCCATCCATGGTGCTGAAGATTCAGACATCAGTGAGTAAATGAATGATAAAGCACAAACTCAAACACATGACATCACGTTGTGTCTGCTGTCAGTCAAACTGCTGCACCGCTTCTGTTTTCTGTTCAGTTTTATGATGGACATCTCAGAAGATGTCACAACTTTCCTCTTACGTCACTGATGTAAAGAGATGTTCAGTGTGTCAATATTACAAATGAATCATCATTTCCACAATTCTGTTTAACAAATGTATCTCAGTATGCTGATGTCATAAGGACTAAATTTACCCTCTGCTCTCCACAAATTACTCAGACATCAGAAATGAAACACATTCTGGACACAAATTTAACCACAACATCAGAAAGAACATCCAAACTCCTCAGAATGACGAGATCACAAATCAGTCCCATCACACAAACCCTCAGTCAGCTGATGTCTGGAGAAGTTGTGAGGTCTTACCTCAGTAGAATCATCTCATGAGCTTCTTATCTGCTGCACACAGATTCCTGCATGCTGAGTCCACTGCCTCACTACAGCCTCTCTCTCTCTCTCTCTCTGTATCACATCCTGTGAGAATATCCTGCAGTACTCACTTGTTTTTTCCTTCTCAGATCTTGTATGGGATTGGACAGCTCTGACCCCTCTGTCTCTCTCTCTCTCTCCCTCCCTCAACTCTCTCTCTCCCTGACTCACCCTTTTCTCCCCCCACCCCATTTTAGAAACGGACACTTTGAAAATCATCACAATCATATCTGCAGTTATTGTGCCTTTATATACTCACTGCACTATTACATATCTCTGTCTCTAAATGTGAACTCACTATCAAACATCGCTGAATCGTAATTTCTTGATCATAGTCGTGGTTGATAAGTTTGCACCGTTTTAATGCAGTAACAATAAAAACAGCTATTTTACAAACTGGTTACATGACAGTCGATGACAGCTGCTGATCAGCTTTAATTCAATGACACTGATCTGTCAGCGGTTATCACTATGATCACATTACGGATTTCAGTATCTTTAACGCAACACGTTTACTCACTGTTTGATGTCCAGCGTGTAAGAGTCTCATCATCTTCTGACAGTCGCTCGAAATGATCCCGCTGATTCCGGGATTTTCCAGGCAGTCACGGAGGATTTGAGCAGGAAAACTTTTGCTTTTTCTTCCCCGAAACGTCCATCATTTCTAAGTCTGTTCACGCCGTTCAATTCAAAACCTGCTGGACGCGACGCAGCGCGAAACGACTCGAAACGCGTTTTCAAAATCTAAATGAAACGCGATGAAAAACACTTAACAACAATCAACAAAGCGTCACGGTTTCTATTGAGAAATACAGAATATTGAAAAGTCACATAAATTACGTGTGGTGCAAATCAGCTCGATGGGAGAAACTATTTCACGTTGTCATGTTTCTAATAACAGACGTGTTGATGATGCTACTACAAATGAGTTATAATGAGACATAATGTGCGTGATTGTGCCGCAAGTCACCTGAAGCGTCGGACGCGCTGACGCGGTGAGCGGCGTCTGTCTCCATCTAGCGCGCGTTTGAGACGCGCAGCAGACTGACGCGCAGGTGCGTTGTTCATTGTTGTAAAGCAACTTTACTGAATATATATATATATATATATATTATACTTTTGAATATAAATTGACTGTAAATGCACAATACAGGGTTAGGGTTAGGGTTAAACTTTTTTGTGGCGTATCGCTTTTTTATAAATACTAACAGCAATATAAGCACATTTATTATTATTTATTATCATTATTTATTAATAAACTACTCAATGACATAAACGTACGTAGAGCAACAGTTGTTTTTGAAGGAAATGTTTACAGTAGAGTAAATGTGGCTTTCCTAAGAACTTGCATGTATGAATGCGAAGCGTCTGTTTTGCGCGGCAGTGTTTCTGATGTTGTATCAGCTGACGCGTGACGCAGCGCGCCAGTATAAATGAGATCAGAGACGCGCGTCGCGTTCAGAGGGCGATATGATTTATAGGCAATGAGTTGTTTTCCTAACCTTTACACGTAAGTGATGTTTTGTTTGTAAATGGATTTGATATCAGCTAGTGTTGGTTTATATCTTTTGTTTATTATATCATGTTTGTACTTTGTGCTGTATACATTTCAAACACAGCTTTGATTCAGTGTGAGAATGCAGATTACACGAATGTCCACTATGCAGAAGGAACAGAATAAGTAAAATGAGTGTCAGATACAATTTAGCTCAGGACACTACAGGACATATCAACTACACAAAAACTGATTGTTTATCAGAAAAGATGAGCAGTTGTATCTCTGTTGCCCTGTACAGGCATTGGCCACATCCATCCAGAATGGGGTTCGGCAAGCTGATTGACAGCAGGTAAGAGGTCAGTTTGTGCTCAGGTTCCTGTCATGCAGAGCACATCCTGAGGATGCTGAACGCCTACAGACGGAGTGTCACCTATACAGACGTGGTGCTGCAGGTGGACGGCTGCGAGTTTCCCTGCCACTGCGCCATACTGTGTGCCAGCAGTGCCTACTTTCTCACCATGTTTTGCAGTCACTTCCAGGAGAGTCGACAGGCCATGGTGAGGCTTCAAGGCATCTCCAGGAATACCATGGAGCATCTGCTCAACTTCATGTACGAGGGCAAGCTGAAGCTAGATGAGGAGAACGTGAAGAGCGTCTTCCAGACAGCTGATCAGCTGGATGTGCCCTCGCTGTCCGTGGCCTGCCAGCAATATCTGGAGAAATGTGTCAGCCCCTCCAACTGCCTTAGCCTCTTAGACTTCACCAGGTCATCTTCCCCTGGTGGATCCAGCGTTCTTCATCAGCATAGGAGAAGCTGATGAGCTGGTGCTGGACTGTGTGGACTGCAGACCACTGCTGCATGAGGCTAGAATGTACCACGTTTATGGCAGAGAGTTGAGGTCAGCATGCACCAGACCCTGGAGGTAAGACTAATGAAGACTAATCAACTCTGGTCTGAAAGGACCGATTTCTGGTAGAGTACAGCTCCAGCCCCAAGCTCCATGCAAAGTCTGGCTGTGACACAAACCTAAAATAAAGAAAAGGCAAATGCTCTTAAAGTAGGGAAAAGCTAATAAATTAGCTTTTATACAATATACAATAAGCTTTTATAAATGAAATTGTAATTATTATAGTATATCCTTTAAAATGTTAAAGAATTCTATTTTTAGGGCACAAAAGCATCTCCCTCATTACAGAATCACCAGCACAGATCTTACGCAAATATCTAATATGTAGAATGTTAAGCTTGCCAGCTAGTGTCGGTATTTCTGATCCTGATCCAGTTTAATAGTGATCACCCTGCCTTTTGTGTCTGTTTTCTCAGGAGGTCTGGCTGGGCAGAGATGATCTGTGTCATTGGTGGTTGTGATAGGAGTGGTTTCTCCAGACTGTCGTTCACAGAGAAGTTCAGCCACGTCACAGGAGATTGGCTCTCTGCTGCAGCTCTGCCTGGTGACCCCAAATCTGAGTTTGCAGCCTGTGAACTTCAGAATGACATTTATCTGTCAGGTATCATACTGGATCTGAGCTCTAACAACATATCACATTATAAGGGTAAATGAGTGTAGTAGTGTACCTGTGTGTACAACTTCAGATCATGTGTCTTGTTAAGATGTTTCTAGACAAACAATCTTACCATTTAGATCAGGAAGTCAGATCAATGGGTGAAAAAATCCCCCTGAAGCAGGGGGAACCCAAGCTGAATTTACAACTGATGTTACTGTCTATCCACAAGATCTTATATTCACCTGTACTGTGTAATTGTCTGAAATGAACAGCAGAAGCCCCTGGTTTTGATGACTACAGCAGATTTTCACTGCTGAGTCTGATATGATGTTGTGTTTTGCAGGCGGGCAACTGAACAGCACAGACGTCTGGAGGTTCATGTCTCAGCTCAATCAGTGGGTTTGTGTGTGTGGGCTGTGCAGAAGCAGATGGAGACACAACATGGTTTCTCTGTGTGGAAGGTAACTCACTTGAGACAACAATCATCCCAGCAATCCACTGGACCTACAAACTCTGATGATGTCTTGATGAGCTTTTCTGTGTGCTTATGTGTGTGCATGTATATTGTGTGTGTGTGTTGTGTGTGTGTGTGTGTGTGTGTGTGTGTGTGTGTGTGTGTGTGTGTGTATGTGGTGCTGGTATTTACTACGTTATGGGGACCTAATGTCCCCACTAGTAATACCAGTAAATTTTAGGTCCCCATGAGAAAACAAGCTTATAAATCATACAGAGTGATCTTTATTGAAAATGTAAAATAGCAGAAAGGTTTCTGTGATGGCTAGGTTTAGGAGCAATATTAGTGTAGAGGAATAGAATCTACAGTTTGTACAGTATGAAAACAATTCATCTATGGAATGTCCCCATAAAATATGAAAAGCCAACATGTATGTCTGTGTGTGTAGTTGTATGCTGTTGGAGGTGATAATGACCCCGGTGCTTGTCTTCTGTGGAGTGTTATAATCCTCATAACAACAGCTAGAAGTAGCTGATCCTCTGTAGCTGATCTTCTGCCCATGATCTGTGCTGCTCTCACCAGCTGCTCTGGGAAACCCTACAGCATTGGAGGAACTGTTGATGATCAAACCAACACAGACCAGGTGAGAAAAGCACTTCTCACCTGGAGAAAAGAATATTCATTCACTAAGAGACGAGCAGTGATGTATATATTCAGCAGTAAATGAAACATGTTCAGAGAGGTTGAGATCTCTAAAGCTCCTCTCGTGTTCAGTTCAGTTTGATCCTGCTCTGAACTGATGAGACTGTAACCTTGTTTTGTATTTACTGTTACATTTTTATTTGTTTTCTGTTTGCTTTGATGTACATTGATGTACATGTTGTAGCATATGATAACTCTGAGCACTGTCTGAAACTTGTATTGTGAGCACTTATTGTGTCTAGTTGCCTCTTCAGGTTGACTCGCTTGTTGTATTCCGCACTTGTAAGTCGCTTTGGATAAAAGCGTCTGCTAAATGAATAAATGTAAATGAAATGAATAAATGTACATTAATGTTTGTTTTATGTAAAGTACCCTGAGCTTGTTTTCTGCATACTTCTTTTTCCAGTCAAAACTTCGGCAGGTAACTTGTCACACACCATCTGTTATGGATTCATGAATTAGAGGTTAAATCAACCAGCTTACTGAGGAGAGGTGTGATATGGCTTTTCTAAGCAATTAAGTGTATGATGATCATGGAGAAGATCATTGAAGATGATTGCAGACTGACAAACAGTGGTTTTCTGCATCAAAGTGTGCAAACACTTTTTCGTGGCTTATTTCAATTACAAATACACACAGTTACCATGTAAAATGCCCATTTTGAATTGAGAATTCTTCACTTATGCTTTGGAATGTATTTGTATAACACATCTTAATAGTGATGGCAATATTATTGTTTGGTTTATAAGTATAGCTCACAAGATTATTTTTATGAAGTATTTCTTTTAATGTTTTCATATTGACACTAAATCCCTGTGAATTATAATCATCTTTATACTGTAAAACATTTTTAACCTTATGTATACTTTGATCATAAATTTTCTGTACTAGTGATGATACACATTAATTTGTAATTTGTGGCTTTTTTATAATGTAATATAGATACTGAGCTTCACTGGTGATCACAGGTTACACTGAAGCGTTCTGCACACACCTCTGCAGGAGACTCAGGAAACCCACTGGCCTTGAGGAGTTCATCACAGCCCAGTATAAATGTTAATCAATGACGGAGGAACAGCTGCTGTCACACTGGTTTAGCTGCTTTAGTTCATTCAACTTCTGCAGCATTGACGGTCACTGAAGAGACTCAAGCTGAATAATGACACTACTGACTCTGTAAAGCTGCTTATAGCTGAACTGACCTTATAATTGATTAACTTTATACAGCTGAACTGAATCAACACTGACTTGACTTGAGCTGTGGAATTACACTATTGTCTGTAGAGCTGCTTTACAGCAGAATTTCAGATTTTTTTTTCTATAAAAGTGAAACAATCTGTCATATAGAGCGCTTTTATAACTAAGTGACGTGACTTTTCAGGCTTCTCAATAAATCAGATCAGATTGCTGCTTGTGCATATAATTTTTAAAATCTGAATCTATGGTTACATGTTCGGTGAAAACCAGGGTATGAATGATATTTATTATTCTTAAAGTATATGAACACTTCTGGCCATTAAATGTAATCTGAAATCAGCTAAATTAAGTTTTCAAAGAGATCCACATTCTGCAGAGGTGAAATCCCGATTGAGCTTTACCGCATAAAGATGAAAACAGAATGAGTATTATACAGACTGTATTTGTGTCTGTAGTTAACATGATGGATCAACCTGCTAATATTATTGTCCATATTAAAAACTCTTAATATGATTTTTGAGCTGTTCTACATCACTCATTTACTCACATTGAGACAGAAATTGCAGGTTAGCTTTTTGTGTTGCATATGAATGTTTGGCATATTTCGTCAGAGAATTTGCGTGCAATACAGACCAACATTATTCTTTAAAAACTCACATTTTCTGTGCAAATGACTAAATTCCTGTGATGCGGAAAGATGATTATACAATATGAATACCAACAACTAGTAATATTTTTTGTCATACCAAATGTTTTCTCAATTCTTAACATGACAAACTCTAAAAACTTTAAGACAAAGCAGCAGAGAAATGAAAGGGTGATATATTTATATATCTATATGTATAAAATTAAGACACATACAGCTTTATTCATATACAAAATGGCCAATAAAACAGTAAAAAAACAAGCTGTGTGTTAGTTCATCAAGTTAGTTCCTAATGTTCCAGTTAACAAGAGACACACAACAGTGCAGCATTTGCAACCACAGTACGAAGGACATTCATTGCAATAACAGCATGTTATTGTAAACTGTAGTTGAGTCCTGGTCCCTCTCAACAGCTGTAAGCTCCGATACAAAATAATTATCTATAAAAACACAGACTCCAGCATAAAATATAAAGGAACAATCAACCTAACACTCATTTTGGTTTGTTTCAAATCTTCAAAAGCATCCACACCACCTTTGAAGTTACAACAAAATGAGACAAGACATCAAACTGGAATGTAATGGAAAACAGTTTTTCAACTGAAAAAGAGCATGTATAACATCTAAAATAGCCAAACGTTAGCTAACACTGAATATTTCAACTCTAATCCTATCTAGCTGACACATCATCTGTCCAATTACAGGTTGCCGTTTGCACAGAATCAGTAGGTGGGTGAATCTCATCAACATGACCAGGTCAAACAGGGGTCGGGACCTGAAGAAGCTAAGAGAAGAATCTCAGACGTGTTGGAGCTCACCACAAACATCAGATCTTGTAGTTATCTTGTAGTGAAGCCTGATTTTTTAACCACTACAAAATTTTGCATTGTGACAACATTCACATGAAAACTAACCCTAAACGTCTAACCGTACTGCAAAATCTCATTTTAATTTTTATTCTCAAATTTGGCATTTAATTTACAAAATTATTATATTACAGTATTTTACTCTACAGTAGAAAAGTACTATATTACAGTAATACGAATAACAACTGAATGATGGGAATGTGAAAGCTCAAACGTAAAAAATGCCTAGATTCATTACAATCACGATGATGTGGAATGTAAATAACGTAGCAGTGCAGAGAGTCCTGTAACAGGCTAAAGGATCCTGACAGATGTTTGGTGAGATTCAGTCTCTGTCAGTATTTGTGCAACATCATCTACTCTCAGTGTTAGTAATATGTTAGTAATGTTAGTAATAAAATACACTAGCTAGCAACTCACATAATGCATTTACAATAATACACACAAGGCAGGAAGAAAACTCATCAGTCCATTAGTAACCCACCCGCCCGAGTCTGTCTGTCTGTATTACAGACTCTTATTTCTTTATCAGAATGTAAAAGATCCTGCAGACGCTGACAGGTGCAAACTTTCTAGTTTTTCCGAATGTCTGCATAGATCACTGGCTCCATCTTGTGGAAGGAGTTTTTACTGCTGGAGTGATCTAGCTGAGCGTAAATCACTGGGCCCTAAATTGACAGAGAGAGAGAGATCAGAGAGAGAGATCAGAGAGAGATCAGAGAGAGAGAGAGAGAGAGAGAGAGATTACAAGATAGCAGTAAAGAGAGTATGTGACATCTGGAAAGAGGTGAACATCTGAAGATCTGTGATGATATGAATCTAACTGCAATTTAATGGCATCAGAACATTAGAAGCTTTATTGATCACCTGCTTCACTTCAACAACAGACAGAAATGAAAACAAAACGCTTTCTACTGTAAGAAATTGAAGAGGACACGAGGACCAGAAAATCATCACAGAATCCTGCATAAACTATAGATTCAAGTACATGAGCTCTCTCACGCACGCGCACTCTCACGCACGCGCACTCTCACGCACGCGCACACACACAGTGTGTCGTACCTGTAGGGGGGCAGAGGGGCTGGAGCAGCAGGAGTTGTTAGTGCTTGACTCCGCCTTCTTCCCTACATGTGTGTTCTGTGAGCTCACACTCTCTACTGAGGTGCAGCTACACACACACATTGATTCAGCCAGGATGATGCACACGCACACAAACAGGGACAAACACAAATGAGATGAGAGATGACAAAAGCAACATGGTACAAATGCGGTCATTCGACCAATGAAAATGGCCCATGTGGAAAACCCACACAGTAACGAATGTACCCACACAACAAACACAAATGTATAGCAAACACAATATAGCACACACACATCAACACTGGTAGCTAGTGTCGGCGGCAACTGAAGTTAAACTGACAAGAGCAAACGAGACACGATACAGCGGTTCCAAATGACAGCAGAGATGAAGCAAGTGAAATGGGCAGAGCATCAACCCTGTTAGTGACACAATAAGCGTCATAGCTCGACTACACAAAACACTCACAACACTTCTGTAGTGGTTTACCTCATTCAGTAAGACACAGATTATTGTTTTAAAACTAAGAGCAGAACTGTACTGCTCTCACTACATCACAATCAGTGAATCTCACATCAACACATCCAGACACATTTCAGATTCTGCAGGAAGAAAGGAAACTCAATCTGTTTTCTGCACAGTGACAAAATATTTACATAACAATTACATAAATAATATCTCATTCTCATCACTGTAACAAAAAAAATGATAAATTATTTCATCTGTAAAGTATTATAAAACATGACAGTATTTGTTTTCAATAAGGAGAATGACATTTTCCTGCTGAACAATGTTTAAATGCAGCTGGTTATTTCTTTGTGACACTCACTCCACCTTTGTGTTCTTAGTGTTGTTATTATGGAAACACCTGTTTGGTTATGATCAGCTGATATTTTAGGTCTCCTGATTTAGTTTAGTTTTCATGCTCCATGCACACAAGAGTCACACCGTTAACTCATGCCAGAATCTCCAGAGTTAACATGACCCAACCCATCAAGCAGCACACCTACCCCTCATAGTTATGGTTGGGCTCCTGTCGTCTGATGATCAGGTATGTGACCACAGAGGTGATGATGATGATGATGATCACAGCCCCAATAACTCCGCCTATGATCACTGCTGTACTACTCTGAGGCAGAGACTCTACACAGAAACATCACAGTCAGTCACAGTGAGATCAGCACACACGATCACTGCTGTACTGCTCTGAGACAGACACTCAACACAGAAACATCACAGTCAGTCACAGTGAGATCAGCACACACGATCACTGCCGTACTGCTCTGAGACATACACTCAACACAGAAACATCACAGTCAGTCACAGTGAGATCAGCACACACGATCACCGCCGTACTGCTCTGGGACACACACTCAACACAGAAACATCACAGTCAGTCACAGTGAGATCAGCACACACGATCACTGCTGTACTGCTCTGAGACAGACACTCAACACAGAAACATCACAGTCAGTCACAATGAGATCAGCACACACGATCACTGCCGTACTGCTCTGAGACAGACACTCAACACAGAAACATCACAGTCAGTCACAGTGAGATCAGCACACACGATCACTGCCGTACTGCTCTGAGACAGACACTCAACACAGAAACATCACAGTGAGATCAGCACACACGATCACTGCCGTACTGCTCTGAGACAGACACTCAACACAGAAACATCACAGTCAGTCAAGTGAGATCAGCACACACGATCTGCGTACTGCTCTGAGACAGACACTCAAAAATCACAGTGAGATCAGCACACACGATCACTGCCGTACTGCTCTGAGACAGACACTCAACACAGAAACATCAAGTCGTCACAGTGAGATCAGACACACGATCACTGCTGTACTGCTCTGAGACAGACACTCAACACAGAAACATCACAGTCAGTCACAGTGAGATCAGGACACACGATCACTGCCGTACTGCTCTGAGACACACACTCAACACAGAAACATCACAGTGAGATCAGCACACACGATCACTGCTGTACTGCTCTGAGACAGACACTCAACACAGAAACATCACAGTCAGTCACAGTGAGATCAGGACACACGATCACTGCCGTACTGCTCTGAGACAGACACTCAACACAGAAACATCACAGTGAGATCAGGACACACGATCACTGCTGTACTGCTCTGAGACAGACACTCAACACAGAAACATCACAGTCAGTCACAGTGAGATCAGCACACACGATCACTGCCGTACTGCTCTGAGACAGACACTCAACACAGAAACATCACAGTCAGTCACAGTGAGATCAGGACACACGATCACTGCCACTGCCTGAGACAGACACTCAACACAGAAACATCACAGTGAGATCAGGACACACGATCACTGCTGTACTGCTCTGAGACAGACACTCAACACAGAAACATCAAGTCAGTCACAGTGAGATCAGCACACACGATCACTGCCCGTACTGCTCTGAGACACACACTCAACACAGAAACATCACAGTCAGTCACAGTGAGATCAGCACACACATCACCACTCCTGAGACAGACACTCAACACAGAAACATCACAGTCAGTCACAGTGAGATCAGCACACACGATCACTGCCGTACTGCTCTGAGACAGACACTCAACACAGAAACATCACAGTCAGTCACAGTGAGATCAGGACACACGATCACTGCCGTACTGCTCTGAGACAGACACTCAACACAGAAACATCACAGTCAGTCACAGTGAGATCAGCACACACGATCACTGCCGTACTGCTCTGAGACACACACTCAACACAGAAACATCACAGTCAGTCACAGTGAGATCAGCACACACGATCACTGCCGTACTGCTCTGAGACAGACACTCAACACAGAAACATCACAGTCAGTCACAATGAGATCAGCACACACGATCACTGCCGTACTGCTCTGAGACACACACTCAACACAGAAACATCACAGTCAGTCACAGTGAAATCAGCACACACGATCACTGCCGTACTGCTCTGAGACAGACACTCAACACAGAAACATCACAGTCAGTCACAGTGAGATCAGCACACACGATCACTGCCGTACTGCTCTGAAACAGACACTCAAACACAGAAACATCACAGTCAGTCACAATGAGATCAGCACACACGATCACTGCCGTACTGCTCTGAGACACACACTCAACACAGAAACATCACAGTCAGTCACAGTGAGATCAGCACACACGATCACTGCCGTACTGCTCTGAGACAACACTCAACACAGAAACATCACAGTCGTCACAGTGAGATCAGCACACACGATCACTGCCGTACTGCTCTGAGACACACACTCAACACAGAAACATCACAGTCAGTCACAGTGAGATCAGCACACACGATCACTGCCGTACTGCTCTGAGACACACACTCAACACAGAAACATCACAGTCAGTCACAGTGAGATCAGCACACACGATCACTGCCGCTGCCGTACTGCTCTGAGACAGACACTCAACACAGAAACATCACAGTCAGTCACAGTGAGATCAGCACACACGATCACTGCCGTACTGCTCTGAGACAGACACTCAACACAGAAACATCACAGTCAGTCACAGTGAGATCAGCACACACGATCACTGCCGTACTGCTCTGAGACAGACACTCAACACAGAAACATCACAGTCAGTCACAGTGAGATCAGCACACACGATCACTGCTGTACTGCTCTGAGACAGACACTCAACACAGAAACATCACAGTGAGATCAGCACACACGATCACTGCCGTACTGCTCTGAGACAGACACTCAACACAGAAACATCACAGTCAGTCACAGTGAGATCAGCACACACGATCACTGCTGTACTGCTCTGAGACAGACACTCAACACAGAAACATCACAGTCAGTCACAGTGAGATCAGCACACACGATCACTGCCGTACTGCTCTGAGACACACACTCAACACAGAAACATCACAGTGAGATCAGCACACACGATCACTGCTGTACTGCTCTGAGACAGACACTCAACACAGAAACATCACAGTCAGTCACAGTGAGATCAGGACACACGATCACTGCCGTACTGCTCTGAGACAGACACTCAACACAGAAACATCACAGTGAGATCAGGACACACGATCACTGCTGTACTGCTCTGAGACAGACACTCAACACAGAAACATCACAGTCAGTCACAGTGAGATCAGCACACACGATCACTGCCGTACTGCTCTGAGACAGACACTCAACACAGAAACATCACAGTCAGTCACAGTGAAGGTCACTGCGTTCTGAGACAGACACTCAACACAGAAACATCACAGTGAGATCAGGACACACGATCACTGCTGTACTGCTCTGAGACAGACACTCAACACAGAAACATCACAGTCAGTCACAGTGAGATACACACCATCTCACTGCCGTACTGCTCTGAGACAACACTCAACACAGAAACATCACATCAGTCACAGTGAGTAGCACACACGATCACTGCCGACTGCTCTGAGACAGACACTCAACACAGAAACATCACAGTCAGTCACAGTGAGATCAGGACACACGATCACTGCCGTACTGCTCTGAGACAGACACTCAACACAGAAACATCACAGTCAGTCACAGTGAGATCAGCACACACGATCACTGCCGTACTGCTCTGAGACACACACTCAACACAGAAACATCACAGTCAGTCACAGTGAGATCAGCACACACGATCACTGCCGTACTGCTCTGAGACAGACACTCAACACAGAAACATCACAGTCAGTCACAGTGAGATCAGCACACACGATCACTGCCGTACTGCTCTGAGACACACACTCAACACAGAAACATCTACATCTACAGTCACACAAATCATACAGTGAGATCAGCACACACGATCACTGCGTACTGCTCTGAGACAGACACTCAACACAGAAACATCACAGTCAGTCACAGTGAGATCAGCACACACGATCACTGCGTACTGCTCTGAGACAGACACTCAACACAGAAACATCACAGTCAGTCACAGTGAGATCAGCACACCACGATCACTGCCGTACTGCTCTGAGACAGACACTCAACACAGAAACATCACAGTCAGTCACAGTGAGATCAGCACACACGATCACTGCCGTACTGCTCTGAGACAACACTCAACACAGAACTCGTTACACAGACACTCAACACAGAAACATCACAGTCAGTCACAGTGAGATCAGCACACACGATCACTGCCGTACTGCTCTGAGACAGACACTCAACACAGAAACATCACAGTCAGTCACAGTGAGATCAGCACACACGATCACTGCTGTACTGCTCTGAGACACACACTCAACACAGAAACATCACAGTCATCAAGGATACACTGAGACACACACTCAACACAGAAACATCACAGTCAGTCACAGTGAGATCAGCACACACGATCACTGCTGTACTGCTCTGAGACACACACTCAACACAGAAACATCACAGTCAGTCACAGTGAGAAAATATACACACACGATCACTCTGTACTGCTCTGAGACACACACTCAACACAGAAACATCACAGTCAGTCACAGTGAGATCAGCACACACGATCACTGCTGTACTGCTCTGAGACACACACTCAACACAGAAACATCACAGTCAGTCACAGTGAGATCAGCACACACGATCACTGCTGTACTGCTCTGAGACAGACACTCAACACAGAAACATCACAGCAGTCACAGTGAGATCAGCACACACGATCACTGCTGTACTGCTCTGAGACACACACTCAACACAGAAACATACAGTCAGTCACAGTGAGATCAGCACACACGATCACTGCTGTACTGCTCTGAGACACACACTCAACACAGAAACATCACAGTCAGTCACAGTGAGATCAGCACACACGATCACTGCTGTACTGCTCTGAGACACACACTCAACACAGAAACATCACAGTCAGTCACAGTGAGATCAGCACACACGATCACTGCCGTACTGCTCTGAGACAGACACTCAACACAGAAACATCACAGTCAGTCACAGTGAAATCAGGACACATCACCTCACATGCTCACACTCACACAGCCAATTACCTTTCATCACAACACAGACTTTAGTGATGGACGGTTGGCCAGTGATGTCCGGTGGATTTTTGACCTCGCAGCTAAACGTTCCATTGTCTTTGAACTGCATCTGGATGACACGGATGGAAGCGTCTCTCTTGTTCATGTCGCCAGCCCACTCCACACGAGACTTAAACTGCGGCAGAGAGACAGGAAATGTCTTTCCACCGGTGTGATAGAAGAACTGAGGAGGAATTGAACATAAACACTCATTCACCAACCGACAGCTAACAGAGCCAATGAAATCACAGCGCACTGATGACATCACAATCAGGTATGTGAGGCTGAACACACATCAGAGTATCTTAAAAATATATGAATTATATATGAAGAATATATGAATTCCCATCAATAGTGTGCATGACAAATATTTAACAAATAAAGAGACTAAACTATATTACACAATCCTAGTCCTTACAGAAACAGCACAACAACAGAATATCTGAAGAACAGCTGTGAGATGGATTACTGTGGATTTATGCCACCATGCTGTTTACTATTAACATGACTACTACAAACACCACAGCTGCACCTCCACTCATCCACTTTAGTGGAGTTCCCCTTTTATTGCAGTTTAAAAATGATTGATCAAGAAAACAACAATTATTTCCTCTAAGAGTCTTAATGTTTTATATAAAAATGCCTGAACAATGCACATCTCATCAATCATCTGCTCTTCCAGTTCTTAGGATCTGCATGAAGACAAATGCACATGAAACTATATGCAGATGAATGTATAAACTCTGGTGTAAGTCACACAGACTACGACAATAACAACTCATGAACGTCTGAAGATTCTTACAGAGGTGGGACTTCCTGCGTCACCTTCTGGAAGGAAAGACCAGGACACATATGCAGAGCTGCTGATCACCTCCTTCGATTTAAAACTACAGGCCAGCGTCACTGTGGTCCCATTCTCCACTAACACCTCAGCTGGAGTATAAACATCTATTGCTACGGCTGGGAACAGACCTGAAACACAGCATATTAACATTAAAATATGTCCATCTATAACACAAGATGAACAGTGCAGAAACACAGGAGCGCACACACATCCAGTAAAAGCCCTGCTGAACACATGCAGAAACATCTGCTCTCTTTCAGTAAAGTCCACATACACTTTCACCTGCATCTCATGACTCCAAATGAGAAGCAGTATTCTCATAGAAAAGTCCAGTGTGGTACTGCGATAGTATCAGATAATAATATTATGCTACTGTGATCATGAAACGTAAAAGTCAAGCCTCATGGTATTCAAATGATACTTCAGGGTACTTTAGAGAAAACCGAGATAAAAGCCCAATTCCACATATCACGATACGACCATGACGCTTTCTGTTTCAGCAGACAAAAGATGCTGATGAAACAGAGAAATGTTGTAACGTGTTTTAATTACAGCTTTACTCCATGTGTTGGGTTAAATGAAATAAAATAGAAGATATCCACTTATGTTTGTTTACATATTTTTAATGTGAATTATTTAAATAACTGTGACGTGTAAGTGAGGCTAACATGCTAACAGAACAATACAAGCTAAACCTGAAGACAAACACGTTTAAACATAAACGTGTTTATTTAAATGATCGATTTGTAAAAGCACATTAATACAAATCATCAGATGTTTGTATATAAGCGGAGATCATATGTTACAAGTATAAAAATCACCAGACAATTTAGCATGTTCGTCGGAAGCTCAGCAACAACCCTACATAAGATAAAAACATGTGACAAGAAAACTGAGCCTCACCGGCGACAGTGAGCAGCACAAAGACACACAATGAAACATGACTGTGTGTGATCGGGAGCCTTATTTCCATTCTTCCGTTTTCATAAATATCGGTCGAGCGTCGAGGCTCTGGTGTTTGTTTACAGCATCTGTCTGACTGAGCTGATCTCAGATCAGACTCTACACATACGCCCAGATCAGCTGTAACGTGTTAATGGACTGATCAAACTTGCGCTGACTTCAGATCAGAAACTACACCTTGACATCAGCACTATTGATACACTACACAGAAAATAACAATATACCTTATGTCTTACCATTAACACTTTTGACATTGCAATTTACCGTCCTAGCATCAAATATGCTTCTTAGTACATTGCTACTACATTGAAAGTACTGCTGCTAATTATTTATATATAATTATATGTACTGTACAGGCATGTATTATGCGTGTTCTACTTTGTGTACGTTTGTACAAGTTCATTATCTCGATTTTACTGTTGTTTTCATTGTGCAAGAAGCTTCCATG
>JAZGTH010000077.1:6580000-6622500 GCA_036877525.1 Chromobotia macracanthus
TGATGTTGTGCTGTTGTGATGTTGTGCTGTTGTGATGTTGTGATGTTGTGCTGTTGTGCTGTTGTGCTGTTATGATGTTGTGCTGTTGTGATGTTGTGCTGTTGTGATGTTGTGCTGTTGTGATTTTGTATTGTGATTGTCTGTTATGATGTTGTGCTGTTTATTTGCTGTTTTTGTCTTTGTGATTTGTATGTTATGATGTTGTGCTGTTGTGATGTTGGCTGTTGTGATGTGTTTGTATTTTGCTGTTATGATGTTGTGCTGTTATGATGTTGTGCTGTTATGATGTTGTGTGATTGTGTAGGTCAGTTGAAGTGCAGTGGACATCACACACTGACGCCACATCCGTGTCTTATTCAGAGCTGATCATCGCTGTGGGTTCAAACGCCAGTGGTGAGACATCAGTCTTAATTCTGCTGGAGGTCTATATAAACTTCAGTCTGAGCTGAATCCCTTGTGTTTGTTCGATCAGGGTTCATCTCAGCATATGTGTTGAGTTGTGGAGGCTGGTCAGCAGTTGGCTGGGTTTCTCTCTGGAATGAACGCAGCCATCAGTCCAGGAGGTCACACACAGCTCCAGTCGCTGGAGAACCAGCTTGTCTTTTGTACCAGCAGAACAACAATCCCTCTGTGAGCATCTCCCTGACTGTACTCACCTGTCTTCATACTCACCAAATGCCGTTTGTAACTTGTATGCTGTGTTATCTGTCTAAGGTACTGATATGTCAGTGTATGTGTTATGTTGCTGAGGATCAGCTATTCCAGTGGGCTGAGAAGGTGAGGCCCCTGTAACTCTTAAGAGAAAGCTGTACATGTATGTTCAGATATATTTGTGTTTTTCTGTGGTTGTAATTCTGAACAATGCTGATGTGTCTGTGTGATTTGTAGGTGTTGGGTTGTGTACAGACGAGAGGTCTGAATGTTACTGTGCTCTCTGACTGCATCTTGGCTGATTATAAAACATCAGACTATCTGAGTGGGAGCACTGCACCCTTTCTGCGTGCTTTGAAGACCAGCATGCACACAGGCCCTGTCGCATGTCCTCTGCTTGAGCAGCCCAACATCGTCCCTGGACTGCCTGCAGCAGGTGCCACTATACTGCTGCACATGGGGCTGTAAAATCCGTCAAATGAATATAAAACTAATCTGTGTGTGTATCTGTGTGTGGTCAGTGCTCAGCCGCTGTCAGGTGCTTAAGATTCCTGCCGTTCTGTACCAGTGCTACAGTGATGTAATTCACCCTGACTCAGTCACCATGGAAACGTATAAACCTGCTCTCACACCTCTGAGCGCTGCAGTCAAGGTGTGTCAGTGAGCGGTCTGTATGTGTTGTTCTTTATTGTTTCATGGTAAATGTGTCATCAGTCTAATCTTTCTCTCTGTTGATTCCAGCTGAATTTGTGCCCAAGTTCAGACCTTCTGAAGAAGTTCACACAAGCCAGTAAAGTTCAGAGTAACTTGTACACATAGACAACGTGTCAAAAAGCTTCACAGAAAATCTGTTTATTTTGTTTTTCATTTGCATTATTAACATATAAAGGGTTGCTTATTTTATGTCTCAGTGATTCTGAGAATTCTTTTCTGTGTGTCTGAGGAAATAAAAGTGGTTGAACACATGATGGAGCTAAAAAACAGGCGACAATCTGTAACTGTTACAGGGAAAGAGATCAACATCTGATTCTAAAAATCTGCTTTATGCATTCTTTGGTCTTGTTGATTGGCACTGTTTCTAGTTTGAAGATTATTAAGCTGGGGTTATTTATTAATAGTTTGCTTAAAAATCCTTTTCTAGGGCAGAAATATGTGAAAACACTTATTTAAACATTCATGTCTTAACATTTGTTTGAACATTTTGTTGTTAAGTGTTTGTCATTCTGTTTCCTAATCCAGTTCTGCTTATGATAGTGATAGTGAATCAAAAAGTATTCTATCAGTATTTATTATAATCTCTAATGATTGTTGTATTTGTTTAAATGTCGTTCTGGTCCAGCAGATGAATCTTTCATCTGTCCATGATCAATGAAATGTAACAGTTGAACATTCAGTGAGATATTTTACAGTGACATTTAGTAAGAATCTCAGTGTCCGTGTCAAAGATCTCAGATCACCTCCCACGTCATGACGCTTCTAATGAAGCTGATCTGTGACGTTGCGCTGCTGCTTATTTGAATGTTTGTGTCAGTTACTTCACAATCAAAAAAGGTAATCCATAGTTCCACAAGCAAAGAGAACAGTGCTAGGAGATAAGTTATAGGAACCAGGGGCCAGGACAATGCTCCACAAACCATTTGTTCCACTAGTATGTTTTCCTGGTTGCATTCACACAGAGAGTAAGAGCTCTGACTTAAACCAGCCGCCAGTGATGTTGTTTAACCCTTTCATCAACGTAATGGCCTTGGTAAAAAAATAAAAAGCCCAAACAACTAATTACAAAGTGGATATTAAGTGTTGTCCATACAAAAGTATCAATAATAACTATAAAATAATCACCTATTTCATTAAAACTGATGGCCAGCGGCAAATGTGAGCCTATGTCACACCATGTTGCATGTTGGGGCAACGCAGCAACTTAGGAGGGTCACCTTCTGTTGCTGAAACTGAAATGAATATACATACCTGCTTACAGTTTTAGTTTTACCTTGAAATCAAATCTGTACATTTTTCATGGTATTGTTTGCTGTCAGGGAAGAGAGGCTGTTTTACTGCACTGCATGATCATTTGATGTTTTCACTATAGTTTTGTAGAATTCTGTTCACAATGTATCTGGATATCATGAAAACACTATTACACTAGTACCCAGAAATACCCAAATAAAATGTGTTTAAGTCTACAGACGTCAATCCATTTCTTTGTCTGAAACACTTAAATGTAACTGTTGTCTTATTGCTGTCATTGATTCAGCAGACAGACATCAACACTGTTTTTAATATTTATATATTTATTTTAATAAATGACAACCAAAATCAAATCCCTTGTGAACGGTTTTGTTCAAGTTCTGCTAATTCAAAAGCTGAGTGCCAGTCATACAGGCAAAGATAATGCTAATTATGAAACCAGACAAAACACAGAACTTTTAAAAACACTCAGCAATGTGATTATTTTAGCAAAGTGATAAGCAGTGGATTTAATCAGTAACGTTAATAAATTTGCTATCTGGTGTCTTATCATCACCTCCTCAACCTGCTTCCCTAGCTGTTTTTAGGCGAAAAACACATATCGTCCAGTGTTCTCTTGAACATTGATGCGAGTTACTGCGACTGTTCTCAATGCAGCAGGAATGAACTACAGTGGTGACATTTTTCCTTCTAATATGACATTGAAACAAAACATTTACCTAGAATTCAACACACTGTGACATCAGCTTCACATTCTCTGTAGTCGAGTGTATATATATCATATATGATATCTACGTATTTCTAAGTATAGGTAAGGTAATGTTTCCTTGTAATGTTTGCTCATTTGTAAGTTGTATTACAAACCAGTTGTTTACCATTAAATCCATTTGAAAATAATGTAATTTAGAAATAATGGCATGGGGCTCTGTTCAGTTAGGGTTTTTAATGCTTGCAGGCAGGTATTCTGGTTCCTGTACTATAGGACTTACTGTCCCATTCAATCCTTAAGAATCTCTGTAATGGTTTTTGTTGCTCAATTCAACAACACACATCATTGATGTCTGTAGCATAAATTAGACCAGAGTTTGTATGATGGGTTTGTTCATGTGTGCACTAGTTCTTAGTAAACAGCACTAAGAAGACTGAAGTGTATTGTGTCAGGGAAATCCCCACATCACTCACTCATGCCTTAAAAGGCAAAAGTTTCTGTGGATGCTGCAAAGCAGCGTTTTATTTCATCAAGCAAACACTGATACCGGCTCACCGGAGCTCCAGATGGCTAAAGTGTAAAATCATGTTCTGCTTGCTGATTTCAGTTGTATCGTTCTTCAAATGAAGCAGGTGTGACTGTAAATGGCCATAAATGCAGGTGTGTCTGTATGTGGTTGTTAGTGGACCATTAACAGACTTTAACAGTACATTAATAAATAAGTCAAACAGTGAAGACATGCTCAGTTGTATGTATGTGAAGCACATTGATTGGCTTGAGGTTTCTGATGTATACCCTATCTGATCGAATCAGTAATTGTGTTCACATGCGTCACCTGCGGCTCAGTCTAACTGCATGCAGATCTCCGTTTCAACAGGCCAGACGCAATGAGCCTGTGGCTGAGGGGAAACTCATGAGGAAGAGTTGCGCAAATGTTCTCTGAACAGCACACACACTCTGTTGTGATGTTATTGCTAAACTGAGGAAGTTCATACGGGTTGCTGGGCGCAGTGAGTTTACCTGATCTGTGCTTTATTTTGGAGACTGTGACTGTTCAGAACAGCACACTACCATACAGCATATACTATTTCTAGTACATCATATTATTGACTAATACATCAGTATGCAGAGAATACCTGTAGAGCAGGGTCTGCAACGTGCAGTTTACAGCAGAACACACTGAATGATATATTGTATCCCACAATGCAACATGCTTGACTTGACCTCTCCATGATGGTAAATGAACCAGAATTTTAAACCATTTATTTCAATTCAGATTAAAAGCTAGTGTTCCTTACTCTGTGATTTTGCCAAGCAAAACTAGTTTCTTGTTCAACATCTTTTGTGTATCTGGAACACCATTTAGAGTCTTAGAGTCTCCCAGTCCTTATTCCAAGCTTAATCCTGTGAACTACCCTAAAAGAAAATGATAAATCGCTGAGGAAGTTGTTCACTAAACCCTAAAATCCTGCGGCTGGTAGTTTGTTTCAGCAGCTGAAGGTTTAATGATCCGGTCCTGACTGCCTAATCAGGGTGAGGTCATTGGTAACAAGGACTGATCAGAACGTGCTGGCCTGTATTCCAGTGTGTTGAGATGTGTGTTATAAGACTGCTGCTCCTCCCACAATCTGGAAACTGACTTACAGTAAATGATGCTTGAGTAATCTATTTCCTATGAAACACAAACAGTACTGGAGGTGTCAGTCATTTGCTCTTTGTTCGTGGTGTTCTGCACTGTGATCAGATGTGTTGATAATGAGTGTGTGTGTAGCTGCAAATACCTGAGAGAGGTTTTGTCTGATGTTACTGTCTGACATCACTGCTCATGTTTGCTTCTGAATGAACATGTGACTCATGTGGCGTCTCAGACAGAAAGTCAAACAACACTGTTATCATTTTATAATTCATTTGAACTACTCAAAGTATTAAACCTCTGTAACCTGTCCTGCACCGTTTGTCATGAGCAAGCATAATATCATATAGCTTTGTCAACTGCATAGCAACCTCTAGTAGTCATATAACAATACTCATAAATGTAATACTCATATAACAACAAAATCACACAGCATATAACAACCTATCAGATTGTTTCCTGCTCTTTTTTTAATTTGTGTTTCTGATTTAAAGAAACTCCTGGGAGCCCTTCAGCATTTTAATGAAACACAGGGCTGGTTGCCATGACTGCGTGACGTCAGGCTGATTTAATGACAGGCCTTTATTACATTATGGGGAAATGCCTGACACAATCACTGTGTTTGCCTTTCAAAAGCTTTAACCTGTTAGTACATTATGTGTGTCTGTTGGCCATATATATATATATATCACATAATCACAGTCACGAGGACATGATGAGAAGCTAAACAACAACAAATCACTGAGTAGTAATTTTTATAACATGAGAACAATTTTATTTGAAAAATTTTATTTAGTCAAGATACAGTAAACAAGATGCTAGATACTTATGAACTGTCAATAAGAATGTTTTTACATTTTATTCAGTCTCCGTCAATGTGTGCTTATATACATGAGTGTATATGAGTTAGTATTTTACTAGTAACAGCTTACAGACATGCTGCTGATGGAGAGAGACAGATAGATACAGAGAAAGAGAGGCTGAATAAGATGCTCAACAACTGTGTCTGTGGTTATTTTGCTTGTTTAAAGATCCAGTTGTAAAAGTTTTGCTGTGATATTAAACTAGAAATAACAATAAACTGCCATTGGATTTAGTATTTAATATTAAAGAAAGTCTTTATGTATGGAATGTAATTTGTGTGATATTATGATATAATATGAAATTAAGCCATCTCTCTTTGAGGTTGATTTTTCCTCGCACACATGGTTTCTGACATCTGTTTGGTCATTGTATGTCACTTCACATTCTCTTACATTTAATCAAAGGAAGTGTTTGGTGTGTGTGTCTGTTGTTGTCAGAGTCAGTATGTGCGATTAGTTGTGCATCTCTTTGTGTAAAATCCTGCAGTGCCTGACACTTAAAAATCACGACACAAAACACGTACAGCACAAATCAATCTTCCTCAATGTTTCCTTTCTGTTCCTGGAACAGTGATGACATGAGGTTGGTTGTGGTGTCATTTTAATGCAGAATATGTTGGTTAACGTAGGTCACGGCAGCACACACACACTATACACACACAATATGGACACACAAACACACAGTGTTAATGCAGCTCTGTGGTATTTAAGTGGAGGCTTTATGTTGGTGGTATTAGACTGTTGACTCAGCTGCAACAGAAATGACTGTGTGTGTGTTGAGTGTTTGTGTGGTGAAACTCTGTGAAGGTGCTGTGGATATGAATTTATTCATTTACACAAAGACATTAAACTGTTTATTGTAAGTATACATGTGTGTTAACAGTACAGCGATGTTTGTCTGGACGTGTGTTTCTGATGAGTCAAACAGAGTCAACACTCAGATATTCAGCATGTTCACACAAGTAGAAAATCTTTAGTTTTCAAAGGAAGGTTCACTCTCTGTTCACTGTATGTTGCGCTCACTCTTTCAAAACTCATCTTAATAAAGTAAAATATCAAATTGTCAACAAAACATGCTCTAAAAAGCAGAACAAAGGCATCAAATACAAATACTATACATCACAAGTGACACAAGAAATGAATCAATACTCACTTGATTTCTCCATAAATTATAATCACAAGTTTTCACATGTAATCATTTATAATAACAAATGCATATTTGGCATGCTGTCTGGGAGGAGGGCTCTGAGCTCAGAATGTGGCCCAAACCCAGAGTACTCCACACCCTGTCCTTGACTAAGATAGATACCAGCCAAGAGTGAGGTGATGGGGTGGTGGAGGAATGCTGCAAAACTGTCACAGGACAGAGGTGAACATAAAATAAATCACATTCACTTACATATTAATGCCAGCTCATGCTCAAAGACCCGAATGCGAATTTTAATAAATTTACATAATGAGCTACAACTGCCCCACAAACATTTTCAAACATCTCCTGCGAGTTTACCACAGTGAGGTGCCTCATTACTTTGGTACATGCTGAACAAAATCTCTGTCACTTCAGCCTGAGCAAGTCAATTGAGCAGCTATATCAAATAAATATATAAAAAATTAACTCATTCACAATCAGTGTTTACCAACAGACTGCGGTCACAAAATATACATTTTCACAGAAACTAAATAAAAGAAGCAGATCACAGCATCTCCCACTGAAACAAATCATATTTCCTGTTTATATACTAAGTATTATGTAACATTTACTGTTTTTAATAACAATCTCCATTATGAAAGGCAACCTCTAATTTCAAACTTTTTCAAAATCAATCAAACAGCATTTGAAAGTTTAACTCGCACTGTTGATTTCTCACATATCAGATGCATTTATAGCAGTCAGAAAACCTTCTGGCACAAATAAGCTTCATGTTAACAGTGTTATCACAACAACATTTTATATAAGGCAATCCAGACCATGTAATTCCATTAATAAAAATAAACTGTTTAAGGCCTTCACAGAACATTACATAAGTACTTTACATAAATCTCTGTAAGACAATCTGCTCAAAACATTCAGCTCTGAATCAAGAATCCACACTTATGTGAATCAGGTTCAGTGAAAACATTGAAATACGGTTTTCTGGATGTTTTTATGTTGTCACAAGCAGCAGAGGACTGCAGTGGCACTCAATGCGTCAGCTAGTGCAGCTGGTGATGAAATCAATCATTCATCACAGACAGACACCTTCACAAAGGTCTGTATCGTGACAGGAGGGGCTTCTCCCTGCTTGCGATGGACCCCTCAGAGAACCAGCATGCACATCAGTCATCAGTGTCAGGCTGAACTCCCAACATGCTGTGCAGCTCCTCCACAGTGTAACCCAACAGATTCTGCAGGTCGCAGACAAAACGATACACATAACGTTTTCCCGAAGTCTTGTGGATTATGTTTTTATCGTAGTAGTATCGAAGTCCTCGACTCAGCTTTTCATAATTCATTTTGGGCTTGTTCTTCCTCTTTCCCCAGTGACGCGCCACCTGATGTACACAAGAGCTGTGATGCTAACAACATGGGCTAACACAATATGCTAACAGCACACGCCTGGACACATTGGTGAATGATCTTAAAACCCTTCTGATCTTAAGGCTTGTTTCAGTGCTGAGTTGTGTAAGCAAATATAAACTGTCTTTAGGCGTCTCAGAAACACAAGTGCTCAGGTAGCACGTCAATAATAAGACATAATGATACAAGACTTGTATCTGGATTGACAGACTGTGAGCTCAGAAATCCGATGAAGACTGCACTGTACAGGGTCTGATTTTACATTTTTGAATGATACACATGACACACACTGTATTTAAATATTTGTTATAACTAACTCTGATGATACACTGTCACTCGCTCACCTCGTCTGGGTCGGCGAGTTTGAACTCCCAGCCGTCACCCGTCCAGCTGATGATGTTCTGACAGCTGCTGTCAGTCAGGAGCTCCAGAAGAAACTGCCAGAGCTGAATAGGACCACTTCCTGTAAACATCAACACAGACACCAAACAACCCAAATGCTGCCTGAGTTTATTTATAATCAGCTGATGGTACAAGATCTGACTGGTTGTTCATGAAGCGCACCTGTAAAGCCAGCGAGCACAGCAGCTGGGATAACAGGTTTGCCCTGTTCCAGCGGTTCATTTCGCTCTTGAACGTAGTCTTTGAAGGACAGTCCCTGCTTGCCCAGACTCAGTGGGGTCATGCCAAACTCCTCCTCAAAGCTATCGTAGGATGGGACACGCTGGGCGTCGGTGAGGGAAGAGTGACTCCCCCAGGAGCGCAGAACACACTCAGAGCCCTCCACGTGCTCCACACCCTCCAGAGAGATCTGCTCACCCGATGAGACTGCTGAGGCACACAGGTGGAAAATATTTAGTCACGTGACATCAGACTGAGCTCAGAGAAACATTACAGCTATCAGAGTTACAGACCGGGTGTGCTGAGGCACATAGTAGCTTTGGGCCCAGAGTGGTCTTGGCTGATGTAGCTCACACTGACAGTGCTGAGCTGAGGTTTGGGATACACAGAGATCTCATGAGTGGATGACAACACAGTGGATTCATCAGTCTGGAAAAGCTCTCGAAGCAAACTGCTGCAGGCATCAGGAACCATCAGAGAACGTTCCTCCAAACTTGCTTTAGACACAAACAAACCAATCAATCTTTTCCATGTTCAATCACAACAACATATTCAGATTATTTACAATAGTAGGCAGCACTGTTTCGTATTCTTCAAACATTTTGCTAATGTTTGTTCCAAGTTCGTTTTATACTGCTTAACATACAGGTTATTTGTTTACATTTACATTTATGCATTTGGCAGACACTTTTATCCAAAGCGACTTACAGAACAAGTTATGCAAGTTCAAGTTATGCATTTTTGTCCGTGCATTTGTTGTTTTCATAAACTCTTTTATAGACTTACATAGAATGTTTCTCATTCAAAATGTGACAGACACAATGTCTGAATTCTTCTCTTTTTGTCTTGAATTAATTTCTTTCTTGCATCATTCTAACCATCTATAGTCACTTTTACTCTGCTTTACATGCTTTCTGCAGCACATGAAAGATTAGGTAAAACTCTTACAATTAGAGTTTCCACGTGTCCAGTTGGGCTGGGGTGGGCAACTTGAGATTTTGGCCTCTTCATTCTCCTGACAAGCTACAGAGAATCAAAATGCAACAGTGAGCTTGTGCAGCACGTGACATGAAATCGAAGGTCATGAGGGTATTTTCTCCATTACCTCTCATCATCTGCTCCAGGTGCTCCCACAAGATGTCACCCACAAAATCTGGAGCCAGATCCAGGAATCTGTCCTTTCCCAGGTCACACAATTCACTGCCACTCATGTCAAACTTAAAGAAGTTGATGTTGGTCAAGCTGAATTCACTAGATGCCCAGTAGAGCCACTGCAGAACATGCTGCTTCGTCCATTTCTGTGGGTCTAAGGGAAAGGCAGATTTTATTACACACAATGTTGTGTTCTTAAATGCATCTGATAGATGTTGAGAAGTGCGACAGACACTCACTGTTTGAAATACCACAGAGACGCTGGACTTTGGAGAAACCCTTAAAACTGTCCTTCAGAGCTTGACTCATGACAGCTTTACTGCAGGGCGTCAACAGAGGCACAGAACACACATCTAAAACACACAGCATCATGTCAATGAATGTAAGCTGTGTGACATCACAAGAATTTGCTGGTGTGTAATAATACATGCTGAGGGTTGGCTGGTCTCATTTACCCTGTGAGAAACAGTCCAGGCCTGAAGGAACCTCCTGAGCAGCCGGTTCCTCATCTACAGGGGGATAAAACCCAGAGAACAGCGACACAGGGTCTTCAAACATCTCAAACGCTGCCTGACGCTGAGTCAATAAAACACAAGGAGCTTTAGTGATGGAATTCATCTTGAAGGAGAACAGTCAGGTACAAAAACAATATGACCAAAGCACACACCCTTCCTAATGACACCTATAAACTTCACGCAGTGATTCACGTAAAGCCGGACTGACAAGCTTGTTCTGATCAGACTGGCACAGTCAGGAAAAACCCACAGGTCACGCCCTCATGAATGACATCATCACTCAAGCTCTTTATCTGCCTGTGAGTGCTCCTCCACCACTATGAACAGAGCACCGTATTTGGCCTTCCTGTTCCGTACCAGTGTGAGCAACGTCTGGCCTCCAATAACTTTACAGGAGTCACTGTCTACTCCAATCACATCGCAGTAAAGGCTTCCGTCTTCAAATCATGTTACAACGACCCAGATCTATACATCAGATTATCCACAACACAACCTTTACATCAGATCTCATCAAACACATACAGAAACACTGTATTGTATGCATTTCTGGACAAATGATTTTTATTATAAGGGGGAGGTTTTACATTTTTAAACATTCAAAGTTTAATCATTCAAACTGAAACATTAAAGAACACTTTCTCACAGTATTTTAAACATATAAGATTTAAACCAAATAAATGTCACATCAGCTCAGTTCAACAAAACAGCAGAAGCAAAATATTGTTTTCAAAAGCACATTCTGTAACCTGTGTAACACTAACTGCATTTTATAAACCACAAGACCTAACCATCAGAGCACAAATACTGAAACACACACCCACAGCTCACCTTTAATGCGTTTCTGTATCCAGATAAGCCAGACTCCATGTCACACATTCAGATCTGAGACACACACAGAACATTTTCATTATAAAAAATGCATCGCTGTTTTTATACATACTTTATTTTTACAACAACAAAAACATAATCAGATCTTTTATTAGTGGCGCTTAAAGGGTTAAAAGAACAACAAGCAAAATGTTTCTCCCGCTGTGTTTGATCTGGAGTGAATCTGTTACATGGAAATAAAGTTTCACAGAGTCAAACATGAATTTGATTCAGGAGCAGCAGAGATTGTGATCTACAAGCAGTAATACATGACATTAAAGGATTTCTAATCCGAGTGCTGTGTAAAGCCGCTGCTCACCACAACAGATTTAAATAATACAAACACAATATAATCGCCACTGCTGTGTTCGGTTCATCGGCGATATTTCGGTATTGATCGGGTCAGTAAAACTCACCTGTTAGATCCTCGCAGAAATCGATTAATAATATCCGATGTGATTACGGTTTAGTCGGTTTATTATTCCTCGGTGAACCGATAAATTCACACAAGTGATATGTAATAAACTTTATTATGTCCAGTCCGTCAAGGCTGACGTGCTTACAGCTTGCGCGTCGACAGCGCGTCCACTGCGCGTCTTCAGCGTTTATGCGCGCGCTCCCCAGTGACGACCATAAGAGTTGGGAGGAGCCAATCAAATGTTCTCCAAAGAGCGAAAACTAACACAAAACATTTCAATCATTGTATAAATAAAGAGAAAATCTACAGATCTACACCCCCAGTGAAAAACATGCTTTGAGTTACCCTCTAAAATGTCAAGAGAATGAAATTTCCACAAGATCAGGGGAGAAAGCAGCGAGCTGACTGAGTGTTGCGAGTAATCCAGTCTACAGAAGACACACTGCTACATGTTTACATTACAGCTGATTCCAGAACAGAGTCAGTCAGCGACTACTCTTGTTGTGAAAGTCTTTAAAATTAGCTTGATCCTCCACAAGAGATTCCAGATCTTAATCGTTACAGTTGCTCTTGAACAAAGTGAACAAGCGGAATAAACTCTCATTAATGTTCTTCTTCACACAGATGTAAGTGCAGCAGTAACAACGACACCCGATGCATTTCACTCGGGTTGTCTCTTAAAGATCCGTGATGATTGTGTTGAGCTGTCTTGCTCATTTCATTCACATATATTTGTAAATTCAATAGGACAGGTTAGACAAGAGCTGCGGGCTCAATCAGTGTGTGTGTGTGTCATGATCACTCAATGTATGGCATAACAGAAGGTTTCACACCTTCATATCTCGGCATTTACCAGCAGTTTCCACCCACATGCACTAATTATTCCGCGTGATTAGGGCAGTTTTCTTCACCATTGTCTCACCAGTGTGATCACGTCCATGATAATAATGTCCTCAACACAAAAATCTGTTAAAACCACATCAAATTCACCATCTGTGTAAACACTCCCTGATTTATACGGCAACATCTCTGACTCGAATGAGTTTCTAATAATATAATAATATTTTGTGTTAGGTCAGTTACAGCAGTATGGAGCCCTCTTATCAATGTCTGTATCGAGGATCCTGAGTAAATTAAAAGTACGTATCACAAATGTTCGCGGTAACGACTCATTTAAGGTGACTGATAATGAATTAATATGAGGCTCGGTGCTTCACCCGCGGACGCTGGTTCAAATCCAGACAGATATCAGTGATTAAACCAGTAAATGGTTTATAATATTCCCATCTTTTAGAGATCGTCAACTTTAAACTCAAGGTTTGTTTGATCGTCGTTCTTCTTTTGAGTTCTCCTGCTTACACGGTTCTGGGATGTTTATGAACAAGTGAAATAAAAGATCATTAAGCGTGCGTCATTGCGTCATCATTATCAGCCAAACTACCAGAAATCTTTTATACAGTAAATACAAAGTTAACTTTTATTTTGATGATAAATTTATCATATCTATCATATGTAACTGATAATCCTTTCATCTCATTTCTAAATTACAATTTAGGAACCAAGCAAGTTCATCCATCTTGCTATATATGTGTATATATGTATATTTTACTTTTGTATATTTTGCTTTTGATGTATTGCTATGTGGGTTAGGGTTAGGGTCTTCTGAGTGGTTATTGGCTATTGCTTGGTGGCCCAAGTCGAAAGAGTCTTTTTTATATTCTAGTTTCCAGATGTATATCTAAAGTATTTTTTGCTCATTTATTTGATCACTCATTTCAGCACATCTCCCTGAACACTCTGCACAGTTTGAGGAATCATTCATGTCTGTAGCACTAATGTTGGATGAGTTGGTGCTGAAGTGTTTACTAAGAGTATTCGTTAAGGGTTTTGTTTAAATCACTAACCACAAATAGGATTAATAGTGATGTGTCCTGTAGCTCAGATGGAATAATGTGACGCTAGCAGTGCCAAGATCAGGGGTTTGAACACAAACATACTAAATAAAATCCCTGAGTGGACTGTAATAAAGGCGTCTGCCAAACACCACTTACAATCACACAGTCCTCGACCTGCACGTTGATTTAAGACAATCAGTGATCAGGTTTGTTTGTGGGTGGTAAATGCAGTAATCTAATCCATGGATGTTGGGGATTAGATGTCATAGGGATTAGAATAGCATGCTTTTCATTCTTTTCATATTAATTCTGCAAATTGTCACTTATTTGTTTGTTTGAAACATGTAAATATAATATAAGGTTGGGTTTTTTGTTTCCTCTGGAACTGAAACATGAATGAGCTCTGAATGAGCAGCAGTTCTGCATCAACTCTCTTTTGAGGCAGCTGTACAGCTTCATTTTGAATGTTAATGGTATACTGTCACATCTGTATGTGGAGAGTAAACATGTAACACACAGGTCATATGTTTGGCTAGATTGTGTTGTGCAAATTGTCTGGTCACAGTGATGCAGTCGAGTGCATATCATTGACGGATATCTAAAGATCAACTTCACACACTGTGTTGCTTTTCAAAGCATTGACAGTTGCTTAGCAACTTGTGGCCTTCGTCTTCTGTCTAGACCAGTGCTGGGTAGTAACTGATTATATGTAATCTGAATTACATAATCAGATTCCAAAAATCAAGTACTTCTAATCAAATTGCACTACATTTTGAAATACTCATAATACTATTTTATTGTTACAAACTGCTTTACATGATTACATTACATATTAATTTTACCTTTTTCTTTTTAATCTTTAAATGTTTTCATAAACTTACCACTTTAATACACTTTGTGAGACTAGACCCGAAGAGCCTGTCCCAGACATGCAAACATATTTCAGTCTGTGACTGATGGAGGGTTTACAGCAGGGTTTCCCTTAAAACTTAAAAAACTAAAATTAAACTAAATTAAAAAAGTATTAGCATATGTTTAGAAATGTTTTCCAATTTCAATAGTACTTGGGACAAATTGGCCCACTTTTAAGTTCATAAAAGTGTGCTTTTAGGTATGCTCTTACAAAGTGTAACTTTAGTAAACTTTGAGAACACAAGTAGTTTACAACTGTTTCTGAGATGTACATAAAAAGTAGACTGAAAGTATAGTTTATTTTTAGTTTAAAAGTTGAACTAATAGCACACTTAAACTTCTTTTTTGTAAGGGTTCCCAAACTGGGATTTGTAAAATTAAAGTCAATTAAAGTTTTTTTTTTTTTTTTAAAAAAGCCCTCTCATTCAAAGTAAAATGAGAGGGCATTTTTCATATGCCCTTTCATCTGAAGCGACTTGCATTGTATTGGCTTAGTGAATATGGCTAGCATAGATCAGATTGGTCATAGAAGAAGTTAGAGAAACAATTGAGAAAGGTGTTGAAATTACATCTGGGACATCTGTGGTATTGACCAATGATCCCGTATCACGAGTTCTAGCAGAAGCTGTGTATTACTCACCTGAGCACTGCTAGAGATCAGGATTAACTCCTCTTACTTCAGTATTAATTCTTAACATCAGAACAAACGTGTAAACAAACATTTCAAACGGCAAACTGAAGCCAAAGTAGCTGTATGGAGAGAACATAAGCAGACAGAGAGACATTTTATGACATCATATCCTGATCTTATATGTGTTCCTTTGGAGCAGCTGTTTTGCATGAAACTTTTGATTGATTTATACCCAAAAGATCCTGTAAGTGAATTTTATTTCAAAACTTTAACATAACGTAACATTGTTAACTAAAGAAACAATGTTTTGATCTGTTGTGAACATTTATGTCAGTTTAAAAATCAAACAGATTTTACAATGAGTTCTTCTGGAGGTACTATTATTTTTGATCCTCAGAAGTTTTCATTCTCGCAAGAGAACAGAGCTGATCCTTCTGAACAGAACCAGAAGCTGCAACTTCTTTTAACAGAAGTTACAGGGTCAAACTGTGTCTTTTGTGCCACCTGCTGGAGAGACTTTATGAGCTGTAAAACAGATCCTAGTCTAGATTTTCTGTTATTAAATACCATAATGTTATTTAAAATGTACTGTTTGATTTTTCGAACTAAATCAAATGTAAGTAGAGTCACCAGTATGCAGTGTTTGTGTTTTGTTTTGAACAGAAGTCTGCTCATAGTGCTCTCCACACCCAGAGTTGCTAAAAACATGTCAGATACAAACTGATTTCTTATGTGTAATTAGGCAGTGACATGTGATACTGCACTGGAGAAAGAGAGAGAGAGAGAGAATGAGAGACATACAGCAGCAGCTCGATGGCTACCACACTTCACTCAGTCTCTCCTGTCTAGACTCAACGTTGCTCTTTATCCCACCTCTCTAACTGCAGACACACAGACACACAGAAACAAACACATACACATTCCATAGACTTCTATTATTTTATACACAGCTAGTTATAAACAGTATAACCCAACTCAAACCCGCACTCTAACCCTAACAGAAAATTTTCTGCATTTTTACAATTAAAAAAACTTTATTTACTATATTTTATAATTTACTTTTATTTACTTTTACAATAGAGGACATTCCCAAAAGGAGGTTTTGCTCCGATTTGTCAGATTTTGCTCAGATCACTTTTGGGTACAAATTAGTCCCTAATATATAGTCCTGTCATGTGTGTGTATAGTCATGTGTGTGTTAAGACCACAAACACACACATGACAGGGTGAATGTCACACTCTAGAAATCAAGCTGAATATTGTGCTTCAGAGTCAGAAACTTCACCTGCAGGTGTCTAGAAAACTGTTAAGATCCCAGATCCTATTCATTACAGCACTCAATGTCATTCAATGCATTGACTTTTTACTGTCTCTTGTTTTACAGACAAATGATAGACAGACAGACTAAAAGAAACCTTTCAGTAACATTCATAACACAGAAGAGTTAATGGGAGTGATCAATCCAGACTGCAGGAGAGATGAGTGTTTTTTCTTATCTTTCTCTCTATCTCCTTTTCTCTCTGTCTGTCCGTCTCCCTCAATCAGTCTTTCACTCTCTCTCCATGTTTCTTCTAGATTATTTCTTTCTCTCTGTGTTTTTGGCAAACTCCAGGAATGTCTGGTGTTTTGTGACTTTACGCTCTGAAATGAGAGAGGCAGAAGAGGAAAGTTAGACTCAACCACAGCAATGTAAACATGTCTGGAGCTGAAATAACTTAGTTTTCATTGAAAACAGCTCCACCCTCAACACAAGCGCAATAAACTCCCCAAAAATTTGATGCTGCACTGCTGTTGTTGTACATATGAGCTCACAAATAACTACCAAACAAATTCTGCCGAATACTTCACTGGAGCATTTTAGCATAATGCTAGGCACATTTACAATTAATGAACATAATGTTAGAATGTTTTAGCATGATGATAACACGTTTTAGTATCCATTAGCATTATGCTAGTATGTTTTGACATGATGCTAACATGTTTTAATATGCTATAACAAAATATAGCTTATTTATTATTATGCAGTTGCTAAGGTACTCTGAATGGTTGCTAGGGCGTGGCTGGCAGTTTCCATGGAGGTAATACTACTTGTTGTTGCTGCTTGCTAAAGCCGACCGATACCGGTACAATTCTCTACGACATACGGAGGTTAAATCAATGGAAGTTTCGACAAACCGGGCGAACACGGCACACCCGATCGCTTACAACAGCCAGTCCCCAAAAAGACCCGCATTCATGAGTTGTCCCCAAAAAGACCCGCATTCATGAGTCTACAAACTGTTATGGAAGTGTCCAGAAAAAAGAAGTATGCAAGAGAGCAACAGTGATGCATTACTGTGCTAATAACAATAAGTTTATATGTTTGTAATAACTTTGCGTTAATCATCAGACATTTTTTAGAAATCGTTCAGAGTTCTGAATGTGATGAGGTGCAGTTATTATTCTGTTTCATTTGCATTGAACATTTATGAAAAAACACAACCTGCACTGATCAACATCTCTCTCTTTCAAGATAGGGTTGATTTTCCTGTTAATTTATCATTTTGTTGGGTTGTTTGTAATTATTTTTCTTTTGAGTTCAGCCGTGCCGGTTAAGACAGAAACTTCATCTGGATTATAACGGGTCAGTCACTGTCTGTAACAATTACATTCTGTAAGTATTTCCACCGATTCAATTATATTGCGTAAATATATACATATGTCAATAAATAGTAAAAGTTGTAAACACTCTCACACACTCCGGCTATGCTTCATATCCTAGTAAAATGACTAGCTAGAGAGCACAGATCTGTTTCCGATGTTGCCGACTCATACAAATATGATGAGCAAAACATCATGTTGACTATGTAGGGAGCTCACTTAAATATGAGACACAGCCTCCGTTTCTTAAGCTGCGCAGATGCGTTTCAGTTCAGACGATCTTCACCTCAAACTATCGTCACCACCATCACCAGACTAACACTAACCGATGACATGCTGAAATATTCTCATCAGCACACAAATGGTGAGTCTTGTAGTCGGGAAAGAAAAGGTTTATTTTATGATTTCTGAATATGCCGTTAAACTGTAAAGGTTCTGAGATGTACTATATAATTGCATACTTGTATGACAGCTGTATTTTGGTCATATGGCAGAAACCAAACAGAAACTCTTACAAACAAGTGTGACTTAATATTTGTAAATGAAGTTTTACGATCATGAGTAAACAAGTGCAAATGATGAGAAAGATCTCAGGATGTCAGCAGCTCTGGAGTTTAGCTACAAAAGACTGAGCCAAATACACAATATAAAGAAGAACAGCGCTTTACAGAACACGTTTATCCTGTGACTGATCTGAGATCAGTCCTTCCGCTTTACATCAATGATGCCGCTCTGGACCCAGATCACAGTTAACACAAGCCCTGTCAGATAATCAGTTATAAGACTTCAGAACTCTGCCTGTTACCACAGTTATGTTCATAAATGTGAACTAAGTAATATTTGTTGGCTTTAAAAGAGTAAAGTGATGTGATTTGTGCTGTACAGTAGATGAGTGTCTCTCAGAAGTCATCACAGTGACTCTGAACACTCTGTCTGTATTGATTGTAATTGAGTGACGTGAAAGATTCACAACATCATCTGCTTATCAGACGCCAATTCAATTCAATATTATTTATGTAGTGTTTTTTTACAATGTTACATTGTGCTAAAGCAGCTTTACATATAATGAAAATAAAAACAGAAACATTTACAACACAGAATACAGAATACATGGTATTATTGCAAACTGTATTGTTACTTATATGTATATTAGTAAAACGAATTAGGGATACTAAAATTGTAATTGGTTTATGAATATAAAGTTGACTGAACTGATGATGTTTACAACACATCTGGACCATTTGAATAAATGGACGTGTATCAGAAATACCTGTCATTGTGTGTGAAGACTCATACCTCTTTCAGTGGTTTATGAGAAGGTATATATTTATCTATAGATATATGGTATCTGTCTCATTGTGTCTGTCTGTGTCTGATATAGTTTAGCCTCTGTGCTGTGTAGTTTCTGTGTGGTGCCGTGTTGTTTCTATGTTGTGTTGAACACACCCCGACACATCAGACAGCACAGCAGGCGTATAAAGGCAGGAATGATGCTGTATTCGGCAGCGTGGCCTAAACCTCTGCACTGGTGTTGGTGCGGTGAGGCCACTGCTGGCCTGCAGACAGCACAGACCTGCTGGCTAATTAAAACTGTATGTGTGCATTAATGCATGTGTGCGTACACGTGTGTATGAGTGTAAATGGCTTGTTTAGCTGTGAAAAATCCAGCCAGTTTTGTTGTTTTTGTGCAGGCTGCAAATTAAATATCCTGTAAATCTTCTGTTATAGGCAGTTAAAAATAATTTTAGATTTCTGCTCTAGCTGAAGTTCCCACATTCTGATGCCCTGAACGTATGTGAGGACAAACACTGTGTTTGTGTTAGTGTGTGTGAGTCAGTGAGAGAGAGTGTGTGTAAGAGAGGAAGAAGGTGTGTGTAAGTGTGTAAAAGAAAAAATGTGTGTGTGTGTGCGAGTGAGTCAGTGAGAGAGAGTGTGTGAGAGAGAAAATGTATGTAAGTGTGTTTGTAAGAGAGTGTATGAGTGTTCCTGTAGCATAGTTAGTAGAGTGTTGCATTAGCAACGCAAAGGTTGTGGGTCCAATTCCCAGGGAGCACATGTAAGATGTTTATCTTAAATGTATTTTGATGGTGACTTTAAAGATTGAGGGATAACAGTGAGGTGCAATTGAGCAACTTCAAAGCCTCACAGCCCATAACACACAGGCATGGTGGATGGAGCTGCAGGGGATCTAGTTGTGTTGAGGACAGTTGCAGGGCATCTGGACTTCAGAGTCAATTAATCATCTCTTTCAGGATTTGTGTTGGATCTGTGCAAATGGGTCAAACTGAAAACAGAACTGCACACCTTTGGACAGGTGGATATTTTTACTGGATTTTGATGAAGCTGCATCTCCATCACAGATTTGTTGTGATCTGTGGTGACAGAAGCTCATTGAAATTTATTTATGTCAGTGTTCCGAGACCCTCTGCAGCATGAAGTGATGATGCTGTAAGATGGCTGTGATCTAACCCTAAGATCCAGAAATGACGAGCTTTTGTTTGAAGCAGGAGCAGATGTGAATGTGTGTGAAGGTCCATCTGACACCTGAGCAGAACTCATGACTTCACCATCAGAATACAAAATCCCTGATGCTTCTGACCTCGTATTTAAATAAATATATAACTCTGACCCCATGTTGAAACTTTTATTAATGTATGTGTGAGCTGGAAGTTGCAACTGACTTTACCGCAGTGTTCTGACGTAATTCAAGTGAAATGGAAAATGTAGGCTGTGGCTTGTTTTTACCACTGTGAATTGAAAGCTCTACTTTTCTAGAGCCTATTTTCTAGAGCCTCCCCCCACCCCCCCACCCCTTCACTGCAGCAGCATATGTCTCTCTCTGTCTCATATTCGGTTGCACTTTCAGAGTGTCTTCCTGCAGATCTTTCAGTATAACTGTCTGATGTATGAGGGGCAGAAATGTTATCTGATGCAGAGTTGAACAGGATCTATTAATGCATACAAGAGCTGAGTATTAGCAGTGCTTTATGAAGCATTGCTGTAAAATGACTATAATACCACAATCAGTAATAACACAATCAGTCTGAATAAACCTGTATAACTGTGTACTGATGCTGAATGTATTTATCTGTATTTATCTGTTATATGTTCTGCAGGCTGCAGGGATCAGGTCTCTGATGTCCTCCAGAGGAAATGATTCAGACTGGAGCAGAACCAGAAACAGTCATTCAAAAGGTACGCCCACGTTAAGTTAGGTTTTGTGGAGACTTTCCAGAGACCTAATGATTTTCATACTGTACAAATAGTATATTCTGTCTCCTAACACTCAAGCTACCCCTAAACCTAACCCTCACAGAATTTTTCAAAAAAGCATCATTTAGCATGTTTAATAATCAGTTTCCCTCATGGGGACCGCTGGTTGGTCCCCACAATGTAGATGTGTGTGATTTTTACCCTGGTTGGTTACAATTTAAAAACAAAAGCTCACAAGGTCATTTACAAGGTACACACACACACAGAGGTTCACTTCTTTTTACCAGCCAATATAAAATAAACCTGTACTTGTCCCCCCGCAGATGTTTTAATGCATACACACATCACACTGTATGATGATTGTTATGGTGCTTAGCTAGATTTCAAGTTCAACATGAATTGTGAGTCTTTCAGATAGTGTTGAACACATCAATGTTTCAAGTGGTTTTTGCACTTGTGAATGTTTCCTTGTATTTGTGAGGATATTTGCTCATAAGTTTAACTAAATCTGTTCACACACACACACACACAATTTTTACTTTTTTATATAGAGTCAGCCAGTTATAATTACTATAGACTAACACTCACGCCAATAACTCCACCACCACAGAAAGTCCCTTTTCTAGAATAAAACATGATTTACATGTTTTTTATATCTTACTGTTTTTTACACAGTTTATATCCCAAATGTTTCCAAATGGAAATTGTGTCAGCTTTAGCTCATTGAGTATAAATTTGTCTCCATAGTTAAGATCGGTATCTACACACACACATTCAGTAGCTCAATCTGATTCAAATTCCAGTCTAAGGATCGTGCCAGATCGTGTGTGTGTAGAGCCCAGAAATCTGCTGTTATTTGCCTTTAGACCGCAAACTCTTTCTCTCTGTTACAAAGTGTGTATGTGTGTGGGCTTATTAACCATATATTGGGACACATACCCGAAAGTCAGCAAAACCTGACAAATTACCTCATTTGTAAAAAATGCTATAAAAAATACAGTAAATAAAGTTTTTTTAATTGTAAAAATGTAGAAAGAGTGTGGGCGTTAAGGTTAGGTTATATTGTTTATAACTAGCTGTGTAGAGAAACCAACAGAATGTCCTCATTTAGATAGATAAGTAAACGTGTATGTATGTATGTGTGAGTGAGTGTGAAGGGAACCATTGTGAGGTTCGGTGACATTCTCTGAGCTCGGCATGTGCATGAAACCTGCAGATCTCTCAGACATTTGTTACCCAGCAGCTTTAGCAGCAAGTAAACTGTGACAGAGACGCTCACACACACGCACACACACACACACACATGTGCAGGCTCATGATGAGCGGCAGAAGTTCCCTGTAGCATCGGGGCAGAAATTTCACAGCGGGTGTCTGAGGTGAGTTCTCCTCTGCATTTACAGTCAGGCCAGAGTACAGGAGCATATCTGTGTGTGTACTATAAGATGGGCAACATCTTCAGTTTTTTGTGAGTTTTTTTGTTTCGTATATACTCACTGTGGTCTGAAATGAGAAATGGAATGGTGATTGGTTAAAACTGAATTTTACAGTGATTTGCCTGAGATCTGAGATCTTCAGAGTTTATTTTCACTGTCATGACTGATGTTCTCTCACTGATGAATCCAACACACACACATTTGTACAGCTATCTTTGTGAGGACATTCATTGATGCAATACAATTTCTAGTCCCTTAACCTAACCTTAACCATCCCAACTAAGTGCCTAACCCTCACCCTAAACCTACCCTTAACCCTAAAACCAAGTCTTAACCCTTAAACAGCCCCAGAAAGGGGTGTCAAAAAGTGAGGACTGGCCAAAATGTCTCACTTTCCTCTCTTTGTCCTCACTCTGGTGGTCTATCTGCTCAGACTGGTCCTCACAAAGATAGATGTACAAGTCCACACACACACACTCACTGTGTCTTATGAGTTGTGCAATGTTGACATGCTGTGGCACTAAATGTTGGACTTAGATGTTGAGGCTAAAGTGTGTGTGTGTGTGTGTCGTCATGCTGTAAAACATGATGTTAAAGATCTGCAGAGATATTGGTGTCTAGGGTTTCAGATGCTGCTGTCTCAACACTGGAGCTGTGTGTGAAAGAAAGAGTGTGTGTGTGAGTGAGAGAGTAAATGTGTGAGTATATGTATGACTGAGTGTGTGTGAGTTGAGGTAGTGCATGAGGTGTGTGTGTCTCTGGTCTGATAGATGCACTGAATCTCTTTTCATGGGATGAAATATAATCTTACCTTATTTGTCATATCAAAATCATATTTTAGTCAGACAGAATTTCACATACAGAGTGTGTTTTCTTGTATACATGTAAGAAAAGAAACATGTGGAACAAAAGACGAAACACTTCAGTTTTCTTCTTTTTACAAGACAGATGTCTTGTGAAAAGTGACTGTTCTAAGATTAAATTCATCTTTGATTTCACATATTTTTGGCTGAAAAATGCAGAACTCCTAAACAATGAAATTACAGACGTATAGAGTGCAGACTAAAGTCACTGTAAACTAAATTAAATACTTGGATATTCATTCACTTTAAACTTGTTTTTTGTTTCCAAATGTGATTTATTTATGTACATGCAAACATGAAACATAATTACATAGTCGGGAGTGATTTGTTTATAAAATAGATGTGTTTTAGACAACAGCGTGAGCCTATTTTATTGTGTTAATGGAGCAACAGTGAGGAGATCCTTCAAACAAATGTCATACAGATGTGTAACTTCAGTTACTCTGAGAAAGTGGCACTGAGAAAGGCGCCTGAAAAATGTTTTAAAAAATTATTCAAGCGGCAGGCCCTTGAGCGCCTTTCTCAGTGCCACTTTCTCAGAGTAACTGAAGTTACACATCTATACCATCTGTACTCACACAAACTGACAGAGCAACAGTTACACTCACACCTGATTTAACACAACACCATCAGACCAGCTGATCTTCTGCCATTAGACACAGTTTTATATTAACTGCACTTGTTTAACTGGCCGGTGGTGTTTCACGAGTGCTGGTATTTTTTGTAATAGAGCACTCTAGCATTATCTGGCTGTGTTGTAAGCAGAGTGCTGTGGATGGTGTAATAGTTTCAGGCTGACCATTGGCTCTGATGTTGGCAGTGCATTACAGATGTGTGAAATGATGAGGGGCAACTAACCTCTCTTCATGTCCGTCTGTAGTGTCGCTCTCCTCTATCTCACCTCCACGTGTCACACCCTCTCTTAAAGGGCCCTCACACACAGCGTCCAGAAAAACATCATTGTTTAAGTTCAGCTTATCTCTGCTCTCCCAAATATCCTGTTTCTTTGAGCTGTGGCAGCCAGAACCAGTAGAAACCTCTTCCTGCCATTGCTGACTTCACTTCCAGCTTTAGCACAATCTCATCCTCTCCAAACACCATTCAGCAAAACCACAACTTACACGCGCCAACCATAAACGAACATATTACAGTTAAACTTTGTGAGAGTCGTGGGTGGATAGGCAAGTCCTGCTCTGACATGGCCAGCACCATCAAGGTAAGCAGCAAAAAAGGAACTGTTGCAAAATGTCTTTTTGAAAACGAGTGTGAGATGAAGAGGAAACACCCTGTCCACCAAACCTAAATTTCCTTTCACTGCCTTCCAAATTTGTCTTTTTCTATTCTCACTGTTTGATCACATCTAAAAATGTCTGGCTGTCATTTATGATCATTTGTATGTGTCACAGCTTATCGATAATGCACCCAAAACTGCAGGTTTTATGCAATATTTGTTTAATTTTTCGTCTTTGTTTTATTCATTAACTTGAGTTATTTTTATATTTTCTTCTCTCTTCATCACATTTACATATTTAATTCCATAAAACGTTTCTCTCTGTCACTCAGTTGAGGGCTGATACTGTAGCACTGCTTGTGCTGTTTGTTTGTCATGATTGAATTGCTTCTGCTTATAATGTTCTTATTTGTAAGTTGCTTTGGATCTGATAAATGAAAGAAGTAAATGTCTTTATTTAAGAACTGTTGATGTCTTGTGAAAAGTGACTGTTCTAGGATTAAATTCATCTCTGATTTCACATTTGTTTGTCTGAAAAATGCAGAACTCCTGATCAATGAAATTACAGACGTATAGAGCGCAGACTAAAGTCACTATAAACTAAATTAAATACTTGGATATTAATTCACTTTAAACTTGTTTTTTTGTTTCCAAATGTGATTTATTTATGTACATGCAAACATGAAACATAATTACATAGCCGGGAGTGATTTGTTTATAAAATAGATGTGTTTTAGACAACAGCGTGAGCCTATTGTATTGTGTTAATGGAGCAACAGTGAGGAGATCCTTCAAACAAATGTCATACAGTACTGTCCAGTTTTACTATTAAACTCATCAAATGTGTATGATCTCATCTTATACTTGTTTCTCTGTCTTTGCATTTGTAAACCTCAGTTCATCATTTAGTTTATTTGAAAGTCACATTTCTATTCCAGCCTTTAAATGTTTTGTCAGTTATTGAAACATAGCAGAATTTATTTATTTTACCCTAACCCTAACCCTAACTTCAGATCTGTCTGTAATATCAAAGTGTTTCTGTGTAATAAAGTATGTAAGAGTCAAAGACAGCTGTAAATCCATCACATTTAATTAAGACATCGTGTTATTTCCATTACAGAGTTTAGATTCAGTTCAGTCGTTCTCTGAGATCAGATTGATAGAGATTATTTTCGATGTTTGTGACAGGTGCTCTCATCTTGTAAACTTCTAATGTAAGAGACTGTCATAACTGGAGGTTTATTCTTCTAAATATTCTTAACAGAGTTGAACAGAGGGACAGTTGTGTAGAGAGACAAAAGATGATGTGTTGTAACCGTGAGTGGAAAGACCTGCAGCTTGTAAACGCAGTGGCTGATGGCTGGGAAACGTGCAGACGGGTGTTTTGTTGACGTGGCTCTGAGGTTATAACATTCTCTCCCTCCTGCTCTGTTAATGATGGGCGTTCCTCTTTCCACATCTTCCATTAGAGACTCACATTCACCATCGGCATGCTGATGGATGGAGTTTTTCCTCTCGTCCACACCCGGCCCCTGTTATCCTGTAGTGTCAAGAATGCAGGAAATGGTGTCACAGAACTTCCTGTCTGCTGCATGAATGAGTCAATCTGCCATTGAGCTTTAACTGAAAGTATTCTAATCTCCATCTCTCTCCCACTTTCCTACAGTTTTGCCTTTAAATGTTTCTTTCAGGTGAAAAACAAGAAAAACAGTGTTTGTTTTGCTCTGTCATTCTGAAGCAGTCCTGTTTCTGGATATGTTTGTGCTGTTTTTACAAATGCGCTGTACACAGCTTCTCTGCAAGTTGTCTTTGCCAGAGGTGAGCAGACTGTAAGTCATGGCCTTTCTCGTCTTGGATTGGATGAGATTGTGTGGTAGACGACTGTCTTGCATGATCAGTCAGAGTTTTCATTGTTGTGTGTGTTTGTTTGCAAATCTGTTGTTCTTACAGAGTGAAATTACTTTCCACACATGTGCCTTTTGTCAGCTTTATTCATTTTGGGACCTTTGTTTTCCATCAGTCAACAACACAGAATCTGATTAATATTCTTCATGAACCAGTACTCATGATGATATTTATCCCATTTTATTTATTGATCTATTTATCCCAGTAACGTCTTTGTTTGGATATTAGTGAGGGTGAGTTTTGAGTGTGTGTGTGTTCAGATCATTGGATCTGAGGTTGGAGGGTGTGTACCCGGCATTGAGTGTTGTCATTCTCTTAGAAGAAGGTTCATGTGAGCAGTCTGCTCAGTTGTCAGAACGCTGCAGATTAATCTGCTTTCCGACATCATTTTGTCCTGCCGAGCACAGGAGAAACCCAGAGAGTTTCTGTCAGATCTGTCTGTCTGTCTATTTAGCTAGCTAGATATTATTCTTAAAGTAGACAGTTATGTATTAGATTCCTCATCCAAATCCACTCACAAAAAATAGTTGCTCAAATGATTTGAAGTGTTTTCCTAAAAATTAAGTTTAGGTCCCTAAACATATTAAGCCTGTAAGATGAATACATATAGGAGACAAAATTACATCAATAAAACATTGACTGTCTGTCTGTATATGTCTGTATGGCTGTGTGTGTGTGCTTGCGTGTCTGCCTGCGTGTGTCTGTCCTGTAGGAGGCACTGTCAGTGGTGAGTGAGGATCAGTCTTTATTTGAGTCTACATACAGAGAGTCTTATTCTAAGACGGAGATGACGGCCTCAGTCGCGGGTGAATACGGGTCAAGTAAACTCAGTTCCACAGGTGAGCAGCAGGACTGGCTGGCTCCGGCCCCTGGGTGTGTCACAGTGAAGACGGAGTGTGGTGGAGGAGCAGTGCAGGTGACCAGCTCCAAGTGAGTCAGTCTTGATGATGCAGGTCTGTCTGTCTGTATGTCTGTCTGACTGATGGTGGCATTTCAGTTTGAAGTTTTGTTATTGAAATAAACTGACTGATTTCTTATCTATGTCTTATCAACATTTTTCCTCATTTTTCCACAGAGGTTGCCATTATGTCAAGAGACTAACTGTAGGATGCTCTGTACTTCCGTTTAGAATTTGTTACTGATGGTAATGAATAGTTGAGGCCCTGGAAGAATTTGTGTTACAATAGCTGAATGTAAATGCCATTAAAAGATACAGCATTCTGCACCTTTCAGATAATCAGAACAATGGAGTACATCACCATTAACACATGAAACAAATGTTTTACATTTACATACAATATTAAACTACAACTTCATTAAATGATGCAGCAAATACACACCATTTAAATGTATTTTAAATGTTTAGTCACACTAGATGTATAACTTCTAAATGTATTTATAAATACTAACTTTTTGCAGTTAAACTGTAGTTACTGTAGTAAAACATGATTAATTATCAGAAGGGTTATGGGTTCAATCATGCTATTGCTGTATGGGGGGAAAGGTTCAATATTTTGTTATTTAATACAGTCGTATTCCTATCTAGATCAATAGGTAGAGCATTGCAAGCAGTGCAAAGGTTGTAGTTTCAATTTCCAGGGAACACACATTCTCATAAAAAATGATTCTTAAATGCACTGTAGATCACTTTGGGTAAAAGTGTCTGTCAAACGCATAAATGTAATGTAAATGTAATATTCAGACATTCTAAATTTGACTTCCTGTGCCTGCGAATAGACAGATAGACATCTCTCTGGATCACCTCAACAGTTATTATTCTGTCTGACAGAAGTTAAACCATGTGGCATTATGGCGATTCTCCACAATCAATGTGTGTTAGATTTTTCTGTGATTAATTTCAAAGACGGTTTAGTGTGATCTTCTGCCCAGACTGTTGAACTCTGAGAATGAACAGTTGATCAGTGGAATGTTTTCTTTGCCACTAGGAAATAATTGTCATTTTTTTCTCAACAGACATTTAGTAAGAGAAAATAACTGAAGATTTTAGAATCTTAGCAATTAAGAATCTTACAAATGTTAGAAAGTTGAAAATAACGATTTTATAATTCATTTACAGTTTATTTCATTTACAGATTTTGTCTTGTTTTCATTTACAGATGTTGTGTACTTGTGAATGTATCTGCTGTCCTCTGAGGACTATAGTTTTCTGCTTTGATGTTTACAACTCCAGCATTAAGAAGGTCTTGCATCTCAGCTTAAAAGAGGGGATAGAAAAACTCATGTGGTCCCAGAAACCCCAGCCAGCAGTTGATTTGGTTCTTCCTCTCCCACCTGTCAGTATTATTCAGTGAGCAGTGGCGTGTGTATGTGAGAGAGAGAAAGTGTGTGTTTTAATGATGTGTGGAGCTCCATAAGACTGAGAGCACCAGTTGCTCCACACATGTACAGGACTTCTCTGAAGGGCTTCAGGTTGTTGACGTTTGGATTTGGCAGCTTGATTTGGAGTCTGGTGCCACATTCCAGCAGATCCTCACATCTGTCTTCGGCCTGCAGGGAGACATGAGGATAATCTTGATAAATGATCTGCAGAATAATGTGTGTGTGAGTAAAGCATGTGTGAGATAATATATACAATCAGAACATTATCTCACTTATTGTTCCAGTACTGTTTCTGTAGCTCAACTGGTAGAGCATTAACAGCGTGAAGGTCGTGGGTTTGATGTACTGATGTACTGATAAAGATGTTTAGCTGAATGCACTGTAAGTCGCTTTGGATAAAAGCACCTGCCAAAGGCATAATTGTAAATGTATTCAACTACTTACCAAAATAAGAAATAAATGATCATGAAATAGTGATCTGAGTGTAAATGATTTTATTATGTCAGGAGAGAGAGTGTGTGGAGTGTTACTAGGTGAGGTAGGAGGTCAAAGGTCAGTTATACAGTTAATTTTAGAAAATTCCGAATACCACAACTGACCAATCAGAATCAATGATTACTTACCCTAGTGTTTTGATAACACGTTAAATGCAATTTAATCTGTACATCTGTGACATGCTGTCAGTTAACACATTCGATAGGCCTGGGTTGTAAGAAATGCATGTCTTTGTGTCATAGAGATTCAGTTGAAGTCAAACCAAATCATTTTCTCTGTGTGTGTTTGTGTGTGTGTGTGCAAGTTTGTGCAGGAGTTATCCTGGGGATTGTGATGCAGGTAAAGGAAAAACCTCTTTTGGTGCAAATGTTCCAGTGACCTTCAATAACTGCATGGAGGACAAGCATGTGCCCCCCCCCAACATGTCCACCAATGAACGCAGAGTTATTGTACCAGCAGGTAACACTGGGTCAGCTCAGAGTTTGTGTTGTACATTTTTGCTGTTGTCAGACAGTTTCTTAACAAAACAACAGCTTTAACAAAAAATAGAGCCAAGACACACATACAAACACACTTGTACACTCACACATATAGTGTGTACACACACAGATGTACTTATCTAAATGAGTGCTGGAGACTTCTGTTGTTTTTATAGAAAGCTGAGTATAAAGACTAGAAACACAAGATCAACATGAAATGAAAGTCTTAAAAACCTTGTTTCTGGTCATGTTGTAAATGATTCATCAGTGCATGTCATTGTAAATGTTTGTAATATTTCATGCATATGTTAGTTTCTGTGTGTGTTTGAGTACAAGCAGGGCTGTCTGCAGCATTTAACAAATATTGAGGTCTATTAACTACGTTTGCTAGGGTTTTTTGTTTGTGTGCGTTGATAATGGAATGTTTACATTTAACCTGCCAGCCTCACACTCATATACACAGAAACAGTATGAGGGGTTTAGTCAGCTAGTTCTACCATGAGTAAACAGCCAGGTTCTGTATCAACTAGTTGTAAATCACATGATCGGATCATAAGGTGCCTACAATTTCAAATCCCCTGACACAGAACCTGCTGCAAAATTTAGTATAAAAAAGTGTGTGTAAACGTGCAGGACTGTATGTGCTGCAGATCCCAGCCTGTGGTCCACAGAACATGTTCTTCGGTGGCTGGACTGGGCCGTGAAGGAATACACTCTTCCAGAGGTGGACGTGTCTCTGTTTCAGAGCCTTGATGGAAAGCAGCTCTGCAAGATGAGAAGAGACGATCTGCAGCGTCTGACGAGCAGCTACACGGCCGATGTTCTCCTATCTCACCTGCACTACCTCAGAGAGAGTGAGTGACATGCTCATCTCTGCAGCACTGTCTGTATGTCTCTCTTTCTCTCTCTCTCTCTCTCTCTCTGTCTTTGTTTGCCCATCAACAAGTATCAGGGAGTTTTATCAGTTTTAATTTGTCACTGGATGTTTTGTTTCTCAGCGCCTCTTCCTCACTTGACTTCAGATGATGTTGACAAAGCCTTGCAAAATTCCCCGCGGTTACTGCATGCTCGCAACACAGGTAAGCAGCCCTGTGGCCCCTCCCTCTCCTATGCCCCACCCCTCACAGCTTACATGTCTTTTACATGTCTTTGTCGCTATCAGACATGGTGTGTACACATACACACACACACAGCTGATGGCCTCTGTGTGTAGTCTGTCTCTCTCTGTGCTGTCTGCATGCAACTCTGTAGTTTCTCATTACTTTATGAGCTTGTGTTCACTAATGCTGAATGTTAAAACCTTGTCAGTATCATTTATATTGACACAACCAGACTTTCACAGCACATGGTATGTTTTGTTTTTGTTCAGGAGGAGCAAGTTTTATTTTCCCCAATGCCCCCATTTACCCAACAGATGGCCCCCGATGTCCAACCAGAGCAGGTATTGTAACGCTCAGATAGTAAAAGTTAATTTAAGGAAAACACATTTGGAATGTTTATGAATCTGGTCTTTGGTCCATCAGAATTCTAAAGTCCCTCTGAAAAACTTTTTTGTATTTAAACCTGGAGATAAACACAACAATGTTTTAGAATTAATATTTACATTTAGGGTTAGTATTTGCCAGACGCTTTAATTCAAAGCAACTTAGATATAATGGAAAAGCAGGTGAATCTGTCAAACCATAAAGAGACAACTAGACTAGGACGACTTAGAGCTGTCTAGTGTGTAGAGTGTAGGAAGTGTAGTGGTACTATAGTGTAGAAAGACTAGTAAGTTAGTCAGTTCTGTGTTCCTTAATGAGACACTTTTCATTAGTTGTCTTCAAAAGACGTCCCCAAAAGAGAATTTTGCTCAGATTTGTTAGGTTTTGCTGACTTTTGGGTACAAATGTGTCCCCAACATCCCCCCCACACACTGTCACATTCACACACTCACACCCTCTAGTGGAGGCTCTGTGGAATGTAAATGCCATGCTGGTTTTGTGTGTTACAGAAATGAGTTACGACACTGTTAGGCGCACTGGGTGGCCTCAGCTCCTCTCTGCATCTAAAGGTTAGAGAAATCTGTACTGTACACATCACACAACACGCTCTAGTTATACTGTAACATGCTCATGTTTTAAAGACATGAACATACAGTAAGTTACAGCATGTTGTGTGTGTTTAAAGTTTCTCAGACTTCTGCTGCCATTATGAGCAAAGCTGAAGAGCAGAGAGCACAGCTAGGTGAGACACAGACAACATACACGACTCAGACACACACACACACACACACACATGACTCAAACACACACACGACTCAAAACACGCACACAAACATGACTCAAACACACAGACACACATTACCTAAACATTTACTTTTACATGTAGGCATTTAGCAGACACACACAAACTCACAAACAGATGAACACACACATGCACGCAACTCAGACATACACACACACATCACTCAAACACACACCACTTTTTACTCACATTTATTTTCTGTCATGTGTCTGCAGATCCATATCAGATTTTGGGACCCACTAGCAGCAGGCTGGCAAATCCAGGTAACAGATCAATTGATCAACAGGTTTTTGTAGTTGTTACTAAAATAATAATAAAATAATTTAAAAAATAATAATAATAAAACAAGAACAATAAAATTATACTTAAGGAACCAGAATCCCTTATGATTCCTATATTTAATTTAACTTTTATGTATGTGTTTATATATGTGTGTGTGTGTGTGTGTCTGTGTGTGTTAGGTTCTGGTCAGATCCAGCTGTGGCAGTTTCTGTTGGAACTTTTGTCCAACAGCTCAAACTCGTCCTGTATCACATGGGAAGGAACCAATGGTGAGTTCAAGATGACGGATCCAGATGAGGTGGCGCGGCGCTGGGGAGAGAGGAAGAGCAAACCCAACATGAACTACGACAAGCTGAGTCGAGCTTTGCGCTACTACTATGACAAAAACATCATGACCAAAGTCCATGGCAAGCGCTACGCCTACAAGTTTGACTTCCATGGCATTGCTCAGGCCCTGCAGCCTCACCCTCCGGAGTCTTCCATGTACAAGTACCCTGCAGATCTGTCCTACATGAGCTCCTACCATCCTCAGAAAATGAATTTTGTGTCTCCTCACCCTCAGACAACCTCCAGTTTCTTTGCCACCCAGAGCCCTTACTGGAGCCCCCCTGCAGCAGGCATCTATCCTGCACCCCAACACCCCCACGCCCATATGCCCTCACATTTGGGTTCCTTCTACTAAATACTGAACAGGAGAATTCTAATTCAAACCAGATCAGACAGGAAACCAGGAAAACTTTTTGCTTAAAAATGCTTTTAAAAGCATTTTTTACTTGTTACTTTTACTTTACTTTTACTTGTTACTTTTAAAACAGGAGAAACACAGAAACTAAATTAGAAAGTTCAGAGTGAAGAGTGTGGTAGAGTTTGTTTCCTTTATGAGGAAACTAAAGGATTTTGGTATGAAGTCTGAGGAATGATAGCAGATCTTTAATTTTAGCACAAGGCTTGTAAAAATGTATTAGAAGTGTGAAAGCATGTGTTAAAAGGTTTATTAATTACCACACAGAACTTAGATGCATGATCAGTGACTATGTTCTGATCTATATGTTCCGTGCCTTAAACTACCTTATTTAAGCAAACAGACATATCCGAGAGAGTTGAGAAGGTTTGAGGGAGAGTGAGAGAGAAAGGTCAGAGTTGAATGTGGCGAGCTTTAGACTGATTCTGTATTTATCAGTATTATGTAGTTCATAAAGCACTAGTGATCGTTTGCATTTTTGTTTTGCTTTTTAGAAAACTGGAATTTAATTCTTTAAAATGGTTTTTAATGATCTTTAAAGACAGGTGGAATTTTTATACAGCTCACAGCCAAACAGCTGAAGAGATTTACACAAGAATACCAATTTGTATTTTTGTTATTATTAATATGATGTTTTGATTCACAAACGCTGTGCGTTTGTTGGATTCAAGTGTACAATTAACTCTTACATTTATATAATAGATATCTAACTTATGCATTTAAACACTACGAGTTGATCTCAGCCAGCCAAAGACATTCTTAAGATTTAGAGAAAAGAAACCTAGAAAGTGTCAAAGCAATGGAGAAAGACACCTTTGAAAGAAGCTCTATATATCATTTGTTTACAGTGAATCATATGAACTGTTTGTGTTTGTATGACGCTGGACTGGCACAGCATGCAGGATCAGATCTCTGTCCTACTGACCCCAGATCAGTTCAGAGATCACCTGTGCTCTGAGATTCTTGACAAAGGGAAGGAATCATATACTTTGATAATTATATGGCTTTCTACTGAATCATTATAATAAACAATTTTTAAAAATGTATTCTTGCATTGCGCCATGAAACAAACTCATTGTCTATTATTTCATTGATAAACAGAGACCAGCTATAACTTGTTGCTCCAACACACAGACTTGCATGAATGCTAACACGTTCAGTCTGTTCATCTGTGTTGCCACAACAGAGTCGTGAAGTCTTAGATCATTTGATAACAATGAATCTTTCTCTAGAGAGATGCATGAGAAACACATAAATCAAGTATTTATTGAAGGTGAAATATGAATAACATTTCATACTGAATCCTGAATTTATAAATTTGTTCATATGCAGAGGAACTAAATTATACACATGAATAAAAATCTGTCAATTTTCCAAACAGTCAGTATGAACCTATGTTCTGATTGAACCCCAATAATATTTATATATAACCCTGGATATTTATTTCATTAAGAGGTCAGCAAGCTCTTATTTCTCTATAAGAAGATGAAAGTCTTTAGAATAACAAGAATCATGCATTAAGAAAAAAATATTATGAAAATTAATCTTGTGTTGACTTTCTTTACAGAGGAGAAACTTTTGACTGTTGACTTCATCTTCTACAGAGTTCAAAATCTCCAGATCAGCTTTACGAATGATTGCTACCTGTCTGGGAGTGTTTTTCAACTAATTTCTGAAGCTTCTCTGGATTGGTTATTCCTGCCTGTATTTTTCTTCCAGCTCAAGTTTCTCTGTGCAGTTCTTGAGAGCCGACGGGTCATTGCACATCTGAACCTTATCAAAGAAGTTAAAGTTGTTGGCCAGCTTCCCTCCCAATGTGTTGAAGAGCACGTGTTTGAATTCGTAACCCCACAGGATCTCCTGTGGCACGTAAGATGTGCGACTCTGGCAGGTGGCTGCAGTCGACTCCATTGTTCCATTGAGAGTCACCAGCAGCTCAAAGTCCCGTGTCAACAGATTGTCAGCTGTGAAAGCAGCCAATGGACTTCTGTCGTCCAGGACATGATAAAAGGTAAGAGGCATGAGCAGGAAGGGACACTTGTCACTGGAGTCAAGATGAAAGTCTACGTTGGTTTGGTGGATGAGGCTCTTCTCACCCTCATGGGTGAGGTAGGGTGAAAGTAATTTACCCGAGAGCTGACACTGAATCAGCAGGCTTTTTCTCATGTTGGCCACTCGCACCATAAGACACCAGTTTCCCTCATGCCTGCAGACGACTGCTGATTGGCTGAATTTAATAGTTTCTGCACGTTTTTTGGGTCGTGCCAGCTTAGCCAGAAATGCGCCGGTCACAAAGATCTCCGCCAATCCTGTGATGACCAACTGAACCACGAGCGTGATTATGGCGAGTGGACATTCCTCTGATATGTGACGGAACCCGTAGCCGATGGTGGTCTGGGTCTCCAAAGAGAACAGATACGCACCTGTCAGCGTTTCCACGTTCATCACACATGGTGTGTGATTGGACGATTGGTCTGCGTCAAAGTCGCCGTTCCTCAAACCAATAAGGTAGAAAATTACTCCAAAGATAAACCACGTCATGACAAAGGTGGAGGCAAACAGAGTGATCTTATATCGCCATTTCATGTCCACAACTGTGGTCCAGAGGTCATGAAGGAATAGCTTTATCATTCCCTCCACATTTTCAATCTTCACATTGTTGTGGCCGTCTTTAGACACCACCCTACGTATTTTATTACTCATGGTTTCTGATGCTGTATGGAGAGAAAACAGAGTTCAACAAGAAGGATCCTTCATCTCTCTCAACACTAGGCTCTATATTCAGATTTGTTTCTCCAATCACTAATCAAAGTCTTCAAACATCTGCTCAAAACATCTATTAAGATCTCCAAAAGGTTTATCTCAAAAAACAAGGTCACTGGACAGATATTTAATATGTGCACAAGCACATGTGCACAAGAATTTTGTCACATTCTCATAATGAGGCTATCATTAAAGTGTTTCTGCCGTAATACATGCAAAAGCTTCAGATTCTCACTCTTTGAACTTTGATGAACTTTGATTTCTTGAGTTAATAAAAACTCTTCAGTTGTAAATTAACAGGAGTGTCTCAGAGATCAGAGGCAAATGTAGATGCATAAAAACAGTGTTTGACTGTAAGTGATAATCTCATATAAAATCAGTGAGAGTTCAATAACGTTTATCTCAAGACTTTGTACTTGCTCTTTTAGGTTTATGCTGCTCTGCTCGTCTCAGTTGTCAGCCGTCTCTCCTCTGCTGTTATGTTCTTGTTCTTATATTGTCCTTGTGTATGTGCACTAACTCCAGCACAATGGTTTCAGGACTGTTAATGAGACTGTGAATAAAAAGAAAATTACAGTGAAATGCACCTGTTGAGCTGGTTCTCTCTGTAGCTCCGCCCCGTTTCAGTGTCAGAATGAGGGCTGTTTTATTTTTTCTTCTGACTGTTATGAGTTCAAACACTCCCTTAACCTTTCTGATCTTTCTGTTCTAGTTGCATTTCACAAAAAGATTATTTACACTCTTATACTCACACTTTAAGTATATTTTAATTTATATTAACAGATGCAGTTGAAGGTTATGTAAGGCCCGTCACATAATGCTTGAAAAGGGACAGACAAAATAATCACATTTCAGCAATAGCCCAGAATAACAGTAACAAGCCATTCAAAAATCAGGAGCTGCTGTAATAATTACATGCTTGTTTTCCTGGGAATATTTCCAGTTTGATTAACAGAATAGTGTGTTAATTCTGTAAGTGTGAGTGACATTGTAAACTTTCATCAACAGATTGTGTCACCTAAGTTATTTTACAAATTATGTTTAGAATGAATCAATAGTCATCACCCACCTGGCTTTTTCTGTTTATCAGTGATTAATTGACTGAGCAGGTGAGTTTGATCAGCTGGTTATAGCTTTGAATGTTTTCAGTTTTGTTATTAACCAAACAGAAAGTGGCTCTGATCCTGACCTTCAGAATAGATTATCAGGACTGTTAAATGTTGCCGATGGACAGTTCTGTTTCTAAACAGTCTGGTAAGTAACTGTATTTGTAAACTCTTTCTACATTTTCAGATTTATGGCTGTTTTGACCTCGAACGCTGGTCATGTGTAAATTATTTCTCTTACTTAATGTGAACAGTTACTGGTTTGTGACTAGAAGTTAATGAATAATATTACAGGTATTTTTATGGTTTGGAAAATGCATACAGGTTGCAGGAAAATTCAGAGCCACAGAGCAGAGTATGCAGAAACTCTCATCTCCTGTAGAGGGCAGAAGATCATAATGAAGTTATCTGTGGCCAGAACTCAAAAGAGTCAAATATAGATCAAATTCAAAAGCAGCATTTATTAAAAATTTTTGCTTGAACAACTTACGTGCTACTACAGTACAGTGAAAAGTTTTGGGCACTTGTGAAAAATGCAGAAAAAAATCCTTAAACAATGTTTTTGTGAAGCATCTAATGTAATTAAGACTTTTGCAGAGTAACATCCAATAAAACATTTACTTGTTTTATTCCAAAGGTCACAGAGAGTGGAAAATGGTCATAAAAACTTTACTAATATTAAAAGTGGTTTTTTTTCTAACCTCAGGTAAAATAATAATAAACGGTGTTTTGATTCTTTAGGGTTCAGAATCTGGGCTGTTCTAATCCTGCAGATGTTACAGTGTTTTACCTCAGGTCAGGACTATTCCTGTAATTAACATTGCTGTGTGTGGCTCCAGATAAAAACCCTATATGATAAGTAACTCCAGAGCAAGGGCCTCTGAAGATCATCTAACCTAACCCTAACCCTAACAGCTAATACTGTAGGTAATACTGTAAGAGGCTGCAGAGAACTAGCCAATACACACAAACTTATTTAAATGAAGGCCGGGTCCTGGTGCAATCTGTCTCTCTTGGACCTCCTTAAAAATCTTATTCAAAAGAATCTTATGCTTTGCTTTTTCAGCTTCAACAATTAAACATGTAAATGATGCCTTTAAAAACTTAATGAAACATACAGAACACACAAAATATGTGGTATGAGAATGCATTATATTATTGCACATTTTATTGTTCTCATAAGATAAAATTAAAGGAGTGTGTGTATGTGCGTGTAGACGTACAAGACTGTGTTTTGGGGTTCCTCTGACAGATGGTTGATGGTAATTATTAGCTTTATCTTGTTTCTGTCCAGGGTCTCACTGGAGTTCTTTTCCATAAAACACACACACACACACCTTTCCCTCAGACTGCAGCAGTGTTTGTGTCTCAGAGGAGGTACACATCACTGTGGCAGTAAATGTCCCCATGCAGTCCACTGGGCTGTGTTTATTTTAGGCATGTGTGTGTAAATGCCAACAGTAATTCCTCTGAGCATCTGTGCTGCTGTCTACACTGGCATATTAAAGACTTTTACAGATGTGTGAAATAAAAGTCTCAAGGCACATTTAAACTGACACCGGCTTGCAGCAACAAAGCAAATGGAAGTTTTCTATTCTCTATGAGAGTTTACATTAGACACAAGAAATGCAGAGCAGAGATCAGAGGGAGGTCTGATACATTTAAGATGTTCAACAGCACGTGATGTGTAACTCAGTTCATGCTGGATCGTTTCCTACAAATGTTTGAGGTTAAATGTAACCTGTGTTACATACAGAATTTTCTTTAATATACATCATAAATACATAAGTAATAAGTAATAATGTTGCTTCAGTCCTGTAGTGGAGGACAGTGAGAGCCTGAGAAAAGTAGCACAATACACTTACTATTAATATGGTAGCATTGGCCAACACTGTTTGTTCTCATAAACTGAAGGCTGTGAAGATTAGTATGGACATGTTTCAGAGCACATATTGATAATGAGAACTCGCATGACTGATCTCACGTCAGTTTAGCCAGTCACAGTCATCCTGTAAGTTCCATTCTGTGAACCAGAGTTAAATCTGATCCTGAGCCAGATTGTATTCTGTTCCAATATCATGTGATTGCCCACGTCTGTTATGAGTGTTCATACTCTCACAGCTTGAATCTCTCTTGGTTCCAGTCTGTGATTAAGAATCCTCAACATTTGTCTACATTTGATGAGAGTGTGAGGTACCAACACTGTGTTCCTGAACACTCAACACGAGCGTGATCATTGTAAATTCATAAGCTTTACTGGAAATCTGTTCCAAACCCCAACCATTGCCAGCCATCTGCTTTATGAATGTGTGTGGCTGTCAGGGGAAGATCCCTCCAAATCTCATCTCTCCTCTATATCAGATCACATGCTCCATCTAGTGAATACAAGAGCAATTATACAACATATCAGGTCACTGGTTCAGTGATGGTTCAATGATATTACATGTAGTTTTCAAGATGACTTAAGAATATCACAGTGGGCTCTGAATCAGTTGATTCAAACGATGATTCAGATGAATCAAACTCATTCTTTTCTGATTCAAACTGGAGTCCCTGGAGGTCAGAAGATGCAGCACATGTAATGAGATCACTGTCCCACTTTACACACATACAGCAGCATTATACACACATTCTGCTCACTAAATGAAATGTGTGTGTGTTAGGATTGTTAGAATAATAGAAACCAACATAATTGTTTGGGTGGTACTTTTGGCATGTGCGTGTGTGTTATGGTCTGCAGTTGGAGTGGACAGACAGGTCAAGAAACAGAACTGGCAGGTTTCCCTGTTGCATAAAGGAAAAGAGTGTGTGACCATCTGTACTCACTCCACCCCACTGTGAGACGTGCACACGCTCAAATGTACTCACAGCATGTTTTGTGTGTGAGAAAGAGAGATAGAGAGAGAGATCAACGGTGGCTTCACTGTTTTATCATCTGTGGTGAATATAAAGTGCCCTCCATAAGTATTGGGATAGTAAAGAATAAACACTCTGTTTGCTGTGGAGTCAACAAATCTTTTATGACTAAAACATGAATGTGAGGCAAACGTACCGAATGTCAAATTGTTATTTGTCTGTTTCAACATATAAATGTTTTACCAATTCAAATGTTGAATTCCTTTATTTAAAGTGAGCCTAAGTATTGGGACAATTTTCTCACCATTTTGTTTGTAAGTGATCAGCTCTGTCCTGTTGCATTACTTGTTCACACATCAGTTCTGTCATTGCTTCTGCAGTGTGTCTTGAAGTCAGTGAGAACACACATAAGCCAAGATAAAGATGAGGGAGTTTACTCTGAGAAAAAACAGTGAAAAATGTCCAACAATGTGACATTCTGTATGTTTGCCTCATTCATCTTTTAATCATAAAAGATTTATTGACCCCACAGCAAACATAGCAATTTTTCCTTGTCCCAGTACTTCTGGGTGGCACTTTATATTGAGAAGGGGTAAACAGATTCCAGATGCTGATGTATAGAGGCTTTATTTATTTAAATATTTTTTTTTCTGTTTTACGACTATACATGCCAGCATTGTATTTTCATTGACTGGATACTAATACATTTTTATTTTTATTTATCAGGCAGTGGTGAAGGAACAGGTTTGCTTATCTCCAGTGTTGTTCATGTAGAGATTGCAGAAGCAGTGGCTTGGTTCTTTCTCTTGCTGTCTGTAGGAATTGTTAACCAATCATTAAATCTGACTAAACTCTTGGATAAAATGATAAGTGAACTTTGTTTTGAATACTTGGGTTAGTGTACATTTGTAGTATTAGATATAGCTTGAGATATAAACTGTAGAGAGAGAGAGAGAGAGAGAGAGAGAGAGAGAGAGAGAGAGAGAGAGAGAGAGAGAGAGAGAGAGAGAGAGAGAGAGAGAGAGAGAGAGAGAGAGAGAGAGAGCAGGTCTGTTCTTGTCTGTTCTCACTCAGGGGTGTGAAGGACCAGCACAAAGATCTGTTACTCTGGATTTGTGATAATGGGAATTGATTCTCTAGGTATCTTGTTAATTTATGTTTGACACAGCAGATGTGTCAAAGCTCCACCACAAGCACACCATTTTCCCTTCATATGTTATGTTTCATTAAAGTATTTCATCATAAAGACACATGATTCTTTCTGTACATCGTAAAGCTCTGTGGAATAACTGATATTGTTTAATAGCGGCATTCTAGTTACATATTTTTATTTAACTCTTCACATATCCCTGAGAGAGAGTAAACAACTTCTTGTACAAAAGACATAATCATGGTTACATAATCTGACAGAAGTGATAACTGACAGAATTGGATGAACAAGCTCCATGTGAACCTTCATTTAGAACGTCATATATTGAGTGATGATTTGTTGAAATGATTTCTTACTCTACATATCTGTGCTCATTTCATTTCTCACTCCACACTGTTTCTACTTGCATCATAATTTGCATCCCAATCAATGTTTCGTATACCTTCATTCATTTATTTGCACTCAAACACATCACCCACAGTGTGTAACAGCAGAGGTCTTGTGCTATCTGCCTCTCTCTTTCATGTGTATGCGTGTGTGTGTGTATGTATGTGTACCCACTTCAAAATCCTTTGGAGATAAATTTATCCTCAGAAGTAAGCCCTATCTGATATTACTTCCCTTTGGAGACATTTGGGATATGTTAATTTGTACAAAATTGATATAAAGTAAATATTTTTTTAATTTCTAAAAACACAAAATTTCTGTTATGTGTGTGTTAGGGTTTGGATTAAAAAAATAATATAATTGTATAAAACCAATAGAGGTCTATGTCCACATTTAGATGCCTCTTAAGCCTTTCTGTCTCTGGTTGCTTCTATGCAGGAAAACAAAATAATAAAGCTATTCCATCAAGTGATAATATTGTACAGTTTTACCTCATTCTTCAGTCTGTGAGATGTTTTGATTACTTCAGTTATTCTGCTGTTAAGTAGGAGGGGGCTTGTATTCACTACGTTATAGGGAACAAATGTCCCCACAAGCATAGTAATACCTTATACTACAAATACTGTATAGTAAATGTTGACCTAGTGGGAACATTTTTGGGTCCCCATGAGGAAACAAGCTTATACATCATACAAAATGATATTTTTGAAAATCTAAAACAGCAAAGTTTCTGTATTGGTGAGGGGTAGGGTTAGTGTAGGGGTTATAGAATATATAGTTGTGCAGTATTAAAAAACATTACCTCTACAGAATGTCCCCATGAAAACACAACATGTGTTTGTGAGTGCATGTGTGTGGGATTTGCATGACACCCTGTTAATGGCTTCCAGCTCTCTGCCATTAGAACATCTGTGACTGTCACTGTGTTTCCTGCATTGAG
>JAZGTH010000077.1:6627500-6720919 GCA_036877525.1 Chromobotia macracanthus
AAGAGGTCTTAGTATCATTAGTTTATATTTATTCATTTAGCATTCATTTAGTTTCATAGCTTACAACATCCTCCTTCGCATTTAATGTAATTGTTCTCCAGAAAAAACAAATGTGAAATGGCTGGATTTGTGACGTCACAAGGTAGAATCATTTTCATATGACTTTCCCCACAGCAAGATGGGGAAAGTCATATGGAAACAACACCTGCTTTTACATCGTAACATTGCTGACTCCGCCCACAGTCATTCAGACAGAGAGAAGTGGAAACAGTCCTTGTCTGACAGAACAAAATCACAGCAACATCCTGTTTGCTTGGGATTAATCCACTATGACATCGCACAACAGGCTAAAGTGAATACCTCAGAGGAGCGAGTGGATCTGAATGCCATTTGAACAACCAGCTTGTTTGTTTTTAGGGTTAGGGTTAGTTAACCTCAAACCACAGTTTGAGGTTTTGATAAAGAATGTGAGAATTCCCGCCATTTTTATTCATTCTACAATGTCTCAGCGATCTAGAACACTACAGAATGCAGAACGCTGCCGCTTCTCTCAGCACATTGTGCATCTGCCATTGTGAGCGCTTGACGGATTGAGCTGTGTGTTGCCATGGAGATGATGGCTGCCTGGCTCATGTTTCCTAGTGAAAGAGAAAAATTTCCTTTCCACCAACCACAGAAAACATGGTCAAACTGTTCATCTCATCAGCCTATAAACTGCAGAAAATGCTTGAAGATGCCCAGTTTATTTTCATCAAAAGAATGTTAATGGCAATAAACATTTATTTGTACTGCACACTGATTTCTGCATCAAACAGACATTGTCTTTATGTCAGAAGTAGGTGCATGATTAAAATGATTTTCTTCCACAGTTCCAATCTGATCCAGTGCTGCACAAGACCAGATCAAAATTGTATCTGGTTTTGTGCAGCATGACTTAAGTGTGAACAGTCAGATTAGAATTTATATTTTTCCTAACTCAACAAATTTTGTTGACTGTCTTTTTGTGTGTTTATACGTACACTGTGCACACACAATGACACTGCCCAGTTCTCAGCTCTGGCCTGCTGTAAGTGGCCAGGCTGGTTCTGCAACTGAAGATTGAAGAAATATGCAGTCTGCTCAGAGTGACCTGTTATTGTTCAATGCCAGAAACTTAATGTTGAAGCCAAAGACACTGCAGTCCACAGTTGCTACAAATGCTGTTGGAGGAAAAGCTGCCCATTATTTGTAGAGATGTAGTCTGACATTCTCATGTGAAACCTTACTGTTGTGATGGACAGTGGGACCATCAACATGAACATTAGTGTCATACTCCACTGAGTCTGGTTATCTCCACAGGTCACAAGATGCTCTTGGATTAGGATGGTCTTCTGCTGAGTCAGACAGTGTTGTTGTGGAGCTGAGGGAAGACGGCTAAAGAAACGCTCTGATTCTACTGCACTGATTCCATCTGAAGGACTGCTAGTCCTCATGAAGCACAAGCTGTGCCACTGCGAGTGGCTTTGTCTCCTCTGTCCACACTTGCTCTCGCTCATTCTCTGACATGGCAGCAGCTGAATGTGATTGTTTGTAATTGTAGTCTGTTGGGCCGGTGTGTGTACAGGTGTGCAGGTGTTTACCCAGTGATTACAGCTGGTGTTCAGGACACAAACACTGTTGAGAGGAAAGTACAGTGTTTAATGCTCAGAGAAGAAGTTTTGCTGTCTATGGTGACTTCATTATGTAATGATTCTTCATGAGAGTGTTTGATGTGAATAAGAAGGTTTCTGTAAGTGTGTGAGATGCTCTGACCTGTAGCTTAACATTATGCCTGCTGCTCTGAACTCTCACAATGTGATATTGACTAAAAGGTCAAAGTTCATGGCCTGAATGTCATTATGATTTATGATATTTGTTATGTCACAAATGTACTGAAGGTAAATTAAATCTAAACATAATGCACACTGTCATTTCTTCCCTGTAACTTGGTCATGACAATTTTAATGAATACTTTATAGTTATTCTTATTATTCTGTTCCCCCCAGTTGTCATGTTAAATTTTATGTTAAATGTTAATTTATCATGTTAAATGTTATGTCACTCACCCTTATAATTCAGTGAGTTCATTTCTGCTGCCGTGGGTTCTGTGACTGTAAATAAAAAGAGAAGACAGGAGATGTAAAGAGAGGAGAACGGCATTGAGCTGATGGTGAGATGTGATGTCAGGTAAAGAAACACACTGCTGTGTGCTGATCATTAGTGATCAGTGCTACTCAACACTCAAAATCCTGTTTACTTGAAAAGCTGTGTCGTGTGTCATGATTTTCATGTTTCTCATTTTTCTCATGTTCATGTTTTCATCTTCGTCTTGTCCTACAATGCCCTCTATAATGTTAGGGACAAAGACATTTTTCTTAATTTTCCTCTGTACTCCACTTTGAGATTTGTGGTTTCATTTGAAAAATGAAATATTACTGCTGTGCACATGACACAGCAGTAATATGTAAACAGAAGTTACTGTGGGGTATATCTTTGGTGTCAGCAGGTGCTGATAGGTTCTGCAGTCATCATCTATACATTTACATTCTTGCATTTGGCTGATGCTTTTAGCCACAGCGACTTACAGAGCAGTCAAGCTGTATTCTTGTTTTGGAGTCAAGTCACTATAAGATTACTCCTCAGCATATAAATGCCATGCTCAGCTTAATCCGTGGAGATAGTTTCATGTTTTAAAATCTCTAGTTGCTTTGGCAGTGTGTTTGGAGGATTGTCTTGCTTGTCTCTGTGCTCTTCTAGATTAATCAGCTGTTACATCACTGAATTTCTATCTAAAACATTACAGAGGTCACAGTACGTCTCTCTGTTTGTTATACTTTGTCTTGACAGTGCAAACCTGTGCAGTCTGCACACACAGCTCATAATGCTTACAGGCTTTCATTTATAATGTGTTTTCTGAAACCACAGGAGGCAACAGAGAGAGTGAGAAAGAGAAAATGCTGTAAACCAGCAGTGACCTGTAGTTTTAATATTGCAGTGCTTATATTTTAGAGCCTAGTCCACATTTATATGTGCAATCATTTTATAAATTAATATTACATGTACCACCCTGTGATGTCAGAGCATCAGAACTGTGGCTCTGATGTAGTGACCTGCAGGTGTGCTGGAGAAGCTTCTGTCTTCACAGTGTGGAGCAGATGGAGATATTGAGGTGTATCTCTGACCTGATTCTACTTTTAGAATCAATCAATATGTATGGTAAATGTATGTTGATCCTTTACAGTTCTCAGAGGAACGCGGCAGGGCTTCGAGTTAAAAGGGTCTGCTGATTGTAGTAACGTCAAAGTTAGACATGAAGATACTACAGTTGCCCCCCATTCAAATCAGGTCTTAACAAATGGCTAATTTGTAAACCACTACTCTGGTTCTATATATCTTGTTAAAACTTTGCAAAGTAGCTGTAGTTTATGATTGTTAGCCATAAAGAAAGGAAATTCTGGTAGTACTTAAGCTGCTATGATTACTTGAGAAGTTGCTTTAAAAAAACGTTTAAAAAGTCACTTCCTGTGTGGAAACACTTAAGCGTAAAATACAAAATTACCTGAAATATCCAGATGTTGTGTTAACTGGAAATATTCCATAAAATGTGGAAGTGTTTTATATTAAAGCCCTTTTCTCGGTGTCTAAACACAAGCTCTTTTAGCTATTTTGTGCATGTATACTGTCCCTGGATGCATTATTGCCATATTGTTTAATATAAGCACTTCAAGACTGTTGAAAAATGTGTATTTTCATCTCTTTGAAATGAGCATGCTTGTATTATTTACTTAATTGTTATTATATGGTTTGTTTTGTTGTACATATTTACAGCTTTAGATTAGCCCAAAACTACAGCTGCAGATTCTGAATGTGTTTGAATGATTCTGTCTGTCTGTCTGTCTGTCTCCTTGTCTATGGAAATGCATTTATTGTCTTTGTCTTCTCAATGGCTTCATGAATATGAGTTTCTCTCATTTTTTGTTGAATGCTATTTTGTTGAGTCCATTTAGCCGTTGCTGACACAAAGCATACTGGTTTATTCTCTGAATATATATGAGCAGATCTGAATGAGCTGGTAAAACACGTTCTGTGTGTGTGTTGTTAATTTTCTCTCTGTGGGTTGTAAAGCAGGTTGTCCAGCTTGCTAATTAATCAATCACTACAGAGGAGACAGACAGACAGACAGACAGAGAGAGAGACACACACACACACACACACCCACACACACAGAAGTCAACTGACAGATATAGATAGAAAGACAGACAGACACACACAAACAAACACACATACAGAAAGACAGACAGGCAAACCAAAAGGCAGACAGACATACATACATGCATGTGTGTGCAGGTTTGATTATATGTTTGAGAGCAATAATTATATAGTAACAGTGAAATGCTGGCATGTGGAAGGTTAAACATAAGCATAAGCATTATTAAACATAAACTCAATGTAAAATGGAGCAGCTTGTGATCTTGAAACTTGTTGTTTTGTATGTGTAAAGTTATGGTGCTAAATCTAAATACTGCAGTAAGACTGTAAACTGGCAGCTTCTCTTGAGTCATTATCTAGCTAGAGTAAACAGATGCTGTAGGGTTATGGTACATATGGTTGGTTTCAGCCTGATTAAAGCAGTTTTTGAGATGCTTTTGGGAAGTTTTATAACATATGGACATTTAATTTATTTATAGGATCCATGAACTATGTCAAGAACTAAAGGCAGATGATATTTCATTAATTATTCTAAATTATTTACATATAACAGGGCAGTGATTCCTGCTCCTGGAGTTTAAATTAAACACTTATGAAAAGTAAACCATTGGACTGAATTCTGTTTTTCTGTAAATCAGCTTTAAGTCAATGTACATTAGGAAATCAAATAAATACAATTCAACTGAAGTATTAAGCACCCTCTCTTGTACTCTCTTCTGTGCTGTGTTTTCTATTTAATCATATATTTCTCAGAACTTAACCAGTTCTGGTTAGGCATTAGATTTAGTTAGCATTAGGTTATCTTTAGGTTAGTGTTTATGGCAACTTCAGACCACAATAGTACACATACTTTTCCACAATGTAAACCATACATAAAAAGTACTGTGCTTGATCTCTTTATTTTGTATTTTCACATATCTTTCTGCTTGTACCTGCTTGTTTCTCCTATCCAGCCTCATACCCATCCCAGAGCACCAGCACATTCACTAATGCATACAGTGTGAATCTACATTTAATTAAGAGCATTCTGAAAGACTGCTTATGTGTTATCAACATGTCACTTTATTATAAGCAGCACAAGACTAGACTGATTTCTACTATTAAGCATTAATTGCTGTTTAACTTAGCTAGTTAATAGCTACATTTAGCATTAAATGTTATATGCATATGATTCTTGTAGCACAGGTTTTATTAGCTGGCAATGTTCAATGCACATTTAAGAGGGCAAGTTGCAACCTCTCTAGTAATGGAAAGCCGAGGCTTATCAGTAGCAGTATTAACAATGAACATTTGTGCAGTTCTCTCACCAGTGTTTCCCACAGGATTTTGTAAGATAATGGGGGGACCTTTTCTGCAAGAAAATGTTGTACATTTTAAAGTTAAATGCACATTAAAATGGCATCTTTAAAATAATATAATAATGCTACTTGCACAGTTTGTGGTTCCAGTTTATGTGCGCGTGTGAAGCGCAGGAGTTTGTTTTCATTTCATATCTCCTTTGGTGATTTACACTACTTGATTTCAAACTGTTGCTTCTTGGTAGGTGACAGCAGATCCAGGCCACAGGCCAAAAAGTAAGTGCTTCGCAACACAGATGAGGTGAATTTATGAATGAAAGTGTAACAGTTTTGTCACAAAACAATATTGGTATAAGTAGGTATATGGAAATCCTTGACCTTTCCTGTTGGGTATATGGCGTATACCTGTGTATCACATAGACTACACCACTGGCATTTGCTCTGACACTCTCTGACAGCTTTAATGTTTCTTTGATGGATGTGAGATCATCACTACTTGACAATATTTTTCATTCTTTCATTGGTACATTTATTGGAAATATTCTCTTTCTACATTATAAAACACATCTCTGAAACCATTTCACCAGTTCTATTCTATTCTGTTCTATTCTAACAATCATGTGTGCCATATGTTCTACAGAAGATATTCAGAATGTTCTGAGAGTCACTGTGTTTCTCTATAAACAGACCGTCAAGAAACATTGTGAATCTTGTGAGACTGTCTGTTGTTTAGATGTCTGTGTGTGTGCGCGCATGTCTTTTGTGTGTGTGTCTCTGTGTTTGTTTGCGTGTGTCACAGAGCTGAGGGGATGCTGGCAAACTGAATTACCTGCCTGTTGTCTATGTTGCTGCCAATGACTGATGACATCAGAATTAGTCTTCAGATAGTCTCTCTTTAAAACTGTCTCTCTCTGTCTCTCAGACTATTTCTCTTTGTTAGTGTAAGAGCAATTTGAAGACAAATGCACATGATGAGTTTGTTTGTAATTCAGGGCTGTTATGAGGTCTGAGTTAGACATGCATTAGACAGACCAGCATCACACAGACAACTTAGTTCAGACTCTTGTGTTAATAAAGAAAAAAAAATACGAAGACAGGTAACCAGTGTAGAGATGATCTGGGTAATATGATCGTATTTCTGGAACTGATAAGAACTCTTTCTGCTGCATTTTGGACTGACTGTAGCTTGTTTATTGTGGATGCTAAACAACAGCCTAGCAGTGCATTACAATAGTCCAATAAATGCATGAACTAGCTTTTCTGCTTCAGGAACAGATCATTTGTCCCACAGCTTAACAATGTTTCTAAGGTGGAAGAAGGCTGTTTTTGTGACATTAGACATATGATTTCCAAAAGACAATTTTCTGTCTAATATAACGCCGTGGTGGATGTGGTGATAGTACATCCTTCTAGTTTTCTAAATTGCCTTTCAAATTGTATTCTAGAAATTTCTGTCAGGTCAGTAGAGATGAACACAGCACAAGAAAGCGGGCGCGTCTATTAGGAAACATTTTTCATTTCAAACATTTTAGACACATTTATTCTTTCTGACAAAAAGACACTTTCCTGTTTCCTGCCTTATTTTTACCTCCCAGGAAACAAAAACATTTCTATATGAAACTGAGGTATTGTGAAGTTGAACAGAGTTTTGAGAAGCCTTGTGCTGTAATGGGCTGCATTTGCAGCTGCAGGCAATCCAGCATGTGGTAGGTTACTCTGAGATGTTTCTTATTGATTGTCTTTTTCTCTCTCCAGGCTTAGAACCTTCAAGAAGTCCAGATGGAGCAGGATGTAGAGAGCACCATCACAATCAGACAGCCCAAGCTGCCCAAGCAGGTGCAAGACAACATCCCCAAACCACTGCAGGAAAGAGAGCGTGCCCAGCAGAAAATCCAGCGGTACGTTCAGAAAGATGGCAAGTGCAACGTTCACCATGGAAATGTGCGGGAGACCTACCGGTATCTGACAGATATCTTCACCACCCTGGTGGACCTGAAGTGGAGGTTCAACCTCTTCATCTTTGTGCTTGTTTACACCGTGACGTGGCTCTTCTTTGGCTTCATGTGGTGGTTGATCGCTTATATACGAGGAGACTTGGACCATATAGGAGACAACCAGTGGACTCCATGCGTCAACAACCTCAATGGGTTTGTGTCTGCTTTCTTGTTCTCTATAGAAACGGAAACGACCATTGGGTATGGCCACAGGGTGATCACTGACAAGTGTCCTGAGGGCATCGTGCTGCTGCTGGTCCAGTCTGTGCTGGGCTCCATTGTCAATGCCTTCATGGTGGGCTGCATGTTTGTAAAGATCTCACAGCCCAAGAAGCGTGCAGAGACTTTGGTATTCTCCACAAACGCTGTTATTTCCATGCGTGATGGACGACTTTGTCTGATGTTTCGTGTCGGGGATCTGCGGAACTCTCATATTGTGGAGGCGTCGATCAGGGCCAAGCTGATCAAGTCCAAACAGACCAAAGAGGGAGAATTCATCCCTCTGAATCAAACAGACATGAATGTGGGCTACGACACTGGTGATGACCGACTCTTCCTGGTATCTCCACTCATCATCTGTCACGAGATTAATCAACACAGTCCGTTCTGGGAGATCTCCAAGGAACAGCTAGCCCAGGAGGAGCTGGAGATTGTGGTGATCCTGGAAGGCATGGTAGAAGCCACAGGTGAGCTGACAGAGGTTAGACTGGATTTAAAATCCTTTTGGTTGGTTCTGCGGTGTGACACACTGTACATCTTAACATGAAAGGCATTTAAAAATTAGACATAACAATACAAAACAAAACAGTTTGAATGTGACCTTCATATAACAAAAGAGGTCAAATCATACAGATCTTATCAGGTAATTTGAGTTTTATAATATTCATTTATCATATTCATTTCAAAATTAATTTGCCACACCACAGGACCATTTAAACAAAATGATGATGAAATAAAACAATGAAAATCTTGAAAGAAATAGTAAGCCATTATGGAATAGAGATTAACTGTTATACAACCACATAGAATTTAACCTTAAATCTTGATGTTGATATGAAGTCTGTGATGTGTGGTGTTTACTGCTGTAGAAGTCTCAGAGGCAACTGCCTGTGTCAGATGTGCTCTCTGTCTGGTGACACACGTAAGATGAATGTTATTCATGTAACAAACATCTGGGGTTGTGAGCCCTTTGATTTCAGAAGTCTGTCAGAGATCTAAAACAGACCTCATATAATACACACAATGTAAACAGAAGGCAGATAAAAAGCAGAGACTTATCAATACACATCATCTGTTAATGTTCCCTGTGCTGGGAAATATTCCAGAAATCCAGTGAAAGCAGTGGGCTGATTGTTAATGTATGTCACTTTTTATTAGCAGACCATTAAAACTCCACACAGCCATGATTCGATATCATCATGTGTCTCAACATCCTTGATACCGTCACATGCTCTGATACCCCCACATGCTCTGACATTGTCGCATGTTCGATATCATCGCGCGTACGATATCATGTGTCCGATATCGTCATGTGTCTGATACCGTCATGTGTTTTGATATTGTCATGTGTTTAAACAGTGAACAGTGTTATGGGGACTTAAAATTTGCAAGAAACTTTTTCCTGCAGCATGTGAAATTAATGAGACATGAGATACATGTGAGTTTTTACACATGTATTTCACAGATTACATTAGACAACAAAGCAAAAAAAATATTTTTTCAAACCGCTCAGATTCTGAATGTGATGAAAATAAATTCTTTAAATGTAATTCAGTGGCCAGCATGTTGTTACTGTCAATTAGAAGAAAAATCTTAAAACTCAAGTATATACAGCCTTCATGTCTCATTTCTAGTTTTAATCACCTTTAATCAAAATGTTTTTTTAGACATTGTATTGACATTATTGCTTGGTTATAAGAACGTTATTTAAACATTTTTAATTCTGTAACTTCTTTTAAAACATTCCAAGTTTTTGATGTATATGGTATGTAATGAAAAACATGTTACAGTGAGTAAAAAGTATTACTGAAAGAACGTTTTTTTGATGACTTTGACAGGACTTTTATAGAACGTTAGCCAATGTTCTGCGAATGTTTCCTGTTAACTGAGACCTTCATTTTATTAGCTAGACATGCTGTTACCCAGTCACAATACAGACACAGACACACACAAAGACTTCAGAAAGAAACTAAATAAAGGCTGAAATGGAGGATCTATTGATACCATTGGGCAAAAAACGCAGCTTATTCACCGTAACTGTGATGCTATTTTGAGGATTTGTATGCCGTTGCTGTGGCAATGGGCAGCATCAGGAAACCCACTGATGTTACATAACCATGTTATCTAAACACACTATTACTGCCATTATCATCACTGCCATGATTATGAGTTTGACCACGGCTGCAGTTACGCCAGTACAAAGCAGCATGTGTGTGCTGCACTCCGTTTAGCAGGTAACAAACCGGATCAGGCCTCTTTTTAACCGGATCAGTGCCTCTTATTACCTGACCAAAGGTAAAACAACTTAGCTCAGTCAACCTACAGTCACATTTTTATCTTCAGACGTCTTTCCTAAAGGCCTCCCATTATTTCTACATTTCTTAAGTTGTGAAGCAAACACACATTTGTTGCAAGCAGCTCGCGGTGAGCAGTGAGGGGTGGGCTGCTCGGGGCATCACTGGGAAATAGGAGCTGCTAGTGGGCGTTCACACCTGACCCGTTGCCATGACAATGAGAGAGAGGCGCAGAATACGTGTAAGCACACGTGTTGTCATAAAACACCCATGTCATGGGAAAAAAAAGACAGTCAGTCACACACCGGTCTGCATGTTGTGACGCATTACATGGTGGTGTTCGTTTGATAAGCTCTTGCATCTGGGCTGTGAAGAATTTAGACAGTATTTATGTACGTGAGGGCTGTGTAAGATGACAGCAGTAAATATTCATCTCACCTGCAAGGAAGTTCAGGTATTCAGTTGTGAGTCAGGGGAATTTAACTTAAAAATCACTCGATATGTGAGTTTAACTTTTCAGTTTACACATTACAAAATATATCACCTAAGTTCTGTTCTTGATCACTGTGCACAGCCCATGATGTGTGTGCGTATGAACAGAGAAAATGTGGTGAAGTTTAATGTAATAAGAGGCCGTCTGAACGCTTCTGATGCAGCCCCACATGACAGACCACATATCTGATACGTGTTATATAAATTTGCTGTATGCGTAATTTCTCACTTTACCTCTGTGTGTGTGTGTGTGTGTGTGTGTGTGTGCGTGTGTGTGTGACGATGACTGATTATGGAAATTATTATAGAAAATCACCTATGGACCCTCAAACTGTTAATCAGCCTTTAAACACACTCAAATAAAATCAGGCTGTACTGCTTCTCACTCAGTTCTCCTCTGGTCTATACAGACACGTGTATTTTAATGATGTATTCTGATGGTTAACATCAAGGTTCACAAAAATACAACTGTACGTCACATGCCCTTAGTCTCCTCTCCATTCATGTCACATTAAATTTATAAATACCCTGACTAAGGTATCTGAAATACTTGATTCTGATTGGTCGGTTTCAGCATTTTGCAGGTTGAAAGGAGGTATTATTGGTAAAGTGTTTTCTGCAGCAATATCACAGAGCATTGCAAGAATAATGACTGTGTTTAAACAGGTTCTGCAAACATTCCCCTTCTTCACCAACAGAAACAGGTAATAATGTCCTGAACTCACAACATTGAGTTAATGCTGCTGTCAGTCTGAGAAGGATGCTACTGCATGTGATGTTTGTGTAGTAAGTCCAGGATTATAACAAAGACTCTCTTACATTAACAGGACAATAAAATAACAGTATTTTGTTTAGAGGAAGGAATGTTTTATACCACTTAATACTTTGTGTGTTTTTTCTAATTTTATAATTGTTTGTTTCTATATTGTTTTGGTCTTTCTGCTGTGCTGAAACAATGTGTATTGTAAAAGGCAATATACAAAAAAATTAACCAAACCTTTTTTGACTTCTTAAAAGCTGTTTTTTATAGCAAGCATTAAATGTTCCCAGAAGAGGTTTTGAGAGAAATCACACCTGTCTTACTGCAAGACACTGATGCTAGTCTCTGAGAACATAATATCACTGAGAATCAATGTGCAAAAGTGCTTTTTTTTCATAACTTTGTGTTTTCTCTTTCGGCCTCTCAGGAATGACGTGTCAAGCACGCAGCTCGTACGTGGCCAGCGAGATAAAGTGGGGATACCGCTTCACCCCCGTCCTGACCTTGGAAGATGGTTTTTATGAGGTTGACTACAACAGCTTCCATGAAATCTATGAAACCAACACACCCAGCTGCAGCGCCAGAGAGTTGGCTGAAATGACGGCACACTCTCGCCTGCCACTCACCTGGTCAGTGACCAGCAAACTGAGTCAACAGGGGATGCTGGACTCGCAGGACAACGCTCTGGAGAAGAGCTGTGACATGGAGGAGCTTTCGGCGAGAAACGGAGACATTGCTAATATCGAAAATGAGTCTAAAGTGTAGGAGGACAGGAGGATCTCACCTCTCTTTGCACCGCAAGATGTTTGGCCGAGGTCAGAGGTCAGGCCTGGAAAGTTTAAAAATTAGTTTTTTCTTAAAGATAATAAATGATATTTTCAGATTTGTAATTCAAAGATGAAAAAATATATATATATATATATATATATATATATATATATATATAAAATTCTAGGTCATTTGCACTTGTATATATTTATATATATATATATATATATATATATATATATATATATATATATATATATATATATATATTTGGTTTGAGACGTGTGAATATTTGATCAGAGGTTGTTTGATACAACACTTGACTTGCTCTACTGTATGTCTGTATATTCTGCCTTTTGAAATAGAAACTCTTTGGGTTTATAGACATATTTATCCACGCATGGAAAAAACAATCCTGTAAGTTGATTTTCTCTAATGTACATTATTGGAAGTAGGTCATAACAATGGATGCATAGCAGGTCTTTACACTGGCTGCAAACCTGGACTGTATGAGCTCTGAGGTGAATGTGGCTGAACTGGCCGGCGATGGGCTGCATGAATATGTTGGTCTCATGAAGTTCTGTGTGTGTGTGTTTGGAGGGGTTTGACATAACCTTCTGTCCTGAGACAGGACTTTAAATTAATTTTCATATCTTACTGCTATTCATTTAATTTGTAATCATACTTTGGTTCTTTTAAGCCTTTATACGGAGTTCAGTTGAACGTACCAAAAACTGACCTTCATTCATCACATCTCTGTTTTAGAAGAATCATGTGCTGTATGTTCTGTGTGTGGAAATGAAAGTCTCTCCTGTGGATCTCGGATTACATTCCCCCTTTTCAAGTTCAAACTTAAACCTTCTGCAATATGTCATTGTGGCATTTTTCAATCTTTGGGTAATCTGAGGTTGGATTATAATGACAGGATTATTTTTGGGTGAACAGACATGATAAGGTTGCTGTTTTGAGCATGTGTGACTGAACACATTTGTAATCTCGAGTGATTTCACGGTTTCTCTCCACACATGCTCAGTCTGTTCTTTTTTGTTTTCATTTCATTTGTAGAACAGAAGCAGCTGATGTGAGTCTGAGATGCTTCACTTACAGCCGAGACCAAAGAGCCAAACCCTCACATCACTATGACATTTCATCCTTTGTAACTTTAATGAAATTAGGTAATTAGGATCAAATTTCCCTGAGAAAAGCTGCAACAACAGGCAACAGCTCTTGAGTGTGTTTGAACAGATTAATCATCTAATAATTCTTTATAGCGAAGAATGAAACATTTCTGTGTATCTGATGAAGTGCCCTTTAACCGCCTGAAAGCCATTCAAATGAGACACTGTTCCTTTTTAATTTCTGTTTAATTCATTCACTTGGGAAATAAATCAGGAAAAATAAACATTAAACATTTTAATTCTCTGATCATTATCTAAAGCTTATTTAACAAGCTGTAGTTTGGTACATTATACATTGTTTATCCAGTTGTGCTGAGCCTATGACAGCAATTCATTCCTGTTTTCTTGTTGATTGATTACTCCTTCACATGGAGATCATAAAACTATATAAACACTTGTTTTGGTTTGTTCTCTGGGTAAAGAAACCTGGTTTATTGTTAAATAATCTTACCTATCAGCTGTCACAGGGTTATGTGGGATGGTACTACAGTAAAATAATGTAACAACAGGTATGTGAATGTTGAAAAACAATCTCAGTTTCATTAAACCAGACCAGATCTGAGAGTTGTTTATGATACGAACACACCCAAGCAGCATTAAAATACATGAATGTCTTTGATCCTCAAATGACTGCAACATTTTCCAAAACAAACGTGCAGTTTCAGATACTGCAGGGTTAGGGTTAGGTTAACCCTAACCCTGGTTAGGTTATGGAACCTAGGGTTAGGTTATGGAACCTAGGGTTAGGTTATCCCTAACCCTATGTTAACCCTAACCCTATGTTAACCCTAACCCTATTCTGAGATATCAGTTCATCATTATATAAAACCTGTTCATAAAGTATCAGATCAAAAAGCACTAATCAGCTGTTATCTGTTAAATGAGCTAAGTAACGTCAAACAGCTGCGTGGCACTTTGTGCGCATTAAAATTCACATATATTTTCCGTTCATTAAGAGTTTTAAAACTGCACACACACACATGCCAGTGTATTTAAAATAAAACGATCAGGATGTGATTTAAGTGCAGACTCTCAACTTCAGTTTGAGGGTATTTACATCTAAATTAGTTTAGATGGTTTAATTGTAAACGGTTTACATGTACTCATCTCCTTTTAAAGGGCTCAAAAGCAATTGAAGGTGTTTCAGGTATCAGCTGATGTAATGATGTCTGAGTTTAATTCCAAATATGAACCCAAAGGTCAAAAGGAATGCAATACAAGTATACAAACTCATCAGACAGACAGCAGAAACCTTAGGAATTAAGGCCAAATCAACAATATTGCATTATCAGTTTAAATCGGCCTTGCCTTACCCCACTTTGCAATGGTAGGCCTATAATGATTTAGAATTTGAGCTGTTGGGTCCTATTTCACAGTAAATGTCAGTTTGACAATTTGTCTGTGTTAGGCCACACCTGTAAACAGAAAGAAATCCCTGCTGCTTTATCGTGTGTGGATGCTGAGAAGTGTTTGTATCTTGTTACAGCTGAGAATTTACAGTAGAATTTAAACTATTCATCCACATTATAAAGACCACAAGAACCAGACGTTGCAACCAACTTCAGTGCTTTGATGTATTTAAAAATGAAGGGTGTGGTTTGTTTTTACCACTGGGAATTGACTGCTATAGACAGTTGGCATCAGATTAACTATTGGAGGGGCGTGGTTAATGGGCATCAGACTGATGTCATCAGAGAAGGATTGCTGTTCCACAGGGCATGGTTCATTTGAACCATTTTGATTAAAGCTTATCACATAATGATAAAACAATATATAAATAAAAAATTATGACATGCACAGATAAATTATTTATAATAAACGCTGCAAAACTCCATAAAAAATAAGAATAGTCTATTTTGATTTCATGGTGACATTAATAAATAACACAAGTAACTTGCAAGTTCATGTTTCAAAACAGAGATTGCAGCTTTAAACAGAATGAATGTACTGGTGAGCAACAAACAGCCTGGTTGACCACAAAATCCTTGGTGAAGATAAATCAGTTTGCAGCTTTTTCCAGGAGGTACAGTTTTCATTTACTGTCAAAGTCTACAATACACTCTTTATCAGAGTAAAAACAGAGAACTGCAGTTAGGACTCTAGATTAGAAAGACTTGACTGAACTAGAAGGATGGAAAGAGACACGTGTGAAGGGAGGAACAGTTCAACATCATCAGTGAAACGTGTTGTCAGTGCTGAAATGTACATGTGGGGCTGTAAATGGAACTGATCCAGTACTGATACAGAGCAGAATGAATTTTACATTACCTCATTCAGCCAAATACTTACAGAAGTAAAAACGTACAGAAATACATATGGAACCAAAACAGCCTGAGAACGCAAAAAAGGACTTCAGGGGAAAGAAGTGGAATATTCATCAATGACCTCAACCTGATGGATCATGTATTTTATTTACTGAAAGCAGAATGACCCACAAAGCAGAGAAAATTAAGACAGCTGCAGCAAAGGGTTAGCAAAGTGTCACTAGAAAGAAAACCTAGATGTTGCTGATATCCGTGAGTCACATCCATGCTGTTATGCTCAATTCATGATTGTAAACCCCTTAAATTAAAGATGAATGTCTGCTTTATATCCAATTTTTATCCAACACGAGGCTAACCAGCACTATGTAGCTTGGGCAGTTGAGGCCTACTGGTGAGTCAGGCTTGTAATCAGAAGGTTGCTAGTTCGATTCCAGCACTGGCAAGTAGCAAATGAAGTGCCCTTGAGCAAGGTACCTAACCCCCAAATGCTTCCCAGGAAGCAGTAATGTGCTGCCCACTGCTCCGGATGTATGTTCCCTCCTCACCAGTAGTATGGGTTCTGACAAATGTCATTCAGTTGACATTTATTGAGCTCTGCTGCCATCTGTTGGCTGCTGCAGAAAACGGTTCACTCTGTGAGGACATTCTTTTAAAGGAGGTAGGCTACCTAAAAGCTAGGGTTGGCACAAACTAATCTTTATCTTTCCTGGCTAGCCACCGAAACCAGCTTTATTATGCTGGTTTGAAAGACTCTTCACATTCTAATAGCAATCACTAAATGGTCTAAAAAATACATCTGTGGAAGGCACAAGGACAGCGCTCTGAAAGGAGCGTGGGATCTTATGCTTTCATAATTGTATAAATGTAATACATAAATGTAGCTGAACTGTACATGAATGTAAATTGCAAATTGTATGGAATTAAATTTGAGACCCTAAACCGAGAACACGTGTGCACAGTAATTACAACGTATTGAACAGTTCAGTACACATCATTAAAGAAGCAATCCGTAACTTTATTGTTGACATTTTACAAAACTCTGTTAGTGAGCAAGTAAATGACATACTAGTTCAACACGACATCCTAACCCGATTCGCAACAGTAAGTTTATAATGATTTATAATTTGAACTGTCGGGTACGATTTCGCAGCAGAAGGATTTTTCAACATGGTAGGATGGATTGTAACATACAGTTAATATTTTTCGCTACGGTAGGAAAATCTGACAAGGTAGGACAAACTGACAGAATATCTATACACCATATCTTATGTCCAGGAAGTGTAGATGGTGCAGTGTTTGTAGCTTGCTCTTTAAACAGTTGTTTAGAATCTAAACTTGCCATCCACATTAATAACTCCCTAAGTACCGTGCAATTTTGTTTCAAACAGAAACGCGGGAACAGGCAAAAGTTACAGATTGCAGCTTTAAAGACCCCAGACAACACTAACAATGCAAGGGAAGTATATTTGGCAAATACTGCTGGTAAAAGATGCTGATCAAGATCCATTTGATGTAATTAGGAATAACAGAAAAATGTGTGGAAGAGGAAAAACTCTGAGCCAAAACCAGTCCACCGATACATCAGTAAAGAACTGCACAGAACATGAAGAAACGAGAGCAGACTAGGTACACGTTAAGCAACTTTGTTTTTTATAATCATACATAAGACCGCTTAAATATAGTACAAAGGGTTTGTTCATTACTTCCCTTCAGTGACATTTTTAATTTACACAAAGTCCTGATCTTACAACCGGTGGATGAAAATCCCAAATATCTGCCTGTGATTCTGCTTACATTATCACCATTATGTCTTGGAACCAAACGAGGTGTAATAATGTGAACCGGACCGGGGAACGAGTGGATAGTTGGACCAGGGAGCGAAAGATTGACAATGAAAACGTGGCCTGAAACTACAGGAGATCTGTAGAAGTTTGTAAGCACACCCACCCACCCGCACGCGCACGCGCACGCGCACACACACTCCACAGCCTGACTCCTGCTTTCCAAAGGACCCATTTATTGAAGTTTGTGCCAAAAAACAATTGAAACCAAAAATAATTCCTGTATTCTGCAAACTACATTATGGCTGAAGTATACAAACGTGAAACACTGTCAACGTCATTCTGATTGTAGACACACATCCACAAACAATACCCTGTCTGGAATACTTAAGTATGAAGGGCTACTTTCCTTCCCGTCTCAACCCTACAGCATTTATACTAGCGTTGTCAACTACTTTGGCATGGAAGCACTGATATCCATTGACTACCACAGACTTCCACTGCAGGTTACCAAGTTGACTTAAATGTACTCAAAATACCATTAGGAAAAAGTAGTGAGTTCTAAACGTCCTTTATTAAAAAAATATAAATATGTACATAAATTCTATCTCAGCTATTAAAATGGGGTCACAAAGTAAACACCTGAAGCCTGTTTCATGAACTTCTTCTGTAAGCCATGCCCCCAGGAACCCTAAAGAACCGTGTGTCTGTTTGTGACCATCATAACTGCACAGACAGACAAAGAGATGCTCTTTTTGACTGTCGACGGGGCTGGATTGCTTTAGTCGTGAGAGCGCGCTGTCAGATCTGCAATGTTCATGCATCTGCGTCTGACGTCCACATGGCCTCTGACTGTCCAGCTGCTCTGGGACCAGCCGAGCAGCTTGCAGTGTCCACGTCCACCATCCCATGAGAGCAAAAACTACAGAGAACCACTGACTTCCAGTCAGTGGAAATTAAGAGAAAAAGAGAGGGACACAATGTTGTAGGCGATGACGTCCAGGAACATTAAAATTTTAGTTCTGATGCTCATTTACTAACGTGACATGACACCTTTGCTTCAAAGTGCAGAACTGCTACATTATTGGTTACAGACATCTATGTTCTACAAAAAACAAAACAAACCGCCTTTGGTACAATAAATTATCCAACAGGGAAATTAAAACAGAAAATTTCACAGCATAATTATGAAGAACCAAAGAGGCAAAAGAAAAGGAACATCACAAATGTTTGGGCTAAAAAAACATGCTGCAGAAATTAAGAACACAGCCTATGAGAAATAAAAGCAGGAGGGACACAAATGTCAGTATGACATCACAGGGCACAGCAGGAGCCACGCCCACTGGTGGTTTTCTGGTTAAGAAAGGCCTCAGATAGCATTCTGTTTCTTCCAGTGTTTATGTGTGATAAACTCAGGGTGTTTACACGTCTAAAATACACGTCTAAAAGCTTTTACACTTGAAGAAACCTCCAGCTCACCTTTATTCAGTCTCTGATAAGGCCATGTTAAAGAAGCACTGCGTACACAGACACACACACACAAACATGCACCCTGTGTACTGAATGCACAGGGTCTCATTGCACTCTGGGAACGCTCAGCTCAAAGCACATGATTGCACAACATGATAGATGAGCAAGACTTGAGATGAGCATTCAGGAGAAATCGTCTCTGAAACACTCAAATTTTCCAGAGAAACTGGATGAAGATGAATGAGCATCTAACACCATCTGAGATCAGAAGAACAGAAGGAAACAAAAGCAATTGTTATAGAAAGAAAGCCTTGTGTTAAATGTCTACGGATGGTGATGTCTTGGCTCTCAGCAGCCAATTGGTAGTCAGCTCTCATCTCGTTACCGCAGCTTTAATCTCCACACAAACATTCTCAGGTTAGTCAGGAGCTCGCCACAGAGCTCTGCTGCACGCACACGCCCGCCATAGGCGAGTCCTCGCGCTCCAGACCCGGTCTCAGGCCCATGTGAGTTTCGGCTATGTAGTGGCCAGGCCTGGAGTTCGTGCTCATAGGATATGAGGGGTGACCAGACACGCCCGTCTCCTGGCGCGGGTTGGAGAAGGCACCCAATCCCAAAGTCATGCTGCCGTTATGGCCGAAGCCCAGTGTGTGGGGCAGCAGGCGGCTCTGGTAGGCATGGTGATGATTCCCAGTGGAAGAGGACGACGTGGATGAAGATGAGGCAGAGGAAGACAGCGAGGTCATGGACAAGTGGCCATGCGCCACCTCCATTGAGTCCTGCGTGGAAGTGCTGTGGGATGGCGAGTAGAGTCGGGGGCGGGGCCGAGCGGGGCCCTGTGGGTGCTGATGATGGTGATGATGATGGGACGAGTGGGGGTGCACAGCCTTGGGCTGGTGGGGTGGCATGTGGAAAGTGGTCTCCTGGACGGGGTGCGTCTCCCCCGCCACCTGCTGAAGCCCATCTCCTCCAACCCAGCCCATCGTGGGAGCGAAAGTTTGTCTCACCTGCCACACAAAACAGACACAAGCATCAGCTTTAACTTAATACAACTATAGTGAGCAATGATTTGTTATCTTAACTGCTATGAAGTTTCCAAAACAAAAGTATTATAAATGAGAAATCTTGTGGTATATATTGTTACTGTGAAATAAAATCACTCATTCCGTGAAACAGATTTTTAGTCATAACCAAGACAGAATTCTGGGTAATATTTACCAACCCATCATTAGAACAATTTCACAGTTCAACTTGGATCACCAACTCTTACACCTACTCAGTCCACTAGTAACCTCGGGGTTGTGTTTGATGGCCAGCTGAAATTCACACTGAAAAAAATCTCTTGGTCATGCAGGTATGCGCTCTACAACAACAGGAAAATCAGACCTTTCCTGCCCAAGCATGAAACGCAGCTTCTAGTCCAAGCACTAGTGATACCAAGACGGGACTACTGCAGCCAACGCAACCAAACCCCTGCAAATGATCCATTGCAGCAGCATGTCTGGTCTTCAATCAACTGAAGAGAGCCCACGTTACATCCCTCCTGATCTCACTTTACTGGCCACCTGTAACTACCCGCATTAAATTTAAATCTTTGACCCTGGCCTTCAGGACAAAGAAACTTTACCCTCCTACCTCAACTCACTCCTGGGATCTATGTTCTGTAAACGAGTGATGTCTGATTGTTCCCTCACAATGAGGTACCAGATTGCTCTCCAAGACATTCACATATACTGTTTTTTCCTAGTGAAGTGAGCTTCCAGCCTTCACTTGATCTGCTGAGACCATCACCTTCAAGAAACAACTCAAAACACACCTGTTTTGCAGACATCTGACTAATCCCTAATGCTCGTTGTTTAATCTTTCACACACACATATATAGTATAAACATAATAAACATAAATGTAAAAGGTCATACTACTCACCTCTACACTGAAATGGTAACTAACTCTAACTAACTAACTAACTAACAATCAGTCAAACCCTTCGAACTGACAATTATGTAACTTATGTAAAATATGTAATCAAATATGAAATATGTTTTTGCAGAATAAATCACGCAAGTGGTCTAACAAAACGTGAAGCTGGATAAAAGAATTCTCTCACTGAATGTGTCAGTAACTGTTACTTCGCTCGTGCTAGATTTTTTAAATTATTTTATAGAGATTCCACCTACAGCAATTTCTAGTTAATGACAACTTGTGTACTATATACTACAGAATTTCCACATGACTTTTCTAAGCCTAGAAATAATGTAATTCTCTGATTTTCTGTATGCATTTCCTGTTTGTTTTTAAATAGTGGGTGGACTGTCTTTGGGTAACAGCAGGCCACAGAGATTGAAAGTAAAACTTGAAATAATCCCTTCTTCTAATGCATGACAGATTTTACATGCACACTGACAGATGATAGGGCAGGTCTTGTGTTGATGTGAGAGTGTATGAGCACCTGTGGGCAGAGGTTGTGACAGTCGATGCCTGCTGCAGTACTGAAATGACCTCCACTGTGCCGGTGCTGATGTGTTGGGTCAGAGCGGGCACGGCCGCTGGTGCTAGTTCCAGAAGATCCTCCTGCAGAAACAGACTACGTTTACAATTAAGATTTTTTCCTCACACCTGACACAGATCAGGAATTGTTGCAAATGTGTAAACATGAAAAACTAAAGCAGATCTGTTATTTTATGCATCTGATCTGAGCCTCTTCCAAATGTGGATTTAAATTAGATACAAATTTAATGACATCTGACCTGCATGTAAACACCAATATCACCGTTCTTAGATGAAGCCAAATTCAAGCATTTTTCAAGCATTTACAAGGTAAATTTTTAACCTTTTCCAGCACCTTACAGCTGTTAGGAAAGAAAAACTAATTTATGGTTAGTGATAGGTTGTGAAATGTAACTTAATATTAGCCTTATTACATTAAATATCAAGCATTTTTAAGAACTTTAAACCACCTGTATGAACCCTAAGAAAGGGTGAAGCTGTAGTGCACTTGCTGAAAATTGCATATTATCTACTTCATTATCACTTTAAATTAGATATTATTATTAAACAGTCTATTAAAAAAAATAAATTATGTTTTGTGTTGACATTCTACAGCAGGGTGACAAATTAAAGAAAAATTAATTTATGGTTAGTGATAGGTTGTGAAATGTAACTTAATATTAGCCTTATTACATTAAATATCAAGCATTTTTAAGAACTTTAAACCACCTGTATGAACCCTAAGAAAGGGTGAAGCTGTAGTGCACTTGCTGAAAAGTTGAGATTTTTGTTGTTGCAGTGTAGATGCATGTGGAAAGAACAAGCGCATTGCAATCGGGCTGCTTACATTTTGAGTGTGCATCTACATTTAAAAGAATGTACTTGAACGCACAAAAGACACAATATGTGAACAACGCCTTAATCATAGTCATTGTGTAGCTGTTGCACACATGGATGGAAGTCAGTGGAGGCCTAAGATTAATGTAAACATGGATACTGGATACTAGCCGTGTTTTAGGTAAATGTAAACAGACGGGACAAAAAAAAACTGGGTATGGACAAAGGTCTGTGACCGGATCTGTGCATCAAGACTTGCAGTATAACTGCAGCCACAATGTTTAGAAGTGACAGACAGAAGCTGCTGCAGACACATGCTGTTTGACTGACTGACCTGAACTGGAAGATGTGCTGGATGTGGTTCCAGATGACTGAGACTGTTCCAGTGCGGGACTCGTGGAGACGCTGCTGCTGGTGTTTGTACCCTCATCTGCAGTCTTCTTAAAGAAGCTGTGCTGCAGCGCGTAATATGGTTGAATGCGAGTCTTGGGGTCGTAGTCCAGCATCCGCAAGATCAGGTCTTTAAACTTCAGATAGTCAGCAACAGCGTGGCCTGACTCACCAGCTCTCCGGCCACCTGGACCTCCTGCCTCCACACCCAAAATACTGTGTAGCTTACGAGAGCCTGCAGGCTTGTACTAAACACAACAGAGTAAAGACCCGTCAATATCACAGAAAGACAGAGTCAACCTGGACATAATAAATAATAATGTCAATCTAGTATTTTCTGTAAAGCAGCTTTGCAACAATGCAAAATTGTGAAAAGGGCTATAGAAATAACATTGAACACACCCTTTTGCCATCTTTGGTCTTCTTCACACACCACGTGCTGTCAGACATCTTCTCAAAGAATTTCCTGGCTTTAGGTGCCTGTTCTAGAATGTGATTGGGAGGAACCCCCAAAACCTCAACAATTTTGTTCATTTGGTCGACCTGTAATTAAAAAACAAAGACTGAAGTACAGTATAGAAATAAATTATGCAGTTAATGAACAATAAAAATGACCACAATCATTTATGCTTATATTTTGGGATTGTGTCACAAGCTATTTAAAGGCAGTCAATGGATGAAATGGTCCGTGACAGGCATCAGAAAGCTGCATTGTGTATAAAAGTGAACCTTTGAAGGGATCAAAGACCTTAACACATGCACATATGTGCATGGATGCACATTTACATCTGACCCCTACCTTGTTGTCTAGTGCCAGTATCAGATACTTTAAAAACAAAAGTTCAGAGACATGAGCTTGGCCACAAAATAGGAAGGCAGACAGGCCGTTTGGACAAGCATCTGCTGAGAATCTTCTGACTACAAGAGGATTTTCAGGTGTGGTGAGATGTACCTCATTGGCACCGCTGAACAGAGGTTCTCCAGAGTGCATCTCCACAAGGATGCAGCCCAGAGACCACATGTCTATGGCCAGATCATATGGCATTCCCAGCAGAACCTCCGGTGAGCGGTAGAACCGGCTCTGGATGTACTGGTATATCTGTAGACAAACACATCACACTTACACAGGATTACTGAATGTCACTTTCTGTCTGTAGACATGAAAGTAACATCTCTCTGAGTTTATGCTCAAAGTCCTTCATGACGTACAGTAACATACAATAACATTACAGAGACTGACGGAGAGAAGTGAGCGACTGTCTCACCCTCTGGCCGAGCTGACAGGAGCTGCCAAAGTCCACAATCTTGATGGCAGATCTTTTGGGGTTGCAGAGCAGGATGTTCTCGGGTTTGAGGTCACAGTGGATGATGCTCAGCTCAGGAGTGGCCAAGAAGAGCAGCGCTGTGCAGAGCTGCTGAGCAAACTTACGTGTCAGGTTTAGAGACACGCCGCGGAAGTTTGTGTTCCTCAGCAGATCATACAGGTTATAGGACAACATCTCAAAGACCAGACACAAGTGGTTCCGGAACATGAAATGACGTTTCAGATGAACTGCAGGAGGAATAAAGTCCATGATAACTGACACAACAACACATCACAATAACACAGTTTCTTTAGATGTCATAGGAACACTGTCATCCTGATGGTAAGTAAAGACTGTAAAGAAACACACATTTTTTTTGTGCAGTAGTACTCTGGTTCAAATTTGCAATTCAATATTTCAGTGCTGCTCAGACATCTGTTGTTGCTCTGTAAGCATTTGTAAGTCACCCTGGATAAAAGTGAAGCCATTCAGTGTTAATGTACAAGGCGACATACAGAGGTCAGGCACCTCAACATTTATAAAAGCAGCTATGCGCTACTGATGCTAATTTACAGATGGTTAAAACTCCATTGTGAACAATATGACAAATAATGGTGTTTTACCGATGTAGTACTTCATCTCCGTGTCGTGTTTGTTCATGAGCTCCAGCAGTCGGACTTCAATCTGAGCCTGATTCAGAAAAGCCTTTTTATTCTTGATGATCTTAATGGCCACCCACTCCTGCTCCACACGGTCATAAGCCTTCACCACCTGCCAGCAGAGGGCGACACACACTCAGGTCACAATGAAAGATGTTTCTCCAGTATGGAGATCATCTGAGAGGATCTGAGAGACTGACCTGACCAAATGAGCCTTTGCCTATGAGAGAGTCAATCTCATATCTGTCCATCCATTTCTCGCCATTTTTAACAATGTAGTCAAAATTGTCGTCATCATAACCATCGTTGTAAATTTTCCTCTCCTTCTTGTTGCTGGAGTCCTCCCCTTGACCCTGTTGGTGACGCCGCTTCTTTTTTGCATAATAAACCTGAAATGATTCAAAGCCCCTCAATCAAACTGCCCCTGAAACTGTGCTACAATGAGCTCAAACAGAAGAGATTAAATTTAGCCCACAGTAACTAGAAGTTCAATGAACATTGTTCCTTTATAATACAAATTGTTCAATACATGAATCTATTTTATGACTGTATGTTTTGTGTTATCTAATTCTTGTTTGGTAACATGTCTTATATAAAGAGAATCTGTGTCTGAAGAATCAGAACAACCTTCAATAACAAACTCATTTCCAGCCGTTTGCCTGTGTGCTTTGATAAATACTTTTAGCAGCCAACAGGAATGCAGTATTCTCAGCTCCATTTTGCCATGTGTGCCAAAACACATTTTATCAGATCTGGTCTAGGTGGCTTATATGGCATAAATTACGATACAAACTCTACTTGATGGTGTTGACTTTGTACAATTTAAATTACTTAAATTATATAATTACAAATGTCTGAGGGATTAGACAATAAAATGTTTATAAGGGGGCATTACTACTGGTTAGACAGTCAAACTTGTAACCTGAAGGTCGTGGGTTCAATTCTTAAGGCGGGCAAAAAGCAACTGAGGTGCCATTGAGCGGGGCACCTTTCCACCAGTTGCACCATTGGTGCCGCAGTGCTGCCCAATGTGTGTTCACGCTCTGCAGTGTGTGTCTACTACTCACTATTACTACTCACTTCCAATGTGTGTGAAGTAATTGAATGAGATAAATTCAGTGGACAAATTCAGTGTGGGTCACTGTATTTGGCCTGCACTCTCATTAACACTCATTAACTGTGAAATGAACGGGGCACCTCATTGATGTGTTTGTAGGTTTTGATCAGCTCAATGGAGAGTTTCCGTAAGGGTGCAGTCGCTGGATCTCGAAAACACTGAGGCATTCGCCTCTGTAGCATCACCATATCAGCAGTTACCTGCAGCACACAACAGACAGACACGAGCAGAGCAATGCTTAACTGACACCAGTCAACAGCTGCTCACTCCAAGTGTGCACATGTGTACCTGGGTGTCGTCAGGTTGCGGGGCCTGTGCAGCAGCTGATTGGTCAGCGCTCTGCGGGTGACCATCACTAAACGGCGGGTCAGAATGGGGCGTCTGCGCGTCCATCTGCACACCGGCCGAATGGAAGGAAAACGAGGGAGCCAGCCGGACAGAGGAGGGTTTGCATGCTGAGGTCTCTCCTCCTACAACACTCACACACAAACACAAAGCATTAGCAGAGAAAGACAGATAGCCTCGTCCTATAAAGAAACAGGAGACATTTTTCTACATTGTTTTAATAGATGTAATAGTGGAGTGTGTGCGTCAGGGAGACTGCAGAAAAAACAAGCATTCTGATCGGGTTACAGACAAATCTTAAAAGAACAGATCACAGACATGCTTTTGTCACAAGATAACATTTGACAAACACGTGTTACAGTCTCTCAAACACACACAACAATTGACTGTACGCACACACACATATGCAGGTCTAATCATAGCTGATGTGTTTAAGACTCAGCATTAGGATTGCACACAACACTGTGAGTGTACAAACAGGCTCTTTTGTCTTTTACCAGGTTATTACAATTACACAGCTGTAATATGAAGAAATAAACTGAAATATCAATTAAACATTTTATATTGGAGACAAAAGCATGTCTACACAACATTTGTGGACAAACACAAACATGACAAGTAATAAACAGTAACCTGTCTATATACTCAAAGTAATGGAGTACTTGTAGATGTGTTTGATTAATGTGATGTTTGGAAATGTGACCGTCTGCAGTGGGTGGGAATTGTGCAGATCATTAAGTCGTCATTTATCAGCAACTCTCACCAGCAAACACAATGCAGCACATTCACACTGGTAACCAGCTCTCACAACCCCAGCAACAGTGCTTCATTACCATCGCCTACCACCAGGAAGATGCTACGTGATTGGACAGAGAGCTAAGGAGCCAGCCAATCAGGAAAGAGTATGCAAATAACGCACTTTTGTTGCTAGGACAGAGCTCTGAAGTTTTGTCCAATCGGAAAACGGGTAAGAGGCATGAAACTGAACTGCACTTTGACACATTTCCCAGCACAGTTTAACACAGTATTTGCTGACAGAAAAGCTCTGGGGTGAAGAACCCAAAATCATCTTGTCTAAGAAAGGACCTGTGACAGCTGACCCTGTAGACAGCTGCTGCCATGGGACCCTCGGCCTATATTTAAAAAAATTTATAGATGACCAGCACATCTAGACTGGACAGTAATTAATCTTTCCTAATCAATCAATCTTTCCAATCTTTCATAGTTCACACAGGTCATGTGTACATGATACGTAGACCCTATCACTGTGATGCACACAAAGAACAGCTTTTATTTGTTTACATATACCATTTATTTAGGATGCGTCACAAATCATTGCATTTCACCTTTGGTTCCATCTGCGCCTATTACCGTCTGCTGGATCTGTTTGTGCACTTCAGTTTTGCTGCTTAATGTTTAGTTACAGTATAATCCTACATAGCTTATGAACACCGCTCACCTGTATGCATTGTCTTTTGACAAATCTCATATCATTCTGACAGGCGAGTCCATCTGCAAACCACAGCCCGCTGCAACAACACAAATATCACCATTAGAAACTCCTCACACACTTTTAGCACCAGTACACCTCTATTTGTGTGCAACTACAGAAATCCCCAAACAAACACATAAAAGTTGCAGCACTGTAGACACTGCACTGTATTAGCTAGAATTACCTGAACTGACTAGCAAGTGGTTTCCAGGTGAGAACAGCCCTGATGTTTCAGCAGGGTCTTGCAGTATTAGATGTTTCAGTTGATCTTCAACTTGCACAACCATTGGTGAAGATCTGTCATGAAATCAATCGACACACGCCACAGAAATGTATGAGTTTTGACTGATACTTTTTACCCAACTCCTCGAGCACAGGGATGTTCTGACAACTGTTTTTTGTTTAACCACTTATAATTTGTGGATTTGTTGTAATGGACAAATATTCAGTGTATACTGTCAACATTCGCTGAATGGCTAAAACTGTGAAATGAATCAGCTGATCGCTGACTATGATAAAGAGATCGTCCTCGCAGTGACAGCATCTGCTTGGACTGTTATGGGTAAATTGAAAACTTCTCGAGCCCTGACACTAGCCATGGTTGTTAACTTGTTAACATTAACAAATAATCTTCTGCAACTTTCTACCGTCTATCAAACGCTTTGTGTGATTAACTTGGTGTGTTAAAATCTGTCATAGCTCCTCTGCAGTTTTGATGCTACAAAAATCTGATTCACACACGATGAGAATCAGAGCTGTCAAAACACTAGCCACATTAGCCTAACTAGCTAACTAAACAGCAGCACCGACGAAACAATGGCCACAAAAAAACAAACTAGAGCGGCAGTCGCACGTTGGATGAGTTAGAAGCGAAGACATTGAAAAGTAAATGAATGAAGAGTGAAGTTTCCACATTGAGCTGTCGATCTTGAAGCTAGCTGAACATTAGCGGTGCGGGCCTGGAGACGATTAAGCCTGAACGAAACAAGCGAACAAACGGCACCGTTAAACAGCTGCACCTCTGACAAACTCCACAACACCCCGAATCAGACCAAATGAGCGGGTAGTCCAGTGTGTAGGAATCGGTGAGAGCAACTAACCGTTAGCCGCAGCGCTAGCCGTCATCACTCACCGTGTCGCGCGCGTCTCTTTCTGACGAGAGCGATGAAAATTCTTCAGAATAAAATCCAAAAAATATCCGTCCTAAGTGCGTCTGATCGAAACCTCGTCGCTCAACACCGCGTCCACAGACCTGTAGAGAAATGAAGAGCGCCTCTCGGTGAGCGTCGGCGCGCTTCACAGCGCAGCAGTGCCGCCGTCCGTCAGTCACTCACTCATCCTGCGCGCGCGCCGCGGCCTCTGGACAAAATGGCGCGCGCACTCCAAACTCGCGCGCAGGAGCGGCCTCTCGCAAGCGCTTAGATCACAGCGCGACGGCGCGGATCGTTAACACGACGCGAGAACGGACGTTTATTAATATATCAACCGTTAACCGCGGGCGGAGGTATCACCGAGCCAAGCGTCAGTCATACGAAGGAAAAAGTCAGGTACAAAATGGAAGCCGTGTGAGAACGTTTCTATGACAACTGTCAATCACACGCTGAAGTTCCCGGATGACCTCATGACGCAGGGACAGTTCTCGGAGTTGTCATGGAAACTGCCAATCAATTTTACGTTTCGAAGGGCATCGTGAAATTGAAGGTATGTGCGCGACAAGACTTCACAAATTAGATTATTAAAAACAAACTTACATTATTGTATCTCTTTTTTCTCCAAAACAAACAAAATAGTGTAGTGTTTAGTGTAGTGTTAGCAGCGCAAAGGTTCTGGGTTCGGTTCCCAGAGACCACGTACTGATAAATTGTATTCCTCGAATGCACTGCATAAATGTTACATATATACAAAAAATGTACGTGTTAACGAATAACGGCAGCAACACACATACAGAATATGTATATTATAGAAATATAATTAAATCGCTTTCAACTAACCAGAATTTTGACAACAATCTTTGAAGGATGTTTTTTATATTTAATTTATTTATCTGAGTATCTCTTCTTTCTCAGGACGAGCCCATCGACATGACGTCAGCGACCATATGACAGCGAAAACGTAAGACTTACGTATGAAGTTAATGAGCGTGTCTCTGAACGTCAGACTGAAACGAGTCAATAAAGCCGGTCAAGAAGTGTAAGTGTAGTGTACTTCATTTCAAACTGCAGTGTGTTTCAGTATAAATCAAGCTGAACAGCAGCACTTCATGTGGGTCGTCAAAGTGAGTTAGTGGTTTACAGTTAGTGGTCAGTAAACCAGGGTTATGTGAGCAGCTGTAGTGTGTTTGTGCAGGAGCTGCTGAAGTTTATTTGCATTTATGCTTTTAACACCCACTGCAGAATTGATAAAGATTTTGCTTTTCATTTGGTATTTCAAGACCATTGTATGTCTATTTGACAAATTCCAAAAGGCAAAATATTAAAATATACACACATTAACGTAAGTATATTTATTTTATATGTTTAACAATGTACCTGTTTGTTAAAAACAGATTAATTAAGTGGCATCCTTTCACATCTAAAACGCATTTAAACATTTATACAAGAGAACTGTTCTTTGGTTAAATGTTTTATATAAGTAAAATGCAATAAAGGTAAAAGCTTAGTTAGTATTAGTATTTTTTTTTCTTCTGGAGAAAGTTTCATGTGAAGGAATATTATTACAGTGTGACAGCAATGAAAATAACTCAATTTTTGATTGGTCCAGTGTAAGTTGGTTTATGAAGGTTTGACCATACAGAATCCATATGAACTATTACTTATTGTTTAATGGGTATGAAGATTAACAGAAATAACATACAGCTGGTTCAGTGTGACATAAAGGTTTTGATCGACAGTTTGGTGTAGAGAAGTTAAATGCAGCTGCTTGATTCTTGTGATGTCTGCTGGGCAGCGGGGGAAATCCTCAGGCAAAAGTGCATGTTCTCGACACATGGGACATGTGCTCTGTTCCTTTAGCCACGACTTCATGCACTAAACACACACAGAGATGCACACACAATATCAATGCGCTTCAACAGGTCATAACAGTGTTGAAGAGGAGGAGCGTTTCTGACCTGTCTGCACTCCAGCACACACATCCTCAGTGCTCATCTCCTCATGGCAGATGATACACGGATCCTCCATGTTCAGCTGACTGGAGACATGTCGTCAATGACTGACTGAAAAATTGCTCATTCAAACAGGAACAGGCTTTCAGTGTTTGTTTCTTAATTTTCATATAACTGAATAACAGCCCATCACTGGCATTCAGTCACACTCATGTCAAGATTTGACGTGTGTAATTAATACCTGAAATGCAACGATATGATACATATACACACATAAGTGGCTTTGGAAATGCGTGTATTATTTGACCATGACTACCCCAAAAACTTTGCACCCAGTTATGAACCGGGAACCTAGTGATAACCACTACAATACAGAAACCCTGCTGAATAAATGACATTCACCACTGATGTGAATAATTTTGGACTAAAGTTTAAACAGATAAGTACAATGAACAAAAAAACAAACAAAACAAAATGACAGTTTAAATCAAGACAGGAAGTGACTAAACACGCACATGAAACAAACTGTGATGTCATTAACACAAATCAAGAGGAGCTGTGACAAACACAAAACAAACATGAGCCCCTGCCGAAACATCAATATGACAGCACAGAAAACACCGTCACAAGCCCATCGTCATTTACTTTCATTTCAAAGTAACAGAATTATGACTTGTCCATTACAGAAATATTGCACTTTTCCCTTTTGAATAATAAAGATTTAATAGGTTAAACAGCCCATTTTAAACAGCCCATTTAAAATATTTTTAAACAAAATTGTAATAAACAATGTATGAGGAATAGTTATTCATTAAAAATGATATTTAGCAGAAGAATTAAATTCTGCTCTGTCCTGTATTCAGGAGGGAACTTGCAGTAAGAAACTGGACTGGATTATTTACTACTTCAGGTCTGTGTGTGAGTGCAGTCTGTCTTCATCTTCTGAAATCAAAGGATTTATTGGATTAAAGTTGTGTGTATGAAAGAAAAGTGAGAATCATCCAAGAAGAGACAAGCCCTTGTTCTGAAAAACAAATAAGATTGTTCCGGTCAGGGTTAAGATTACTTCCTCACCTGAGCATTTGTGTGGATGCTGCCGATTTTCAGATCTCTGATATTTGAGAGAACAGTCATAAAACACAATGAATGAAGAACCAGAGTCTCACAGTTAAACATGCTAATCATTTTCTCAGCAAACTCTCCAGAATAGAAGTAGAAACTGTGTCAGGCATACAGCTGGACTTCAGATGTGGAGCTGAAGATTCACCAGCCGAATGAGCTCTGAGCTACAAATCAAATGTTAATTGCTTGTGATGAGAAAAATACCAGAGCAGATACAGTTCAGTTCAATGGAATATAACGTTATGGAATATATTATTCCAGTTCAATGGAATATAACGTTCCTGTGAATTCAAACTGGTGCTGAAGTAGTAAACACTTACTGGTATTTTTTTTGTGCACCACTTACACCTACATCATATTTCTTTTTCTGAAACGGTTTATTTCTTTTGTTTTTAATTTCCTTGCTTTTCTGAAATGAAACGATCGACCAACAATCACATCCAGATCACCGGTCGTGCTCTCTAGTGTTTGCCTGATAAAGGACATTAATTATCTTGATTAGCTGGTTCAGGTGTGTTTAAGATGTGTTGGGGTTAGTGCTAAACTTCGCAGGACACTGGCCATCAGGATTGGGCACTGCTGTTCTATCAGATTCTTTTCACTGTTACAACTGTATCATGTATCAAATGTAAAAAACAAATGAACTATTCAATATAGCTACAGGTAAAACATGCCTCAGTAGTACATAGAATAGCCTTAATCTCTAAAAAAAATTGTTTTTAAAGAAACACATCAGACAGAGACGTTGTATTTCAAAACCACTGTGCACTGTTTACCACGTAGTTTTGTGCACTAAGTACCACGTTTGCACATTACAGGGATTACAGGGATAAAAGTATTTTAGTAGATTTTTTTTACCATTACTTTAACATACAACTTTGGTGAACAGAAGCATTATTTTTATTCAAATACAAACATTTCTAAATGGTTAAAATCTTAATCCTAACCCTAACAGCCTTTTTGCCCATTTGGTAAGAATTGTGAGAATTGTGTTAGCAGTGCAAAGATTGTGGGATTGATTCCTAGGAAACACATACTGATAAAATGTACAACTTGAATGCACTGTCAATCTAGACAAAAAGCATCTGCTAAATGCGTTAATACATGTTGATAGTGTATACATGTAGCTATGTTGGCCTACAGTCAGGGCAGTTAGGGCACATAACAAAAGCAGTGATAAGACAAGATAATAAAGGTCCCTAATATAAAAAAATAATGTACCAGAAAAAGTAAATATACAATAAAACCAAAACAATACACACTGGTGCAGCTGATGTTGTATTATCAGCGGACAGCAGGTGGCAGTATAAGCTCAGCGCGCCATTTATCCTAAGAAAGAAGAAGAGACGCGTTAGACGTTTGTAGATTTACAAGGATCAGGTGCTAAACAATATCTGTCTCATAATAGAATTTAAGCGCTTATTAGGGAGTGAAAGCAGGTATATGCGTGCTGTGTAATGTGATAATGGTTGGAAAATGTGTGTGTGTTTTCAATGTTTTAATGATAGTAAATGTGTTTGTAAAGGTTTGGGGTGATGGTGGAGAATTCTCCTTCTCCTCTACCAGAACGAGCCATTTATGGCTTTGTGCTGTTTTTGGCGTCTCAGTTTGGATTCTGTAGGTTTTCATATCCTTTATCAAAGCTACAACATATTTAATGTGAAGTAATTCGAGTCAGTTGTGTTTAAATATGAGTGTGCTGTTATATTTCCTCTCAGTGCTGTATATTGTGTGGGCTTTTGTTCCGGAGGTTTGGCTTCATTCAGTTGGATTGACTTACTGGCCTCAGAAGTGAGTGAAGCTGTTGTTTTGTGTTTCACTCAGAAAATCTACACTAACCCATACTAACATACAGCATGATTTTCAGATATTGGGCTCTGGCTGCTCCCATATACCTGCTGGTCACCATTGCAATATGTTTTGTGCTGTTGTTTGGGGTGAACTTGATGAACACAGCTGCACTGGGGTCAGTGGAGAACATCACAGGTGACTAGATCTCATTCACATCCACTGAAGAGAGTAGACGTGAAGTCACAAACTATACACCCATATTATGAACTGATCCTGAGTTCCATCTATAGAGAGAGGTGTTGCATTTTTAAATTAAGAGAATGAAACTCATGCTGGTTTATTGGTTCTTCTGTCTTTTAGATAACTATGCTAAGAGTCAGCGTGTGGAGGAGTGTGATGATGGAGCGATTCCCAGACTCAGAGATCTCTCCATCAGCAAATTAAACCATCTGTTTTACCTCTGTCATCAGGAGCCCTAAATGTGATGAAGTGTGATTAAGTGTCTGTACTGTTTGGTTGTGTCTAATGTTCCTCATGCGCCCAGCTGCAATGCTGCAGATTGTTGTGAGTGCTGCAGATGTCATATGTTTACAAACGTACAAGACACAACATGCAACAATTAAAATATAGTTTACAAAATAACAGATGCAACAGTTAAAATATGGGGAATCGGCTACAAATAACATTAAATGTGTAAAGGATGCTCTACAGCAGAACATCCCATGTGTCAGATTGATCACTGTTTAAGTCAAAGCCTTTATTGTCATATACATAGTTCCCTGTACAATAAAATTCTTACTTTGCTTTCCATTGACACTTCATTTATTTTTAAAGTTCTCATCGCTTCAGATGTTAAAGAATGAACTAAATCTAAAAAAATCAGTTTTATATTCTTTTGATATATTTATATTCAGTTTTATATCTTTTTCCAGATCCTGAATTTCAAAACAGGATCGGATTTTTTTCATAATGGTGGAAGGTTGTTCTCCACTGGGACCAGACTGTGACCTCAGACTAGAAGTGAAAAAGTCATCTCGCTGTCTGCTCATCTTTCACAGCAGCTCATTCTGTCTGCAGAACCTGCCTGCTAATGCTTGCCTGACCTTTCTTGTGTCTACCTGTAGAAAGGTGAAAAGACTGCTGTCACTGGGTCTAAATAACCCTCATGAGTTTATAGGTTGGTGTCAGGCAACCTGTGACTCTGCCACTGTCTTGGCCTTATGTGTGAGTCTGTGTGTATTGTGTTTTGATGAAGTTATATTTGTTTCAATCTCGTAAAAAGGTTGTTTCTACAGTTCATCCTGTCTCTAGCATTAGTACTGTCCCCACTTGTAAATGTTGCTTTGTATACTAGGCTTGTTTGTTCTTCGGGCAAAGTGTTAAATGCTCTCTCTCTTTGTATGTTGCTTGGGATAAAACCGTCTGCTAAATGAATAATTGTAAATGTAATATTTTGATTTTGCATTGCATGAAAAGTAATTATTAGTTTTGTACATTTGTCTTATTTGTTTGTAACTGAAAAACTTCTTGTATTATTGAAACACCACAAGTTTCTTCTGATTTGATTAATAAAGTTAAAGTGTGTAGTTACTCCAACAGTCTATGAAGAGTGAAGACTAGATGTTAAAAATGTCTTCTTGAATCGTTTTGATATGAAAGGTATTAGAGATTTACATATAACAACAGTGCAGTCATTAAGTTCATTCTGTTCGGATATTTGTACAATAAAATAAAAATATGGGAATTTGGCAAAACAAAACCTCATTACGCCAGCTATCACCTGGCGGTGACGCAACGGGAAGGGGCGGAGCTTATATTTCAACAACAGGAAGGGGCGGAGCTTATATTTCAACAACAGGAAGGGGAAACATGAGTGCGGGGAATGATCGCAGGAGACACATGGGCTCCGGATCAGATGCTGTATGTGATGAAAGATGCTCATAACGTTGTGCTACATCTACCTGTGGGTGCGTTTTCAGAGATATTACACAGGCGTGATCCGCAGCGCGTTACATCGACTGAGCGGCGGTCAGAGCAGCTTCACTTTCTGCGCCCTGAAGCCGGAGAGACTCCACAAACACGGACAATTACCGGAGGACAGACTGTTCCTGAAGCTGGGCAATAAGGGCATTTACATCTCCGAACCGCAGGTGATACGTCAGCCTTCTTTTGTGTGAATCACTGATAAATGCACCCGTGGGTTTTTATATTATTATTTGTGCGTGTGTCTTTACAGGTTTATATATAATAATGTGTGTGTGGTGTGATCTGCAGGCATGTGATGATCTCAGTCACTGGTCACTGCTGCTGGGTTCTTCTCTGCTTTGTGCTCCACGGATTGAAAACGTCGCTTTCATCATAGAGGCCACATCAAGGCAGAAAGTGGGTGTGTCTGTTCCTAGTACACAAAAGAAAGTAAGCACAACCAATACCTGGTGTTTACAAAGCAGAGATAGACATGCAGACAGCTGAAACCTGTGCTGACTGCAAAAAAAAGTCTAAAAGAAGATAAATTTGCATTCATAAACGTTTCGATCAGTAACTGTTTGTTTTACTCTGTTTGTACACCTGTGATGTGACGTTACACACTAAGCTCTCTTTATTTTGACTTTTTTATTTAGTATTTTTCTCTATTCTGATTCTAAATAAAACTGACAATCTTTATAATCCTTCTCAGCTACATGATATAGATTTTATAATTTACAGTAGGGAATATACGATCAGTTACACATTACACAAAAATTCTTGTTGTAAGGCAAGTGTATGTATTAAGTACAGTTCATGTACTATGGTAATTTTAGGTGCTTTACTGAAAGACAAATGTAAGACAAACCAGTTGTTAAAATATTGATATTAAAGAATGGAACAGTAATAAAAAAGAAATCACACAAATTTTAAGTAAGTGTTGAGGCTCTTTATTAATTTTACTGTGTCTGATCTAATAACGTTCATGTGTGTTTATATTCATAAGTGTGTCTGTCTGCTGTCCAGGTGCTGAAGTGGTCTGATTACTGCCTCCCACTGGCACACAGTCCCGGGCAGCCGTACAGGGCTGTAGCTGAAACCAGTCTGGAAAACTTCAGTCGGCTTGGAGTGGCTTTTATGGAAGATCGTTTACAGATGGAAAATGGCCTCATACCTGAAAAAATAGTTTGTTAGTTATATAAAAAGCTTTTCATTATTGAAGAGCTATACAGATTCAGTGGTTGGACTAATTCTGTGGTTTTGGGTTATTGTTACAGCTGTGTTGCTCCAGGAATCAGCACTTAAAGATCTGTTTGCACAGCAGCAGTCAGACAGCAGCAGGAAAACTGAGGCCGAACATCTCAGCGAGTTGGCAGATGTTGTTTTATCCAGGTCGAGACTGTCTCAGAGAGAAACCCAAGACATTCCACAGTCTTCTTTTCCTAAAAACCGCAGCCTTCATCTGAACGCCCAGCTTGACTTTGACACGCAGAGCTGTGGAGCAGAACCCAGACCTTCACAGGACCAGCAGGAGGAACCAGAGCACCACCACATGGATGGACACCATCTCCATCTCTCCAGCTGCAATGAGTGTTTGGAGCTGGAGAGCAGTACCATCCTGTCGGTGAAGTTCGCCTCTGTGGAGAACATCCCCGATCTTCCTGATGACTATGCCACCATGGACAGCGAGGTAGAGGAGAGCTTCTCGGGGCAGAGCAGGCGGGTGAACGTGAGTGGCAAACCGCCCAACATCCTGGTCTTCACAGGGGGCTGCAAGGAGCAGTTCCAGAGGGTCCGCTCCCTCCTGGCTGAGTGCATCAATATCGACAGCTACGCCATCTACCCCCTGCAGCCGCAGCAGGCCCTAAGTGAACCTTGGCCCGCAAACACACTACTCCTGGTGCTTGCCACCAACCAGGCCCTTACGCCGGAACTTCAGCTACGCTTCCTGTCCTACCTAAGGCAGGGCGGGAAGGTGTTGGGCCTTTCATCCAAGCTCTGCCCCGCTGGACTCACTTTGCAGCCCAGAGAGGTGCAGAAAGACCAGATCTGCACACTGACCTTCACCAAGTCAGACAGCACGGAGCTGCAGCTGAGTGTGCTGGGCAGTGGAAGTGTGTATGCATGGGAGCCACGAAACAGCTGCGGGGGAGAAGTGGAGCTCTGGGGGGAGATTAGTGGACAGGAGAAGCACATGGTGATTGTTCGAGTGACACATGGAGCGGACAGTGGAGAGGCTGTACTGTGCCAGGTATACAAACCTTACAGTTCTGCGTGCTAATTGGTCAACACAGTGATCCAGTCATGCTAGAATGTCTGGAAAATATGTCTGGAAAAATGTACTTGTGTTTGTTGTGAGTTGTGAATATAATCAGGGCTAAATGTTTTTTGGCATCGCTCACAGTTTACTGGCAGATTGATGATCTGTGATTGGCAGCTGTGTTTCTCTTCTGCTATATGTCATCACCTAAGGTCCGTTTGGAAGTCTCCCCAGATGCCCATCTTACTCAGGATTCTTTAGGGTTCTCTGAGCTGAAGATGAGCAATGCTCGGCGCTATGAGGTTCTGACAGAGATCCTTACATCCTTGGGTCTGAGCTGTGAACTGACTCAGGTGCCTCCCCACAGCCCGCTCTACCTGCTTACCATGCACCAGGTCAGAACAACACACGGGCGCACACACGCGCACACGCGCGCACACAGGCACACACAGGCACACAGGCACACAGGCACACACACACCCACTAACCCTAACACTTTAAGCCAGAACACCTGTTCAGTTACACAACACAGGAATCTTGTTTTTTTGTCAATTGACAGCAGCACATTTTTTAAAGCAATAATGTTTTGTAACATGAATCTTTGTGACATAATAGTCTTCATGATTTAAGTTTTGCTAGTGAATAGGCTAATCTGTGCTGTGCTGTTGTTTGATTTCTGAAAGTATCATGAATATGAGTGTCACATCACCTCACATGTCATGATCAAAGAAAATCTTCAGTTCTATGGTGTCACGTCTGCATTTACACACACAATAATCATCTCACATCAGCCTTACATTGATGCTTCTGAGCATTTGCATTTTTAATGCTTTTTTAAATGTTTTTTTACTGTAAACACACAGTAGCAGAACACAGTTTTAATTATGTTTATACACACTTGCGTGTGAAAGAGAATGACAACTACAAGTGACCACCTGACACATTCTATAAGAGACTACATCAGATGTTTAAAATCACACTTCTTATTCTCTTTCAAGGCACTGGTTTTTAATCCTGGTCCTGGGGACCCACAGAGCAGTAGTTATCTGACACCAGTTAAGTTCATGGACCTATTTTAGTTTGAATCAAGCGTGGTAAATGAGATGTAGTAAAGATCTCTGACCACTAGGTGGCAGTCTTTACCTGTGACAACCAGATTTTACTCCAATTGTTAAACAATAAAGGAATGTGTTTTTTAACATTTGCACCTAAATATATGTCTGCTGGGGAACCATCTGAAACATTTGTGGAAGCGATCATGTTTATAATGTGCCCAACATTATGAACTTGATAAGCCTGACTGAAAAATAATTAGTTCATTTGCCCACTATTTCTTGTTAAAAGGCAGGTAAGGGCTAGCTAATCGCAGTAAATGACAGCTCACCCCTGACTTATCAGATTTCTGCTAAAGGCTCCTGCTGAGTCTTCAAGTTCTTCATGTTATCTATATACAGCTGCCAAAACTAATAAATTATATTGATTATTTATTAACGTTTTTGTAATAGCCATAGTGGTTATAATGGTTGCAAACACCCTTGGACAAGAATTACTGTGCAGTTCTGTTCATCAGCTCTCCGCAGACTGAAGGAAGCATATGTGGAGCAGTGCAATTCACTGTCCCCACCTCCTCTGCTGCTGTCTTTAAGTTCAATTCAAATGCATTTATGTAGAGTTTTTTTACATTGTTGCATTGCTTCAAAACAGCTTTTATATTTAATAAAATATTAATATTGTGTGTGTTTTTTAAATAAAACTTTGCAAACTGGCTAAGTATGTGATGGGAGCAATCCAGCAGGGAGCATGTTGTTTGTAAAGTGGGATGCAGGGAGTGGTTGAAACACAGCCAGCATGTGGTAATTGATTAGACATGCTGATCAGCTCATTAAATCAAATGCTGGTCCATGAGAACTGACATTTCAACAGTGCTGCCACTAAAAGAAGAATTAATCAAAAACAGTTGACTTGTCACTCATTTCAGTTGATCTGAGCATGATGTGGCTTGCGTCTCTACAGGAGCAGCGCAGCAGTTTCCTGCAGTGGTTGAGAGCGGAGGTGAACAGGTCACACGGTGTCTTGCAGACGCAGGCAGGCAGATTCAGGGTGATCTGGGCTGGAGAGAAAGCGACTGATCTGAGTGATGGTGAACAGGAGTTACACACTGACCCACCACAGAATTTCTCTGAGCACTTCAGTCTGCAGACATACCAACAGCATCTGCATACTCAACGATTGGGCCAAACCGTCATTTATGCTGATGTTACATCTTCCACCATGGACCTGCTGGAGAGGTACGTCAAGTGCCAGTAATCCAGTGTAGCTGATGTTTTCAGAATTGGTTTCAGTGGACCTAGGTCTTGTGCCTTTTCTGGTGGGTTTTTGCTGTTGCTGCCCGGTGGGGGGGGCTGGAACTAATTTAATGCATGAACGAGCTCATAGCAGAAAGACGCACCTAATAGAGGCCTTTGTCTGTGGACTCGCACTGGGAACCAGCCAGTCAACAGACTGCGGTGTGTAGCAGGTGGAAGCTATTACAGCTGTCATAAAGTTTGACAAATGGACGGCCGAGCGGTGCTGAAGAGATTGTTAGTGACAGTGTTGTCATTAGGCCTGTATGGTAATGAGGAAAGGGCTGTGAAGAAAAAACATCTACAGTTTGATTTCCCGCTGCTTGATTATAAGAGTAATTTCCAGATGTCCCCTGCTGCACCCTGTAAAATTATTCTAGAATTAAGAGTCTTGAGTAGGCGGTGGGTAAGAGAGAGAGGAATTTAAAAGCAGGCACTTCAGATCATATATATGTATATATGTGTGTATATGTATATATGTATGTATGTATATATATATATTTCTACTGCAAGCATGAAACAGTGAATCATCAAGTGAGGCAGAATCATGTTAGATCATGTTTATTATTGTTGTATTGATCAGATGAACAGGCTGCTGGTCTTGGTGAGGATGAGGAGGACTTTGTGTGTGGTTTGCTGCTCTGGTAAAGACGTATTGATTTGTGTGTGTGTTTGATGAAAGTATTAGCACTCTCTTTGAACAGCACACACTAATATCAGGCATCCTGAGACTCACTCACTGTTTCTCACAATGTCACAGACAGACCAGAATCTCAATGACCTCCCCATCAAACCTCTGTTAAATCAGCTCATTCACTCAGAGGTCTACCGCGGTAACCCTTTGTTTTGTCATTCAGTGAGCAGGTCAGTTTCATGCTCTGACTGAGACTCAAACATTTGTAGTGGATCCACAGTTCAAACCTTAAACATTATCAGATCTGCAGCAGAGACATGGGTGAGATTAGACAGATGGACTGAGTCTCAGGATCAGAAACCACAGCTATAAAATAACCCCACAACCTTCAGAAGTTGACAGACTAACTGCTTGTGTTCTCAGAAGATAATATCAGATGCATGTTGTTTGGAATATTGTTTAATATTATTCAGTCTGATGATGTTTTCAGTCATGCATGTTTTATGATTATGGTCATTTAATCAAACATTTTTGCCAGTGAGGTTGATCTGAAATGGCTTAAACACTGTTTATTTTTTCACACATTTCACTAGTGAGGATATTTCAAATATGTACATACACACACAACACACACACACACACAAACACTGAGATGCTCAGTTACGCAGTAATCAGTGTTTGTTTTAACAGTGAATTCAAAATCTAAACTGACACAGTTCCTGTGAAAAGCAGTAGTTCTGCATGTCGGTACACAGAGGTGAAGCTGCCCAATAGCGAAGCATCAGGTTTGTACTGAAAGTGAAATTAGTCCAATTGACCTGCAGCTTCAACACCAATTATGGAAAATTGTTAGCAGATGTGATCAGTTCTTATTTCATGGTCTCTAAACATCTGGTGTTCAGTGTAGAAATAAAGCTTTAGGTCTCTGGTGTGGAAGGTCACAAGCGTTTCAGCTCCAGTTACAATGGGTGGGGCATGGGGTGGGCGGGGAAAACAATCTCTTTTGCTGGGTTCACACTGCACGATTTTCATCGGATTGCTGTTTTTCTCACGCTACATGGCTTTCTGGGGTAATTGCTGGTGTGAGCACATTAGACAACAGATCAGCGACAGGGGGTCACACATTACACAGCTTTTCTTGTCTTTAGACATTTGTCTGTGATTTTATCTAAACTTTTCTCTAAGTCAAAAGCAGGGCTAAAATCATGCAGTGTGAACCCAGCACAAAACATCCAGCAGTTTGACCAGAATCCACTGTGTCTGGGTGTGTGTGTAAAACTGATTGATCAGCTCTGTGCTTCTATTAAAAACCAAAATTGCAGCTCTTCCAGAAGCAGGATTATTCCAATTAATCACATTTTCAGATTAGATGGCCGTATTGATCACATTAATGCTGCTTCTTGATCAATACTAATATATTTATGCTAATAGCTGAAAATCCAGTTATAACAATACAGATTCATGTCATAGTTCATCATATTTCGGCTTATTTCTGTCTTGTTGATTATAATATATATCTAAACCATAGAAACATTTTTGCATTTTGTGTAGTTACATCTTATATACTTAGAATAAGGAACCTGTTTCTAATCGGAATACCTTTATTTCATTGTAGTAATCAGAAAAATTAAACTTAATAATGTTTAGTTTTGTAAAGGGTTTAGGGATGTGTGTTCTGCTGATGTGGGAATCTGTTTCTGCAAAATTTACATTTAACATGCTGCTGTTATGACTGTGTGTGTGTGTGTGTGTGTGTGTGTGTGTGTGTGTGTGTGTGTGTGTGTGGTGTGTGTGTGTGGACGGTAACCTTGTGGATGTTGGGTTACACAAAGGACTTGTTGTGTGTCTATCAGCAAAGTTCCTGTAGCTCAGTTGGTAGAGCATTGTCTTAGCAGCGTAAAGGTTATGGGTTTGATTCCCAGGGAACACACATACCGATCAAATGTATGCTGTGAATGCAAGGTAAGTTGCTTTGGACAAAAGCATCTACCAAAGGCATAAATGTAAATGTAGTTGTCTCAGAAAAGAATACAGAGAAAAAAATACAGAATTTGTGTATTTCTGTATTTTGATGTTTCATCAAATGGCTCAGTTATTTTTGTTTTCTGCACAGTCACAGATCAGGTGATCAGACTCATTCAGTAAGCATTCTGTTTCCTGTTAGTCAGCATGAAACGGAAGCTTTGATTCGTCAGCTGTGATTTATTTATTGCTCTTGCAGTGAAAGCTGTCTAATTTCTAATTGTGAGTCTTTTCTTATTTTCTTTTAGGTTGTTATTGAGACTCTTTCTAATATGGCTGTAGACAATCTGCTTTCACAACCAGATTAACACCCTCCCCCCCCAAAACACACACACCTCTTATTCAGCTGCTAAGAGCATTACTGTGCGTGCGTGCGTGCGTGTGTGTGTGAGGGAGAGATCTGTGGCTGATCTCATTTGTGTGGTAGAAATTAATTTAATGTCTCATTACATATTAATCGTAGAGAGATTAATTTTAACTGCACAAAGAGAAAGAAAGATAGACCAAGAGGGAGGCAGGCTGAGAGAGAGATGTGCTTCTGTGGTCATTCTTTGTGTGTGTGTGCGTACATTTATTACAACTGTCACAATTAAAATATGTAAAAACGAATGAAAAGTGTCAATTACAGCATTATGTTTAGATTGCTTACGTTGCATCAATTTCTGTTCGTGTGGGGTTTTTTTTTTGCAGTGTTGAGCATTACAACAAATCACAGACGTGTCTGTTGAGCACATGAATGTAATGGCCAATCAAATGCACTTAAATTATTCACTGGTGTGGAACAAATCAGCTGATGTTGGAGTTTTGTTAAAGTTTGTGTTGAATGACTGAGTTCTGCGCTCTCACAAATTCAGTTATAATGAACAAGTGCAGATACGATGTAATTGCAGAAGCTCACACTAAACTGAGGTCATTGATCACTTAAGTGATGTTGAAGTGAGGTGACGTGCTGGCCAAATATGGTGACCCATACTCAGAATCCCATCCAGTTGGGACACATTGGAGTAGTGATAAACGGTTCTCAACTGGTTTTGTCTGTGCAACCTGTAAGAATATGACATGCAAAACGTTTTTAACATATTCCATTAATCAATAGTAATATGATTATTATTTCAAGGCCAATAAACAACAATGAAGATTTTTGTTTTAATCTGTAATGAGTGCCTGTTTTTTATTTATAACATTTAATATGCCTGTATTTTTATAATTTCTATACTTTATGCATTTAATATTACATTAATTTCATAACATTAAGCAATTATTGTTTACATTTATTTATGCCACAGTTGAACAGTATTAAAGTTTCTGTGTAAATAAACACATATGAGGTATAAATGTAAAAAATGTTATCACATGCAGCTTATGCATTGTAAAGATGGCTTTTATTAATACTGATGCATTTTATTGGTAACAGCATACAGTGTCATTATTCTGACTGGCTGAATTCATTTAAGCTTTTGACAATAAATAAACATACATACATGTAATAAGGTAATTATAAAAATTGCCTCCATAAAAGTCAAAAGAATTCCCCTGAAAATTAATTCTGGGGGGCAAATATTGCCAATTAATAGAAAACTTAATTTCTAACCCTGGTGTGCTGTGTGTGTGGAGTAAAAAAAAAAACCCTCCAGTCTACTTGAGACAAAAATATAGATGCAGACGCCAACATTTATAACTTTCCCATTCTTACAAGAATCACTTAAATCGAGTGACACACACACACAGGTTGTGTCTGTCTCTTTGCTCTGTTAGCTGCTGATGTTCTTATTAAAAGTTCATTTGTTGGGTTGAAGGACCCCAGCGATTCGGCTGTTCTCTCGTCAGCTCTTGATGTGCTTGGCTGCGCAGTCAACACGCTCTGCTTGCAGGGGTCTCTGCTGCTCCTGCCAAAATGTAAAAGCTCTCAATTAACTGCACAATTTGAACCCTCTGTCTAACCGGTCGCTGCCGCTCTGAGGTCATGAGCTGAAGAACTGCATGTGTGTGAGTTTGTGTCATTGTTTTGTGTGTGTCTGTCTGTTAGTGTGTGCTAGTGTCTAGTGTCTATGTGTCTGTGTGTTATGTGTGTTTCAGCAAGAACAGATTATCTGTGACATCAGAGTGCGTCATTTATCATGTTTAATGAAATTGTCTGGTGTTTCCTCTGCTGCTAATGTCAGGTTTTTGGTGTCTTTCTTCGTTCAGTAGGTGATGGTGGTTTTTTGGTTGTTTTACTCTTTTGGTAGTTCTACTTCAATTAATGGTACGTGTATAGTTCAATCTCCAAAGTAGCATTTGTTTTCTGTCATCTCTAATAAACACTCCAGACTTGCTAAACAAAACAGTATTCTGATGTACAGAACCAAGAGTGACTCAAAAATGACAGATTTCTTCTGTAGATGGTTTGAAAGGCAGTATTATCTGATCAGGGTGAATAGAGGATTACTAAGGCTGACAAATGCATCAAGAAAGTCGAATTGCCTATTCATCTGTGTGTTCTGGCTTTATGGGCTTTGAGCTGCTCATTAAATTGAAGTCTTGCCATTTAAGTTCTTCTGTAAATTTGTTTGCTTTAAATTAAATGTTTCTCCCAAATTCCCACCAGATTATTGAGACGGTGAAGAGAAACTTTCTCTGCACACTGAGCTTTGACTTGCTACGATGGACCCATGAACACTCATGAGCTTATAGGAGAATAATATTGATTGGCAGGATGGGGTCAAAAATCAATTACAGCCCAGCAAGCGTAGAATCCTCCAGTGAGAAGCTGACAGTCCTCACAACAGACTTAGAGAGAGAGAGAGAGAGAGAGAGAGAGAGAGAGAGAGAGAGATACTGAGCTTAATGATGTCAAAATAAGTGATACTTTGAATGATTGTTTCTGTGTAATTGAATAAAAGACACATGAGGTTAGAGTACTTCAAAGTGTTAAAAAAACAGAGTGTGAATCCAGTCACCTGTAACATTTACTTCCTTTTACAGGTTGATGTTGCAGTTACCACAGGAAATAGGGTTAATCGCCATAGCGGCCCATCAGACGCAGGGCAAAGGTTAGCAGGGATCGAGTTAACTCCAGTTTAACATCTAAACTAGTATGTCATTTATTAATGCCGTGTGTGTGTGTGTGTGTGTCAGGTCGGGGGGGAAATGCGTGGTTGAGTCCGCTGGGCTGTGCGATGTTCACTCTTCATCTGCAGGTTCCTCTGGACTCACGCCTCGGTCAGAGAGTTTCATTTCTGCAGCATCTTGTAGCTCTTGCAGTGGTGGAATCTGTGCGCACACTGCCAGGATATGAGGTGCACACACACTTTTTTCAGTCAATAAGGTTTGTCCATTTGTGCTGTGAATGTAGTCACGACTGAAGGATGTTGTTGCACACAATGTCTCTGATCTCTTCCATATTCACAACATACACTTCAGTATCCTAAGAACACGTTAAAATTGTTAGTTCTTTATTGTTGTTCTTTTGCTTGTGTTCAGGACATTGATCTGAGGCTGAAGTGGCCCAATGACATTTACTATAGTAACCTAATGAAACTGGGGGGGGTTCTGGTCAATTCCACCATCACGGGTCGAACCTTCAACCTTCTGATTGGTACCTTGCACTCACATTGATAGATTTCCATTGTCTTCTGTCTTCCGAACGTGTGACGCCTGTTGTTTCCTGCAGGCTGTGGCTTCAATGTCAGCAACAGCAACCCGACCATCTGCATCAATGACCTGGTGCTGCAGCAGAACTACCAACACGGCTGCAGTCTCAGCATGCTCAGTCAACCACAGCTCATTGCACGCTCTGTCACTCTGCTGGAGCACTTCATCTCAGACTTTCAGCTGTATGGCCCATCTGCACTACTCCCCCTATACTACAAGAGATGGGTGCACGGGTGAGAACACTTGCAGCCTCCCTGTGGAAGTGAGCGTTTGGCCTGTTTGTTTCAAAGAGGTTTTGTGTGTTTTAGTGGCACTTGTGTGCGTCTCTGGAGCGAGGATGGACCTGAGGCCGAGGTGGTGGGTCTGGATGAGAATGGATTTCTGCAGGTGATCTCTGAAAATCATGGTGTTGTGTCAGTGCAGCCTGATGGAAACTCCTTTGACATGTTAAGAAACCTGGTGGTGACCAAGACCAGCTAAACGGAATAAACCTGATCTGATTTATTTCAAGGGTTTTAGCTGTAGACTTTAGATTCCCAAAACATTCATCACATTTTTTTTCTAATTATGTTAATTATTTAGATTGTTGATGATCTGTTTATTCTGTAAATTTACGTTGATTTAAGATTACAAAAATCTTTTAGTAACTCATTTTTTTCATTAGATTTTTCTTTTCCTCATTAATTAGGTCATACATTCAAGTTATTGCTGGTTTAATATTTTATTTTGAATTTTGTATCTGATTCACACAGACGATGATGATTCTGGTTCAGATGTGGATGTTCTGATCAATAAGCACTGAACATGCTAAATATGTCAGTGTGTGTGTGTGTTTGTGACATACACATAACACATCTGTATCACTGTCAGTACGTTTTTAAATATTAACTATAACCGTTTTCAAACCTTATTATTTCAGTGAATTTATAGGCGCTTGTTAAAACTTGTGTAGTTTATTTCACATTGGCTTTTGTCTTAAGGTAATTGTTATTTCTTTGAAGTGATTTTATATTCATATCAGATTCAGCAAAATCTGTAAGTTTTTCACTCAATACTTGTAAAACTACAGTAATGATTCACAGTTTGTAAAACTTGTGTTGTTTTGAAGTGTTATTACAGTGATATTAAAAACACATTTGTCACTCTTCATAATCATTTTGTTTCTTATATCTAATCGTAAAGAAAAATAAATTGACTAAAATGAAATTATTTCATGGCGCCTTGATTCTCATGCTGTGACACACCTGGTAAACAATCTGGGATAAATTAATGGCACAGGTATGTTTTAAAGTGTTTTTTGCCAAATGTATTAAGACTTACAAAATAAAATATATTTTGCTTTAAATCTACATTTGTCAACAGATCTGTAAAGGTTAGGGTTATGATAGAAAGCAGAAAATTTAATTATTAACCTGGTATGACAACAACAGAAGTCTATAAAAGGTTCTCACTACTCACTACTGTGTGTGTGTGTGTGTGTGTGGGGTGGGTGTGGGTGTGTGTGTGGCTGTGCTCTGTTTGGGCTGGTTTGGGTTTCCTTGCTCTGTGTAGTCATCTGCTCGTGTACAGCTTCACCTCATCTGTCTTTAGCACCCTGCGGTTTAGACTTGACTCTGGTCCTGATGAGGTGAAAATGTTCCTCAGAGCGTCGCTAAACAGTCAGATCTTTCACTTCATCACACATCCGTTTTAACACTTTCTCACATTCATTTACATTGACAACCACCCACATTCAAACTCTGCTCAGTATTATTATTAAATAACTAACATTTTCTCCTGCACACCTTTTCGAGGTCCTCAAGTTGATCTTCAGCAGGTCCAGTACTCCAGTGCAGTGTGGACACATTTACCCGTAAAAGTATTCTTCAACTAAATGCCCACGTAAGCGCTGTCAGCCTTTAAAAATCATTAAGTAAATAGCTCACCCCAGATCCATAAATGTCACATCCAAAATATCCTGTTAAACAATTTAAGCAAGAGGATCTCTGAAGGTCAACCCAAATCTGTCATCTATAATATTGGCTGCATAATACCATATTCCAATCTTCTCTCCCCAGAGACAGACACAAGGCTTTTGGCTCCCCTTCAAGATAAAACACAGCTTTCTTCATCAACAAACAAACAAACTGAGGGAGTGTTTACCCTCCTGTAGGCCTGTTATTGTGCTAGAGCTAGAAATGTTTTGAGTGTTTTATATTCCTGGAAAACAAGCCCCTTGTGAATTTGTATCCCATCAGCGTGAGAGCTTGACACTCATTGCTCATTTAGAAGTAGTCCATTTAATGTTTGTTGGCATATATCTTATTTATTCAAATTGAAAGCTAAGTATATTGTCATTTCAGTATCTCTGTAAATAATTTAACTCTTTTTAAATGTTTGATACTTGCACTGCAATGTGGTTGATAAGTACATGTCTCTTCTATTTTGATATTAGCAAAATTAGATGTTTGATACAATTGATCAAAAACATTGAATCGGTTTCATTGCAGCTTAATATGACAGGGTTAGATAAGTTTGAATGTATTTTACTTTTGATCTGTCTTTCATTCTGTAGTTACTTATGAAATGTTATTGATATGTTTTGTTAATTGTCTGAAAATGTAACTGTGTGATTCTCTGAATGTTGGCACAATATTATGTTTTAATAACAATTCAGGTCAGTCTAAATATCAACAGGAATCTGCTGTCTGTCCACAGTTAGCACCAAGCTTCACGTTTACATATCACTTAGTCTCTGTGAGGCTTTAAACTGTTAAACTTTTCCCTTCATCAGTTGTCCAGAAATAACGACTCTGTGACCACTGCACCGCCTCCAGATGAGAAACAATAAAACATGTCCCACACCTGACACTGTGTTGCTTCTAGAAGACATCTCTTCAGGATATATTGTTTTATAGATGCACAGAATATCTGTAGACTTTGTATGTTTGCATAACATGACTGTCTGTCAAATATCAGTCATTATAATTTGACATCATAGCATGTTAATCTGTTACTGTCCCTATTATGGCAGGGAACGCTAAGTGTCACCTTTCGTTGCTGATGATAACAGAGGTGCCGATATAATGAGGAACACAGTGTCCCTGGGGGGACGGGCTGGAGGTGGGACTTTGTGTCCGGTACAGGTATGGATTCACCTCCTCCCCTGGTAACCGCAGCTGTCTGTGAAATGACTCAGAGTGTAAGGTCCTGACGGGAAAGAGCTGTGTTTGTCCATGATGTGGTGGAGGTTCAAAGATGACATATTTAGCCATCGCCGGGTCATTGGCTCGCTCGCTCCTGAGGCTCTGTGGCTCATAGGGTTTCTCTGTAAACACACGATTGGATCTGTAGGCCTCATGCAGCAGCTCAGCACTAAATCTTCTGTTGTGACCTTTTTGACAGTGTCACACACACACCCAAACACAACAAAAACACATGCAATGTTCCAAAACAATGTTTCAGTGTGGTAAACCAGCTCTCATATTTCTGTCAGTACTGGCTGAGTAAATGGACTAGATGAATTAACTGGATGTTCTTCTTGTCTGCTATGTTTGTTACCTGAGTCTGTGCTGCGGGAGATTTTGCTGCAGCTCCAGAGAGTGTCTCCATGTGACAGAACGTGCCGTGTGGGGGAACTTGTTGCTCGCAGTTTTCTGCAACCGGTGGAGTTGTGTGCACATGTGTATGGGTGGGACAGAGAGTATGACTGCACCTCCCACGGTTCAGGGACAGGCAAAGTGTTATGAGTCTGTTCCTGATTGGAAGACAGACAGCATGGGGGGATGGACTTCCACGATGGAGACTCCAGTTTATTAGACTGCTGAGTGGTCTGGAAACATAAAGCATTCAGTGTTACACACATGTGAGAGACTGCATGTAAAGATAAAATCCTGCATAAACTGTTTTACCTGAGGATATGGCGACACTTTCAGTTTGTGTTTGATTTTGTCTGCTTTGGCTTTAGGCTGTTTGTGAGAATCCTGAGGAGATGTAAGACAGTGTTTATAGGAGAGAGACGCTCTTGCTCTGCTTTGGTCCTCAGATAACTGCATCTCTGTGTATTCCACATCCCTTTAGAGACACACACACACACACACAGGATGAAGTTCTCACACATACCTGACTGCTCATCATAGGTGTTGCTACAGCCCACAGATTTTAGCTTCACCAGGACACATGAATTGAATTAAAGTCATGTGATCTGGGATTAGCTGACACCAAATAAGTCAACTATTGTGGCAGAACTGACAGACTAGTCACTGCAGTCCCAAACACACACACATCTCTGACCTTTGTGTCGAATACATAAACCAAAAAACACAGTTCAGCACAGTGCAGGTTTGTAAATGCCATACATGCAGTAATAGAGCTCAAAAGTCACTCACGTTAACACATAGTTGAAACTGACGATGCAATGTGGCCGAGATGAACGACTGTTGTGTACAATCGTAGCACAGCTTTGCACCCAAACCCAACCTCCGTGTTTTGACAGCATACGGTAGTATTTAGTGGTGACCTGCCCCTTTACTAACACTGTGTGAGAAAAATTGACAAAAATCTGAAATATGCTGAAAGCTGAATGTGACCCCAAAGCAAACAGTATTTTTTTCTGCACTAATTATACAAATAACCATCAAATTCAAATACAAATTTAGAGATGAAAGAGGACATCAGAGAGATTAATGTGATAGCAGTCAGAAAATGAATTGTTTTATTTTGAACTATAAACATAGTCTTGTGTACTATGTTTATCATTGACTCTCAGAACAGATTGCTTGTAATGTTTCCTCATCTGTAAGGTCCTTTGTTGAAAAATTTAAAATAATTTAATTGTTGTATGTTGATTGTGTTAATTGTCATTATTATTATTAGGAGTGACACACTAGGAATTACAGGTATACTAGAATAAGTACATTTATGCTTCTAGTTGTGAACAGTCTGCTGCTGTGTGAAGGATCTGTGTTTTGTGACTTACATAAATGATGTGCATATCGCAGGTGGAACATGTCACATCCGTGAACATGATGATAGAGGGTTTTCTCAATCAGATCCTGCGGCTCATAGCCTGTTAATTCTGCCACCCTGAAACACACAAAAAAACACATGTACTGTCTGATCCAGATTATTCCAACTGTTTGTGACATGGCCGTTACAGCCTGTGAGATACAAGGTGGAAGCTTTATGTCTGACATGCTACATTTTGTTTTAGTTTCACCTGCTGTCCAGGAAGATGAGTTTGAGATCCAGACTGGCTCGAAACATGAACATGTTTCTGTGGAGTTTGATCTCAGTGATTCCACTGGGGGGGAGTGAGTGACCAACTGCCACCAAACCAATAATCTGATAGCAGGGCTCATACAGTGACACATCCATCACAAACTGACGGATCTTCAGGTATCCACTGCAGTGAATCACCTGCACACACACAACAAAAACTCCTTTCTAAAACATACACAAACTGACTCACAAACCTGCTGACCAACAGAGACTCACACTATTCAAACTGTTTATATATTTATATCCTTTTGACCTGCATGGCACTTCTAAGTCTTTATTTTTTGCTTCACATAACCACTAGTTTATTGGCAATATAAATTTCAAACAAATTGCTGAGCAATCCCTCAGATCTTTGCTGTGTTTTGTTAGAGCAGGTTTGATTCTCAGAGCTGAATCAGTTTGTACAGGTGAATCAAACTCAGATGAATGAAATGATAAATAAATGACAAAAGAATTGCTCATGCACATTAATGTTTTGATCTACTTGCGCAAGTCTTAAATGGAATGGTGTTTTGCTGCAAGCTGAAGTACTATGATAAAATGTTCATCTGTTTTCACCTTATATCCGCCACAAGTAAGACCAGCATTTCTCTTTGCCAAAACACACTTCATCCTCAGAAAGAATGAGCGCTCCAGTTCATACTCTTAAACACAGGAAACAGACCCATCAGAAGAGCAAGTGGTCTTATAAAAAATATAATTGTGGATTTTTATGTTTAGTATTATGTTGTCTATGGTATGTGTTGGGGTGTTGTGTATTGTGTTTGCACGTGTTGTGCATGGTGTGTGTAATCGGGGAGAGGTATTGTGTATGGTACATGTTCAGGGAGTGCTGTGTATGGTGTGTGTGTTAGGGGGTGTTGTGTATGGTATGTGTTGGGGTGTTGAATATGTTATGTGTGTGTTGAAAGTGGTGTGTATGGTATGTTGAGGGTGTTGTGTATGTGTGTATTTGTTTGGTGGTGTTGTGTAAATGTTGTTAGGTGTCTGTGTGTGCTTGTGTACCTTGCAGAAAGTGAGTGTGCAGAGGCTGATGAGTGCTGAGCACTGCGCTCATCTCATCATGGTCTGATGGATGGATGTACTCAAATATGCTGTTACCAGTCAGTTCCACCTACAACGCGCACACACACACACACAGTAGATCTTTCATTAATATTGACAATGATATAGTTTTAAAAGTGTTGTGTGAGGTGCCAACAAGAAAAATAACTAAAATGTGAAAAAAGTGAGATAGTCGAGATTAAGATTAGCATAAATCTGTATCATTTAAGATTACATCAACTCAGAAAAATGTCTCTTGTAGAAGGGGTGTGTATTCACAGATTTAAGTGTGTGTGTCAGCGCTATAGATAAGCTCCTGTTTGTCTGAAATTGATCTACCCTCCTCTCAAAGAGACAGTCTGCTTCACACTGCAACGAGTTCATGTATAAAAACATGATTTGCATGTGAAAACAAAAGCAGATTCTGTGCTGGACTTTGATCTATTTTTTGTGTAAATTAGCAGGGCGCAGTAGACACAGGCTGGGTCACTTCACAACACTTCAGCAACAAATTACTTTCCTGCAGCTGCGAGAGCTAATCTAAGCTTTGTAATGCAACAGCACATTGAGACTGCAAGAGCCCTGCTACCGTGCAGGAATGTGCAGTTGACTACACATACTGTGTAAAAATGTTCACACTATCTTCTGTTTTTTCTGATAATATCTTGACTTTGTCTGGACACGTACTAATGTCTGTCACACTCTGACGTTTGAGCCAATATAATAAATTCAGTGTTGACCCGGTATGTGATTTTTGCTTTTGCTGAAAGTAATACTTAACTGAAGCTTCATTCAAACACACACACACAGTGGGTTTTCATGTTTTATGGGCACATTCCATAGACGTAATGGTTTTTATACTGTACAAACTGTAAATTCTATTCCCAAAACTAACCCTACCCCTAAACCTACCCATCACAGAAAACTTTGTGCTGTTTTAGATTTTCAAAAAAGACCATTCTATATGATTTATGAGCTTGTTTCCTCATGAAGACCTAAACAATGTCCCCACAAGGTCAAAATTTACTGGTATTACTTTACGAAATTTGGTCCCCATAACGTAGTAAATACAGGACCACACACACACTTACACATTCTTTTTGTCATTCACCAGTAACCACATATTTGAATGGTCAGTAGCCAGTATACACAGGTGTTCCTACATTAACAGCATTATTTGCATGGTTTCATGTAAGCTGACCCTTTCTTTTATGGACGGTGCTGTTTTGATTATGAAATAAAAACAGCGTTGTCCCTTCAACTCACCCACATATCTTTGTGAGATATAGCAGAGGGCGATTCTGCATTTTTAAATCATCATGCTGCTGCCACAATCGCTTTTTTTCCTCTAAAAACTGCTTTTTTAATTATTATATTTTCACTCATGTGGACAATTGTTTTAATTCTCATGAGTTCTGATTCATCAATGTGACCATGTGTTATATGTGAACTAATATGTGTATTTGACTTGTCTATACTTGTGGTAGGGCATTTCCCATTAACAAGCCCATGTCTAATAAAATAAAAGCAGTGCAAGATGAATACATTGTGTTCTTGTTACTTGTCACCGTTCCTCATTCTCTGAATTGCTCTATACAAGATCAATAGATGAGAAATAACAATATTGAGCAAACAGGCCTGTGAATGATTCACTTCACATTCAGTCTGTAAGACAGATAAAATTCATCAGATCTTATTATCTTCTCAGATATCAATAGGTCAGGAGTGTTAAAGTGTGTTAAGTGTGGTTTAGTATCTCTCTTATTAAACTCTCACCTGTGACAGACCAAGATGTACCGAAGCCGTTTCTGAAATGTACATGATTTTCCCATCGGCCGCGACAACAAACACGAACCCGTCTAATGTCTGAAAAAATAAAATAATTACAATAGTAATACATTAAAAAAATATGTATTAACGACACATTACCATAGTACATTTTTTACAATCGTAAGCCGAAATTGCACTGTAAGAAATTAACACAATGAAGTAGACATATATAGAAATATTAACGTACAAAACAAAACACTAAATGTTACAAATATTACGTTTCTTTAAGGCTAAATTTTACTATACATTACGGCGTAAAGGTTACAGCCGTGTAGTAAAATAAAGACTATAATGTGTTTTTAAATGTGACGCAGCGCACCTGCAGCAGGTGAGATCCGAGATCTTTGGCCATGACGTCCAGAGGACTGATGCGTGAAGACTGACCCCACGCGTCTCCGAGACCTCACAAGAAAAACACACAACAGGTACAACACTAAACTGCCTGAGGAAACACTTTATTTTAGCCGGTTAAGAATTTGACATTTTAGGTGCCTGAGATTTTAGCTATATATCACACACGCCACATGACTGTCATAAGTATGTAAGTTACAGATACAGATATATAACTCTGGATGTGATCATTTTGAACGCATACACGTTGTTGTTCCTAATGTTTAAATCATTTTAAAATTAAAGCTGAATCTAATTTAAATCAAAGGGCCTTACACAGTTTAGTGCAAGTTATAAATCTTAAAACAGGCTAATTTAATATATTTGTTGCACAGCTAAAATTGCTGAATGTTACACAGTGTAAATGCTGTAAGCTATATTCAAGGCGGTTCTGTTTATAATGAATGTCAGCAGAATAAAGTAGGTTTCTCTGCTAATTAAAAAGTATTTTGTGGATTTACGTACACTAATAGTGAAATCGAGACAAGGTGCTGTGGGGTGATACAGATCTTTTCTATCTTTTGCAATATATTAAAAAGTACTGGGAAAACATTTTATCTCTCTGTGCATATTAATCAAGAAATCACCAACAAACTGATAACATGCGTTTTTGTTCTGTAATGTTGTACTTTCCTTATTACAAAAACATTTGTAAAAAAAAGTAACAAGTAACTTTAGTTATATATAGTTATACATCGTGATATTTTTCTGTATGAAATCAACGTAGATGCCATGATACAGAATTTGACCTTTTGACTCTTAGCAAGAATTTTTATTCCGAGAAAATTAAGTCTCTTTTTTTCAAACATTACCATGCAAATGAATGAAACATAAAACAATTTAGTTTTATTTTAACCCTAACCCATTAATTATTTTCTAAGGTTAAAGTCATATACAGACAAATACAGATTCCCCTTTCATACGCAGCTTGAGTAACGCATGATTACAATCAGAAAAGGTAGGCTACATGAAATAAGCCAATTTATAATCATAAGTTTGACATTTAATTACTTATTACATATTATTTAATAGTACTTATTTTATTTACGTGACATAATACCAAAAGACAAAAAAGACAAGGCATTGCTGGAAATAAATATTAAGTTACGTGATTTCCGTCCGGCAATTTGATTAAGTACTCGAAATGAGTTGAAATCTAAAGGTAACTCACCGTCTGGAAACACGGTCCTCATTTTCAGGTAACTTGTAGTCAGTCTGATGATTGAAGCTTTGTCCAGCTGAGATGTGATGGCCGAGGGCAGCGGCAGCAGTTTGGCCAGTTCATAAAATTCTCCATTTTCTTTTTCTCTGCGTGTTTTCGCCGCATTCTTGGACTTTTCCTTCATTTCTGACACATGGAGAACACAAGCGCCTTCTGAAAGCCTCACTGTCCTTCTCTAGTTTGACGTAAAACGAGATACTTTAACCATGTTACGTGTTACAGCATGTTTCATAGTTTATTAATAATTTCCAGGATTCGTTTCTGCAGGAGATTCTCAAAGTTCTTTGCCACGAACCTTCCTGATGTTTGGAAATTGACATCAGAAATAATAATATCAAGTGAAACGATGGAGCGACAATAACTGAGGACGAAACACGTTTAGTATCTGCCAGTAAACCATTTAGTCACGTCGTAATAGACTTTATATTTTACAAACTAAATTTCTTCATACGGTACGACCCATTAATCTTCACACTTCACCGTTATTGTTGCTTTTGGCTCCGATGTGAATTCGATTTAAAATGTGTAGCCCCAAAGGAATGATGATGAACACATACGAATGAAGTTGAAAAATCAACAGATGGTAAAAATCTTCCATGTGTCTGTCTACATTTCCATCCTTCCATTTGATTTTCTAATTTCTTTTAAAAAACAGTTTATATTTAATTTCTCCTCCTATTCTGAATATTCGGTCTGTCAGATACTACAAACCCATCCTATCATTTAAACGCTTCAAAGCCCAAAGACTGAAAGGTTTTTTTTGGAGAGAGAGAGAGGAGAGAGAGAGAGAGAGAGAGAGAGAGAGAGAGAGAGAGAGAGGCGGGTCACAGTGGCAGAACGACTGCTGTGACGTCACACTCTCTGGCTTGAGCACGCTTGTGTGTGAGCCAAAGATGTTTTTAAATTAGAAATCAGATGAAACTCAGTTCATTTATTCAAGTCTTACCACATGATGGATGACACTCACATTTGTGAACTTTTAATTATTTGAAAAATGTAAATTGTAACTGTTTTAAGATGATAAGTCCGTTTAAGGTTAGTAACAAATCGTTGTGCTTAAGTAGCCCATTAAAAATATAAGTATACGTAAATAAACAGGAGCCACGTGTACGTTTTACCTGCCAGAGTGGATCCTTCCACTGGTTCACTCTTTTAATCTGCATGAGGATGTAAACAACTGACATTTTTCTGATATTTACAAATTCACTTTGCGCGATTTTCGCGATTAAAACAAAATCGCCTTTGAAACAAATGTCCGCAGTCTGGGCATCTGATAGGCCTGAAGTTACAGGACAAAAGAATTCATGTAGGCCTGTGTGATAAGCATAACTAATTAAACGCAACAGAGCGATGACGTTTGCTTTCAGCATTATTACATGCGCAAGGAATACGACGCCTTGCAGCACTTTTACAATATTAATGGCAATAAAGGAATAAAGAAGCAACGTTAACACGGTTTTGGACAAAATATTTTTTGCCAAATTTCAAATATGGAACTATTCCGCTAGACCATTGAATATCACTATATGACCGTTTCATTTGTCTTTAATATAATGTAAAAAATAATTTATATGTGATTATTAATTATATAATTATATTACAGACTTATCAAACATTAATGTACTGAATATTTTCCATTCTTTTATAGGTGAATGAAATAGGTACTAGCATAAACCAACAGTAGCATTATTTACAGTACAACAATTTTCTTTTAGATGAAAACATTTTGGAAGACTGTACTGTTACTTAGCAACAGAATATATTAGTGTAGGGTAAAATAAACAGTTTATTTATTATTTTTTAATTGCTTAGCCAAATGTATCTATTAGATCCATTTTTTAAAGCTTGTGATAAAAATGGAAGAAATTTGCAGTTTGCTAATCAGGATGACACTTTTAAACTCTATTATTTGATCATCAGTTTAGTTATGTGTCCCAATTTTTAGCTTCACTGAAACTTTTGCATTGAGGTGTGCACTGGAATTCTTTGTGGGTAAAAGTGGGTAAAACACATTTATTGTGTGTAACAGTTGAGTGTTTGGTTTAATTAACACTGAATAATTCTTGTGGACAGCTGCTCATCTTTGTAAATGGCAGGAGTGTTTGTAAGGTTGCTGGATATGAGGGGTATGAGAGCATAATCAGTACATCTGATTATGCTCAACAGTGCTTTTCTCCATACCTTTCACCACAGGTAGATGATCTTATGCACTCAGTTTGGCTTTCCAACACCAATCTGCCTCAGTAACATAAATGCAAACTACACATCTTTCAGTTAAATTCACCTTTTCTGATATTACAGTAATTTGCCCAGATTCTCATGTAACATTTTCTATGTTTAAATAATTAAATCATTTTAAAGTCGAATAATTAAAAAAACATAATATTATATATTAAATTATTATATAAAGGATAAGCCATTACGGTTAGGGTTATAAATAAATATAACTAATAAATCTAAGCCTAATTCAATATAACTTTAACAAAAGTGCTTAAGAATCAATTGAGTTTGTCTATAACTAAAGTGGCCAGTGAAGAACAGAAATAGGAGAGTGAAGATAGTATGCGAGATGAAGCAGACTCAGTGAATGTGTTAACCCCTAATTAACCTCTGTTAACAGAACTCACAGTCATTATAGAGTCTAAACCTCCAGTTGTTTAGCTTAGTTCTGCTCTTTCTGCTTCACTAACCTGCTCATTTTAACATTCCCAGACCTCCACAGCACAACTTACATGTAAGAGTGTTGAACGCTGGAAAACACTTGTGCTCTAGACACGTGAAACTGTGTTGCTCATTTACCTCATTTGCTCTGTTTTGTCTATTTAATGCAAAAGGGGCAGAAGCCAAAGAATAAATAAACATAAGTAAAACAACTCTTTGACTTTATTCGTTCACACATTTACTGTAAAAACATTCTCAGCACACCAGCTGCCTGTGCTCGACACTGTGCTCAGTTCTTATAAACTCGAACATCAGAAGTCTGTGCTCAACACTGTGCTCAGTTCTAATAAACCCAAACATCTGAAGTCTGTGCTCGACACTGTGCTCAGTTCTCATAAACCCGAACATCAGAAGTCTGTGCTCGACACTGTGCTCAGTTCTAATAAACACGAACATCTGAAGTCTGTGCTTGACACTGTGCTCAGTTCTCATAAACCCGAACATCTGAAGTCTGTGCTCGACACTGTGCTCAGTTCTCATAAACCCGAACATCTGAAGTCTGTGCTTGACACTGTGCTCAGTTCTCATAAACCCGAACATCTGAAGTCTGTGTTCAACACTCAACAACAGCCTTTATCAACCTTTATCAGCCTCTATCATCTTTGGTATTGCAACCAATTAAAGAGGAATGAAAAACAAAAGTATTGACTTATTAACTGTGTAAGTTTTCAGGCACAATTTGAATTGATTGAACAGATGGTTGGAGTCAGTCTGTCTCCAAATGCTTCCCAGAACGGGAAGAGAGAAAATATACGTGTTATTAGTCTCTTATGATTAATGAAAAATGTATTTAATACCTGAATTACCATCAGCAGATCTGCATCCAGCCTGCTGCGTTTCTAAAGCACTACTGAACGGACATCGAAACCATTATGGACATCACTGCACAATATACATACTGACATGCTCTGGATGTTGCTCTGCTGTAAACCTTGTTAGGTTCTGTCAAAAGCAATACATACACTACCAGTCATAAGTTTAGAATCACTTGACAAAAATGTTTCTTATGAAAAATCTTTTAGTGTGAAGGTGTATGTTTCAATCTTTGAAATTACTTTTGTAGATAAAAATATAATTGTGCCCACATTTTAACTTCATTTTTATTTTAAAAGTATATAGTGCTGAAATAGGTTACTTGGACCAAATAATTAACAAAAATGGCCTGGAAGAGTCAAGCTTAGATAGAAATTCCTTCAATACTGTTTTAAAGCTTCCCAGGTTGAGACCTCAAGGAGCTGGATGATAAAATTTCAAGTGTATGATTTTGCAAATTCTAGGCAAAGGGTGACTATATCGAAGATCCTAAAAAATAACTAAATATTTTGGATGCTTTCAGTCACAACAATTCCCACAGTTACAGTTTTGTTATTCCATGCTTTTGATGGGTTTACCATTATTCTAAAATGTGGAAAAATATAAATAAAGCTACTAAACTACTAATTCACATGTAAACTACTAAACCAGTAGTTTACATCTAAATTACACTTCACCTTTTCACAATTTATGTTGTTGTTAAACCACACAGCTAACATGTCATTAGAATTCATTAGGATTGTTGAGATTACTAAAAATAAAATACAGATATTAGATATTAACCACTAAGGCACAATACATGAGTTCATATAGTAATCAACATTTTTAATATTACTTTTTGTTATACAGCAAGAACAAAAATGTATTTTAGTAATATATTACTTAAGGAATCTGAGAGCAAGTTTTGTTGAAAATGTAGACCAAATGAAGTGATAAATTATGGGCTTACTGTAGAAAGACAAAAACAACCCTTCTGCCTTTGACATCAGTGATGATAAAACCAGATCTGCTCTTATTTCCTCTTGTGCTCCACAGACCTACAGAGACGTTGCCTGTCTGTTTGTTACTATCCCCACATTTGTCTTTTGCTTTGAGGATTAGCTAAAAATACATACAGATCATCAGTCAGTATTCAACGACTCCTGTTAGCAAAAAGACATTGCAGGACACACAGATACTGTGTATATTATAGGATTCAATTAAATTAAAATACATTGTTTACAAAGAAAAATATTTAAAGGTCTAAGTGTTTAGTGGATTTTAGTCTGTGACTGTAGAAGGTTTGTGTGTGTGTAGGACACTGAGCATCAAACAAAGTGTTCAGAATAATGAAGACTGACATGAAAATTGAATTCAGGACACATGGTTATAACTTGTAGTCCATTGTACTGGACTACAAGTTATAACCAATGATCTGGATATAAAACAACCCTCATTTATCCTGACATATTTTTTCAAAGGCTTAAAAAGGTAAAAATTTAAATTATGCTACAGGTTTAAAACATTGTATTGTTTATTCATTTAGGAGATTGTATAGATTTCAGCAGATTTTATAGCAAAATATACATTTTAAAATTCATAAAAATATAATTTAGAATTCGTATCATTCGAAAGGATATGAATAGATATTGGAGGTCGGTATGTTTTTTTCCCCTTGAGTCTACTTCAAATGTCACAAATATGGTTTTCTGCACAGCTCTGCCCTCTAGTGTTCTGAATTAAAATCAACAATTAATAATAATAACAAAGAATGACCGATTTATTTTGCTGTAGTGTTTGTAAAAGACAGTTAAAGACTGAACACATGGCTGCTGTCGAATTGCAGACTTGTAGTGACTTTGTCATTTTGGCAGCTAAGCACTTTTAAATATTAACCATTGACAGTCATTGACGATCTATTAAAACTAATGAGTCTTTAATGTGTGTTGTATTGTGTGTCAGCAATGTTTATAAAATGTTTAAACAGCACATGTTGTTCTATCAGACGAACCTTAGGCAATTTTCTAACCAACCCTAAACCTTAGTTACAACATGTAAATAGCATTCTGCTCTAGTTTCAGTCTCTTCTGGCCTTTAAAATGAACTAATATATTTCTGCACTTCCCTGTTTTTCTGGGCTATGATTTAATCATACTGTAACACTCATTAGGCTTCTTTTACACTTTAATAGTGTGTAGATGTAATTAAAATCTATTTTGTTGTTGGTGCTTTTATGTACACAATCTAAGTCTTTTTTCCAACTGCATATACTGTTTAACTGAAACAATGAGATATTTAGTCATAGACTGCAGGTGAAAATAACCACAAAAAATAGTAATTTATGTTATTATATGGCATGTTTTTCATAACCTGACTTTCTAACATCATTGAAAGCCACTAGGGCTGCTGGTCTCTGTGAGAAAGAATAAAGATTGAAATGTATTTGTTAATAATGAACAGATAATTAAGTGACATGCATGTCTGTTTCCCCACAGTTAGAGACACAGGTGCTTGTGCAGTTCTCTACAAACATAATGACCGAAACTATAGCACACCAATTATGACGTAAATTATTACACCAATTAAGCCTTCCAAGCATGTGTGTGTAATTATACACAGTACATGTACATATGTACAGTGCATACTGGAAATCTTTTTAGTATGTTTGTAATTTTATTTTACATTATTTTTATTGATAAAGAAAACATAAATATGTCCTATTCTTCAGCTCTTTATCATTATCTCTTTATAAACTGGCAGACCGTATTTGTTTTTCTGAATATTTTAAACTAATTGTAAAGGCACATTAGTATTTTCATACCAAAAAATGGTTTTAGGCAAGTTATTTATATCTTTTGTTGTAGTGTCAGTAGGAATTATAAGATTACATTTAAAAAAAAATTATTTTTGCCATTCATTGTAATAATCCAGTGAGATTTTTGTATGCACAAGGAGACTGACAACAGCCAGTGCTCCACAGAGAGATCTGATCTCACAATCATCGAGTCTGTCTGTGATTACATTAACACAAAGAACTGAGACAGACTAAATCCAGAAGAACTGTGGCAGCGTCTCCAAGACACTTGAAGAAACCTTTTCTCTTGAAGAAACTTATCCAAAGTGACTTACAAGTTGAGGAAAATAATGAAGCGATAAATCATAAGGAGACAATAACATCAGCTGTACACAGTTACAGTTACTCCCAAACCCTACAGTTTCTCCTCTCTCCCAACTAACCGGTTAGTATTTTTTTACATTTTATTAGATCGTAGTTATGTTAGTTATTCGTAGAAGAGACAGGTTTTTAGCTGTTTCTTGAATATAGTGAGGGATGCAGCAGACCGAGTTTGGAAGATCATTCCACCAGTGAGGGATTGTGAAGATGAACCTGTGAGCAAGTGATCGTTGCTCTTTGAAGAGAGTATTACAAGGTGACGTTTATTCACTGACCGTAGGGATCTGGAAGGGGTGTAGATGTGTATGAGTTTGTGACAGTAAGCTGGTTGGTGCAGAGCCAGTAGAATTTTTGTATGTGAGAAGTAAAGATCTGAATTTGATGCGTTCTAAGTGGGGACTTTGATTTCTGAGCTACTGAAAACATGAACATACTGAAACTTTTTTATTTTGTTTATTAAGCCTTTTAAAGTTACCTATCATTGTGGAGACATTTTCTTAAACCTGACCCACACAGCTCCCCCAACACATCAAATCAACAGTTTTGTCTAAAAGCCTTATTTTTCACTCTACGTACAAACGTGTTTCGCACACTGAACACCAGGCGGCACTAAAGGATAGCAAATTAAAAGGATTAAACGTCCCTTAAATTATCTAATAGAATAATAATCTGTTAACATATATTTTATGATCAGAATGAGCGGTTATTATATTTTATATTATATACATATAACTATCACGACTACGATTATACGATTAAGATAAAGTTGAAACAATATACGATGATTTACTACACTCGAGAGACACGTGATGTTTCTTACATGTGACGTTGTTTCTGCTACTTTAGTGTTAGAAATCACAGCTAACAGGCAACGTTCTCAGAAAGTTGGATAACATTTCTCTAACATTTCTCTCAGTTATCAGTTTAATTCAAATTCATTTATACAGCGCTTTTTAAAATATTGCATTGTTTCAAATCGGCTTTACATATAATGAAAAGAAAAACAGCGAAACAGAAAGTTATGAAATAAATGACACAGAATGCACGGTATTATTGCACGTTACGCTATTGCAGTAACGTTAATAGAACCGTTATACATCATATTTCAAAAACGTTATTCTTAAGTAGTTAATGAAACGTTTTAAAAACGTCACAGAATTAAAAATGTTACATAAGAACACCGTTCTTATAACCAAGCAATACCGTTAATAAAACTTTCAAAATAACATTTATAACGTTTATTACTTAAAGAAACGTTAGGGAAACGTTCTTACAATCTAAATTTGTTAGCTGGGAACATTCATCTTCCCAGAGTTAAACACTGAGTCTGGCTCCTCCCAAACTAACTTCCTCAAACTCTCCTCGGGCTTCAGTCTGATCTGTTACAACGCGTTGACATGTAGGTCATTCTTTTCCTCGTTTACTCTGAACTTTTTTAATATTAAGTTTGTTTTAACATAATGTCTGATCTGAAGAGGCAGATGTCCTGGCATGAAGATTTTACGAGAAACTTTTCCCGATTCTTTTCCAGAAGTAAATCTGTGGACAGAAATGAAAGGTTTGTCTTAGCGGCTCACTTGCTTTTTCAGTTCTTTAACAATAAACAGGCGCGTTTTTACACGTGGATGTTTGGGTTGTTTGTTTGCCATTGACTGCCGTGTGAGTCTGTGCCAGTTTGTTGCACAACAGTGTGTCTTCCAACATCATTTATTCAGGCATATTTGGAAGAAAAGGATCATTTACAGTGAGACTCGGACAATTACAGGGTGTGTCAGCCTTATTATTGTTTTTTCTTTTTTTCTCTCCCCCTGGTAAAAATATGATATCTCAACAGCTCAAGGCAGGTTTTTGGGTTTGTAGCTGTAGGTTCATTTTTAAAGTTTTTGCATGTTCCACTGATTTGTTTATTTCTCTCAGTGAGGTCATCAAGACAGTAGCTGATGCATCAACTGGCACCTGCAGTGCTCTCAAAGATTCAGAGCAGCACCTGGACACATCAGCTTCAAAACAGGTATCAGCACAATGTGTGTTTGTTAGTATGTGTAGTAAAATATTATGGTTGTGGAAGGACAGGCCTGTTTAATACACATTTTAATATCACTAAACTTGAATTTTCCCAATACAAAGTGGTTTGGCATTTTGATAATGACCGTCTTATCTACAGAATAATTTAAGGCACATCGGTTTGTTTGCAGTGCTGACAACATTTTTGCACAATATGAGGACATCAGATTTTTAAAATTTTGGTCTGTGTTTGGGTAAAAAGAAGTCTGTTAAATTGGGTCAGTGGATCAGAAGCCCTTCCTCTGAGTTTGTTGTGTTTGTCAGTGAGCCTGATGTCTGAGAATGGACCCGTCAGAACTCTGAACACCTTCACCAGCATCCTCAACAGAGAGGGAGTGCTGGGTGTGAGTGTCTGTCTCTAGCTGCAGATTCTAGCTGGAGGGTTACTTTTTGTTTTGCAACAAATAACAGAGAAAAGATTTTGAGATTCTGTTGACCTCCTTAAAAATGTTTTGGACTTTTCAGACTGTAAGAAGCTGTATGTGTATCTGATAGAGTCTGATCTTTTCATTTCTTTAATCTTAATATGAACATCTGATATAAGTTGAAAGCTGTATTTTGTTTGCAATTTATGTGTTTTTAAATATTCTTTTTCCTTTTATGTGTAAGGATTTTATGTTGACTCTCAAACTTATTAGAAGAAAATACAGACACGTTATGTAGTGTGTGTATAATCAACTGCTTGTGTATTGTACAGAATCAATGTGAGTTTTGAACTAAAAGGGTTAAATGGGTGGGTTGAGCCTGGGGGAGGGACGTGAGAGAGAGAGAGAGAGAGAGAGAGTTGCTGCTTGATTCACTGCTGACACAGGAAGCAGAAGCTTACCGCTCCTCTGCTCTCTTCCTGTTCTCTTCCCATATAGGAACCGCAGTTGTCTGATTTACTGGAGAGAAACAGTGGGTCACACACAAAGGACAGCACATGGGGGGGTGCAGGAGGGTCTGCACGCGAACCTCCCCCCCTCCTAGCTCAACCTAGCTCAACTGCGCCCCCTGTAGAAGGCTTCTTCAAACGCTTAGGCAGCCTGTTCCTTTTCAGCCAGGCAGAACCAGCTGGTGTCCAAAGAGACAGACAGATGGATGCAGACATCAGCCATGTGCTCACAAGAGACTCTCAAACCAGTGCAGAGACCCAGAAGACTGGAGAAGGTGTCAAGCAACAAACACTGGAGTGTCATTCAGAGGTTACACACGCACAGTGAGTAATTTACTTTAAAACATGCAAATGTCAGATGTGTGTATTAGTGCCGATTTTATGATGTTTGTCTTATATTATATCTCACAAAATATTAGAGCATGTGTTTTAAAAGTGCTTTGTGTGTAATGATATTAACATTGTCTGATATAACAAACTCTTGAAGCAACATGAATGGTTGTGTGTGTGTGTGTGTGTGTCTTTGAGACAGTATACAGAGATAGAAAAGCATCAAGTATGTCCAATTTCAATGCATGTGTCACATTCTGTTTGTTAAACACATTCATGTGGTCAGGAAGGTTGTGCATATGACATCCCACAATTAAAATAAAAAAATAGATCAAATGGTTAATTTTATTCCAAAAGTTTGTTCAAAGTCCAAAAATAGAAACTTCAGTTCTTTGAGTTTTTGAAGGTAAACTGTTGTTTGGGCCAACTGTTCATTTTAACAGTTCATATCTGTCACAGTTGACTCCAAGTGTCTTGTTAGAGTGCACACACACACACACACACACACACAAAAACACTTACATTTACAATTATGCATTTAACAGACGCTTTTATCCACAATGACTTACAGTTCAAGTTATATATTTTGTCAGTGCATGTGGGTTCGATTCCCAGGGAGCACAACTTTTGTGTTGAGCACAATGCTCTACACACACAGCCCTACATAAAATATTTAGTAATTTTGGCATTCCTTAGACTAACTTTATGCCTACCCTAGCTTTCATTTTTTTTAAGTTTTTCTGGCCTTATTCCTGACTATGCACTAGAGCAGCTCTGACACATAGCTTTGTTTTCTATTATTTTACTTTAAATGTACTCACATGTACTGTTAGAGTGAATGGTGAATGGAAGAGAAGACAGGTGTTCTGTGCTGCACACTTTGTGTAGCTGCTGCTTATGAATATTTAATAAGAATGTTCTGGAACTGCTTTTAAATTCCTGCTTTTGCACAACAGTTGTATGGCAAACAGAGAGCCCTTAAAATCTTCAGTGTGTACGTTATGCAACTTTAGCTTTGAGTCTTTGTGTCTTCATCTACTGGTTTAGATGCAGATATAAGATTGTATATCATGGTTGTACCTTTGTTGTTTGGCTGTAAAAACTGTGTTGTGTTGGGGTTAGAATTGCACAGGGTTTCTGTTAATGATCTACATCTGCTTTCCACAGATCTGAGGAACAGAGTGAAGACCATAGCAATGCAGTAGACATTAACTCTGCCAAAGATCTTTTGGAAGAAAAGAGGCGTTATGATCTAGCCTGTCCTCCTGTGGTGACATATGGAACATATCGTGGACTGAGGGAGTTCAGGAGACAAAAGAGAAGGTGTCACCTGGAGCTCCATTGTCCTGTTTCTGAGGGAGAGGCTACATATGCAGAGGACATCTCTCTCACTCCAAATACGATGAGCACTGATATTCAGGAATATCCCACCACTGTAAATCCAGAATCACAAACTCCTTCATGGATACAACAAATTGAAAGTGCTTTAACTCAGAGTGCTCTTCCTCCAGAAACAGAGACTGGAGATGAAGATCCAGCTGTTATATCTGTACAAACTCTGGCTGATGGACTCCCTCATATTACAGACTCTGATCAGTTAGTTATTTCCATAAGAGACACAGTCCACAGAATACATAAAGCAGAACAAAGTCATTTAAATAAACCTAACAGTGGACAGAAGCAGCCTGCTCATAGTAGGACACTAGATGCAATGTCAATGAACAAGAAGAGTGGACCACTGTTACTCTATACTGATGCTCAGATTCACTGCAAGCAGCCCTCACACACACAACTGTCTGACATTAACACAGACTCTCACAGCCTACTTCCTGCTACAGAACAGAGCTCAAAGTTTGGAAAGTTCTCAATATTTACAGATGCAGTGGAGCATTCAGCCCCTGATGATTCTCAAACAAGCTGGAATCTAGAGGAGAGACAGTCAGAACTGAAGGGTCAGAAACTAGCTGAAGGGGATTCAGGGATGGATGAGGAGGTTCTTAGATTGGAATCTATAAAGATGGTTGACAACATTCTCGAAAATGCTCTTACTGCCCTGCAAAAGATAGAAGTATTTGACCTGGACAGTGATGTTCTCTTAACCTGTAAACTTGCAGATGGTTCAGAGCAGGTCCTGTTTGAAGGGGCAGATGGAGGCGGTAATGCAAAGCAGCAGTTCAGCGTGACAATGTTGGGTCAGACACCGTCGACAGTTCTGGAGGAAGCCATAGCACGGGGGTATAGCCACGTGGATGGCCGCAGGTCAACGTCTTCTTCAGGGTACGAATCCATTGCCAGCTCTGACACTGACATCAGGTGCTGTGTGGGCATGGCCTCTGAGATCACCACTACCAATGTTCCAATCAGCTCTCAGCATGAGGAGCATCATGTAAATCAGCCAGTACTTGAATATTTGGCAGATAAAAGGGAAATTAATGGAACTGCTTACTTTAAGATCAGTGGAAGAGATTTGCTTCCAAGTAGTGGTGCTGGTGAGCCATTATCAGTGAATCTGCACACAATTCAAAAAACAGACATCAGACTTGCACTTCCTGCCTCGTCTGCATCTCTCTCACGAGAACATCACACGATTAATGTCTCTGTATCTAAAATGGAGGGAGATGGAGGGCCAAACAGATCTCAGGATATCGGCAAAGACAATTCATTGAGCAATGATAATAGACACAGCCTGAATGGTGATGCTTGTACAATCAATACTGATACATCAGTAAATCAGCAGAATCAAACCCAGTCACTCAGTGTAGTGGCAAAGTCTAAACCCTTTAACCACAGTCTTGCATCTGATAAACCGGATCCTGATATGAGAGACAGACCAAAGATGTCTGAAATTGTACAGCAGTTACAAGCAGCCCAAGGCCATAAATCTGAAGAGAAATGTGTCAGCTGTGACTCTGTGGCTGAAATAGATGTGATCAGTTTCTTACCATCCAAGACTGAAGTCCAGTCAGACGAGCATGTTTGCTCAGGAGACCATGACACATCTCAGTGGGCCTCAGTCAGAGCGTTCTGTTGTAATGTCATGACTGACCAAAGCCAGAGCCCTGGGACAATCAAGGAAAATTTGCAGTCAGAGCTCAGCTTGGATCAAGCAGAGGGTAGAACATCAAACATATCTGTTTCCGGTAAGATAATGCACCATAACTACCCAGGTAGTTCCAGCAGCAGCTTAGCTTTCATTCCCCAACATTCCCAACTTCATGAGCTCGACCAGGCTGATGGAAACTTTGACATTATCAGTGAGGAGGAGATTGACATTGTTTTTGTGAATGACACAGGGCCCATGTACAGTCCTAATACTCGTAAAGCCAAAACATACCCCTTCTCCCTGTCTCCTATCTACGAGGAGTCCGTGTGTGAGGAGGCCTCTGGGCAGGAAATGCTGCAGGTTCCCTCAGTGACAGAAGAGGAACAGAAAAGTGTTGAGGAGCCGGCATTGTCCATTCTCAATCTTTTACAGTCTGTCAGTAAGAAGCTGCAGTCCAGCATCATATGTGATTCAGATGAGGGTCATACCAAGTCTTTGAGAGCTGTCCATAGACCGCTGTGGGACCGCTACAGAGAAGACAGTGAGAAAGAAAATGACAACTCCAGTATCCTACTGCACCAACAGCTCACTGAGGCCAAACCTAGCCATGAGCCAAATACTGAAGATGGGCTCTGCTCAAATATTGATCAGATGGCTAATGAAGTTAAGGACAGACTACAGGAGAAACAAGACTGTGATGGCATGCTGCATAATGTTGGGAAGAATGCCAATACACCTTTTTATCAGTGTTTGACATCCAGTGGAATGCCATCAGCTGATAAAGGCTCAAAACACTGTAGTGATGTGTGCCATAGTGAAAGTAACACAGCCATTATGGTAAGCACAGAAAGGTGTTTCATCTAGGATTAAATATGTTCACGTTTTTGTTCCCTAGCTTAGTTTTGGTCTTTGTGTCCTCGCAGGGACAGATTGGAGGGTTTGGAAAGTTCAGCCATAGATCTTCTATAGTAAGTTGATCTCTGTGCTTGTAATTCATTAGGGTTGTCATGTTAATGTGTACTGTTGTAAGTATTATTTTCTGACTTAAATCATAATTCTAACAGCACTTATGTCATTTTTCACTCTTTGCTAGAGTTGTATTTATTATTTCACAGTGACATTTAGCATATTTTCACATCTTTTCCTGTTATATAATTTTCCTTTTTTAAATCAATACTTTGATGTAATTTTTTTCTCTTCTTTCTATCAAGTGTTTGTGTTAAATTGTTTCTGTAAAGCTGCTTTGGAGTAATGCACATTGTGACAAGTGCTATTTAAATAAAGTCAAACTGAATATTTTGTGTTCAGTACCTGAGTGCTGGAGACTCTTATCAGTGCTTTCATTGCATTCTTGTCATTTGGGCCACTAATGCCTCTTATTCTCTGAGAGTTTAATCTCTGTTATTTTAAGTCATATCTGTTATGTTAATGTTATTAACTGATGTAATGTCTCAGCACTGTACAAACAGAAATCCATTCCACAATATCTGTGTTACTCACCTAAACCGTATGTAGCCACATGTAAAAATGGGAATTGTAAAGCATTGGGGGCCATTTGTATTGATACACAGAGATATTTGATGTTTTCTTACAAACACAGATGTTCATCTATGAGGATCAGTCGCTCCGTGGTGGTGAGAGACAAGAAATTTTTGATGATGTGGAGGATGCAGAGGTTTTGTTTTCTCATGGAGCTACAGTTCATGCGCTGAGAGGATGGTAATGACTTTCACTTTCAGTAGTTAATCCACCTCTCTACAATGTTGCAACACACACATATATATGTGACTGGGACTGATTTAAGATGTGTTGACTGTGACGAGTCGACAAATGAATTGCTAAGGTCATGTCATGATATTGTGTGAGTATATCATCAGCTCTAACAAAGAAATGTTTATATGTGCACGTGGGTAAGTGTGCATATCTAATTAAGTGATTGTACTTCCATTTTTCTGTATTGTTTTGCATGAATGCACTGATATTATTTTTAATGGATGCCTACTGTGTGAGTGATGCACCTGCATTCTTTGTGTCGGCATTCAGCAGCACTTAAACTGACATGGATAAGCTTATCTTATCTGGGGTGTTTCTAACTTTGATCCTGAGAGATTAATAATTATACAAGGTTTATGTTTTTTGCAATACATTCATACAATAAAAATAAAACATTTTATGTAGTTTGTATGGTGAAGTTTTCGTGTCTGTGTGTGCTGTTCACTCACCTTAGTCAAAGAGACTGGTTTATTGGCCAAAGGGTGAGACAGAGAAGCACTTTTATCTTTTGCACCCAGGTTTGTCAAAAGCAAGGTCTCCATAGTAACATCCTTGGAGTTGTGTGTGATGTTAATGTTATGATGGACATGCGTTTTTTTTGTGTTGTTCAGTTGGCTGCTCTATGCGGATTCTTGGTTCCACGGGTCATGTGTTTTGCTGGAGGAGGGTCAGACCGTGAGGACCAATGGTAAATCTCTAAAGAACCTGGAACAGCTCAGAGAACCCAATACAACCAGCCTTACTGACAACCGGCAATTTGTGGGCTCATTCAGGGCATTAAATAAGGTATTGGGAGCTGTCTCTGTTCATGAGCTCAGATGAAGTTTTTGGTTGTTTGTTTGGTCACAAAGTACAAATGTTTATATTCTTATATTTAGGATAACAGCGTTCCAGAGATGCATCTACACCTCAGTATGTCTGATAGGAGAGAGATCATCCATCTGTTTTCTAAAACAGATCTGATAGAACAGCATGGCCCTGTGTTCCTGTCAGACCTCTTTGTCAAGACTGGATGGTATAAGTGTATTAGATTGAATCAGAAATTAGTGTTTTCACTTTCTGAACATTCTGGTGAATTGAATGTATCAAACTATTTTATTTGCTTATGCAAACTGCTGTCTGATTGTTGAAGGTTGACTCATTAGTGCTGTTTATTAACAATGCAGCTGCAGAAGAAAGGCCTTCTGCTCTGCTAAACACTGAAAATCACTTCACTTTCTTCTGCATGTGGATGCACACAGACAGATGCTGCCATATTTTCACTTAAACTTGATTTAAAAGTTTTTAAACACAAAAGCCTAAGTACCATCTTAACTAATGAAAATCGGCGATCCAAATTATTAGTTATTATTTGACTCTGGGTGATTTTATCATAAAATTCATTTTATATTTATTTCTAACAAGTAGATTAAAACTTCCAGGTTTTGTGCTCACAGTGGTCTAAATGAAAGTGTGCTTAAGGTGTATTTTTGACCATATTTATTTTTTTGAGATGTGTATTTGTGTGTATAGCTGGTTGGTTTATGACAAGCCTGGATTCAGTGGCAATTCAGCTGTTCTGGAAACAGAAGGAAGGGTCACACCTCTTCTCCAGAATTCCCTTGTGTCATGTGTGAAGAGTCTACGACCGCTAAAAATGGTACAGGTCCTACATACCTTTGACCCCAGACCTCTTGCATCACATCTGACACGTGTCACATCAGAAATCATACAGTCACATCTCGTCCCATCTGCCCTCACTGCCGTGCGTCCCATCTGCCCTCACTGCCGTGCGTCCCATCTGCCCTCACTGCCGTGCGTCCCATCTGCCCTCACTGCCGTGCGTCCCATCTGCCCTCACTGCCGTCCCCCACTGCCCTCACGCCGTGCGCCCCATCTGCCCTCACTCCGTGCGTCCCATCTGCCCTCCCTGCCGTGCGTCCCATCTGCCCTCACTGCCGTGCGTCCCATCTGCCCTCACTGCCGTGCGTCCCATCTGCCCTCACTGCCGTGCGTCCCATCTGCCCTCACTGCCGTGCGTCCCATCTGCCCTCACTGCCGTGCGTCCCATCTGCCCTCACTGCCGTGCGTCCCATCTGCCCTCACTGCCGTGCGTCACATCCTATCACAACATCTGGCACAACTGTAACTGTCACATTTCACTCTGTAAATGTCATTTGTCGTGTGTGTTACATGGAAAGACAGATCACTTGAATTAGTGTTTCAGGAGATGTTAGACATAAAAACAGCAGTACATGGAGTCCAGTGTGGGTTTTAAAACTGTTATGCGTGTTTTTCCCTGTTTTTCCTGTTACTGACAGGGAGGATTGAAGGTGATGAGACCTCTCGACCCAAAGGTAAGACAAACCAGACAACATGCTAACCTTTAGAGCTGTTCTCAGATCAGTGGATGTGATTTTTGATTTGTCTCTTTTGTAGGTGATATTGTATGAGAAGGTGAAGTTTCAGGGCCATTGCAGAGAACTACTGGATCACACACCCAGTCTGATGGCCTCAGAGGGGCCAGTGGATGTCTCTTCAATACAGGTTATGGGTGGAATGTGAGAATATTTCTCTAACCCTCACTCAACCGTTTTTGAATTTCTTGATTTTTGCTAAATCAATATTTAATGTTTTTGTTAAGAAGTTTTCCTTGCTGAACTGATAATTTTTTGATAATTATCAAAAAAAACCTTTATATACTATATTTTTATTATGTTTTATGCAAATCAAATTAGGATGTCCCCAAAATTAGATTTTGTTCTTTTTTTTTTACTTCTATATATTGACTATGTCTATGTCTGATATTGACTCTGATTAATGTGATTAATGAAGCACTGAAGTGATGACTGGCAGAACAGAGACTGTGTGTTTTAGTGTTGACACATGTACAGATATTGTCAGATTTGTTCTCTCAGGCAGAAATTTGTTTCCCAGTTGTGTCTCTGTGTGTGAGTAATATTAGTACAGTGAAAATATGACCTGAAATGAGAATGTTGGGTCCCAGCCCTTGGCAAACACTTGTGTAAGTTTTTGAGCATTTATGGTTGGTGAGGTTAGAGTGTGAACTAATCAGAGACTTTCAGTGTGCGTGTTTGTTTTACAGGCTGCTCCTAACCCTGTATGTGTGTGTGATTGTGTTTGTTAGATGGGTGTGCTTCTCCAGAGAGGGGTTCAGGGGTCATCAGTGTGTTCTGGAGGAAGGCCAATACAGTAACTGTACGCAGCTTTTCAGCGGGACTGGATGTCTGATCAAATCACTACGCCACATTCAGACTGTAAGTTTTTTTCCTTTTTAAACTATCAGCCCAGTCTCAGGCCCCAGTCAATAACCCAATAATTGCAGAATGACATACAGGAACAGATGGTACATAACATCTGTGCATTTGGCAGTTGTTTTTATCCAAAGCAGCCTACAGTGTCTTCAAAGTGCAGTTAAACTTATGACCTTGGTAGAGCCATGCTTTACTAGCTTATCAGGTGCCAGATATGATCAGAATAATAAGAGAGACAGAAACGAAATTCCTGGATGTGTGTTTTGTTATCCTTATGGGCAACAACTGCAGGATTTCCTCCAGCCATCAGTCTGTCTGAAAAGCTCTGATGAGGAAATCAGTTTGGTGGATCTGGACATTCCTGACCTGCAGCTTAATGGCCTAACTCAGGAAATAAAGAGCATCTATGTGAAGAGAGGGGTGTGAGTATGAAATAAGTCAATGAGATCATCTGATTTCTGAACTTCTTTCTGAAGCTTGTCTGGTGTTTATGTGTTTCAGGTGGGTGGCATACAGTGAGAGGGGTTTCACAGGAGAGCAGCATGTTCTAGAGAAAGGACAGTATACAGGTGCTCTTGAGTGGAGCAGCAGACAGGGCTCTCCACGCTCCTTAAGGCCCATTCGCAGGGTGAGTTCACACACAGCTACTACTCAGATGGCACAAAAAGGCTGTGGGGGAGTGAAGAGCAGGTTACTGGATCCCTCATTCAGTCTCAGCTTCCCCTTCTTGATTGGAAGCAGTTGGAATCACATGGTTGCATGAGTATGAATAAATATGTAACAGTTGTCATCTGCACATATGCTGAACAGTTTTAAACATATCTCATTTTTATTACAGGAGGTTTGCGGGATCGTGGAACCAAAGTTTTTGGTATGTTTATATTTCATGGGCCAGTGACATATTTTAAGATGAGACGCTAACATGCTTCTCTCTGACTGCAGATACGTGTTTACACCAAGCCATATTATGGCGGTGAGTGTCAAGAATTTGTTGGTGAAGTCTTAGATTGTGGTACTCCAGGCTTTGTATCATTCCGGGTGATCCGAGGAAGGTGAGAACTTGACAGGGGCAGCAGATTCAATGTAATCTTGTAAATGATGATCAATGGATCTCAGATTGTATTAAATTGTATCTCTCTCACTCTTACTGTAGTTGGCTGCTCTTTGATGGGGAGGGTTACTCTGGTAACCAGTATATCTTGGGGGAGGGCCTTTACCATACACTTCCTTCCTCTGGCTGTGTATCAACAGCCATAAAGTCTCTAAAACCTATTCCATATGTGAGTAAAGTGAAAGTGACATATTTAGTGAAAGTTAATTTAAAAAAAGAAGCTCATATGTTAAAGACCAAGATATTACCAGAATATTTCATGTAATTTCTTGTAAGAAATGATGAAACATCTGATGATATTCTTATTTAAATCATTTTCTCTCAGAGTTTCACTGATCCGTCTGTCAGCTTGTTTTCTCTCAGTGGTTTTGAGGGACTTGAAGAAACTTCACACTCAGAAATGGAGAACATGAACCAGTTCTTCAGCCAGTCTCTGAGAGTCAATGGTGGCCTGTAAGAACTCGAGAACTGCTCTTAATTTTCACAATATCTTGCATGAATTATTCTTGTAGTGAACATGTTACTGTTGTCCTGCAGGTGGGTGGCTTATGAATACAGTCATTTTAAGGGTCGTCAGATGCTTTTGCAACCTGGAGAATATCCAGACTGGGGGGAACACAGTGGCTGGGACACAATTGGATCATTAAAGTCCCTCAAACAGGTCGGCTATGAGAATTATGTCCCCTGCAGGGGGAACTCTGTAGAAATACACTAGTATTAGGAGTTCTGCTCCACAGGAATGTCCGACATATTATGTCTGTATTCTAAAGGACAGAATAGCTAACAGCTAATGTTAGCAGTCTCTCCCTCAAACCATAAATACATTGTAGTTCAAATACAGCATATTAATTAGGTTAATATTAATTAGTTGTCCATGTGTGCGGGTTGCCTGGATGCTAACAGTATGCTTTATCTTTGCTTTATCGTGTGTGTGTGTGTGTGTGTGTGTGTGTGTGTGTGTGTGTGTGTGTGTGTGTGTGTGTGTGTGTGTGTGTGTGTGTGTGTGTCTAAGTGGTGTCAGGGTTAGGGTTAGGTTAGGAATCAGGGAATCAACAAGTCACAAGTCAAGTCACATTTATTTCTGTTGGACTTCACATTACACATGGTTTTAAAGAATCATCCTAGAAAATCACAGTTTCGCACTGTAAAATGTTTACAGTGTATTTACACAGACTACTTAATGCTGCTCAGAGGTGACATGTGCATTTAAACAGTAATAACAATTACATCTTGTTTAAAAACTTTTATAACATTATTAATGGATAAAGAAACACAAACTGAATATGAAAGTAAACTCTTATGTGAAAGTAAACTCTTGTGAAACTACATCACGAAATTAAGGTTCTGTTTCACCACGCTGACTGTCATGAGCCTGGAGATCATTCTAGTGTTGTAAACCATCAAAGCTTTGAGCAAACCTATTCTGTGAAGTAGATCTTGCCAACATGTATGTTTGTTGTTTTAGTATCCCCATTAGCTGCGTGACAGCACTTCTATTCTAGTCACACTTATGTTTTCTTCTCAGTCAAAAGTTCACATTCAAGTCCGGAATCGAGCTCTGGACTCTGTCCTGACCACAGAGAAGGTTCTGGAGGGTTCTTTGCCAGCAAAACTCTTCCTGAGTCGAGCTGAACTCTCACTGGACACACAGTGCTGGATCTTTACTGATGGCCTTTTTAAAAACACGGTCAGAACCATAATTTTGACATTCTAAATCATCTTTGCTGTGTTTGCTGTTATTCTATTTATGAAGCATTATTGAAATTCTAAACCATGACTTGAGCTGAGTTTTAAATGCATCAGTGAAGCCTCCTTAGATATGAGATGTTTGAAAAAACCTTAAAGCCTGTTTGACAGACATTGTTCTAATCTAAAAGAATCACAATGTGATTTCATCAAGTTTTTTTACTGGAATTTTATGTCAGCAAATATTTTAGAAATTTGTATTGTAAAAACTTAATTGTCATGTGATGTCAGTCAATTTATACATTACAATCAGACAAGAACAAATGAGCTGTTCCATAAAGATGTTCAGATTCTTCAGTTGTGATGTTAGTGAACTATGTGTTTAAGTAGGTGCAGAGGGGCTGTCTGTCTGTGATTGGTGCAAAGGCGTGTGTGGGGGCCAGAGTGGCATTATGGGAAGAGCATGGACGTATGAACCAAAGGTGGAGTCTTAATGTGGATGGAACCATCTCCTCTCATTTAAATCACAGCCTAGTGCTAGACCTCAAAGGTAAGAGATTAAGTTCACTGGTGCACACACTTTGAATAAGAAAAATTATTGAATGATTGTTTAATGTCTAAATGTCTTACCATATGTCTCAGGTGGAAGTGGGACTGACAGAGACCATCTGATTCTGAGTCAGCTTTCTGCTAACAAGGCCACCCAAACATGGGACATGTACGTGCTGTGAACTGAATCATATCAAAAACCTGATCATATCAACAAGCTCCAAAGACAAACGGATTTCAATCACTCACATGCAGCAATAATTGATCTGATTTAATTTTAATTGATTTAAAATTATTTTTTTGGTTTTGTAAAGCACATTTGCAGAACCAGATGTATGTGTGTTGGCTGCGGCTCTGTAGACAAAGATGAAGAACATTCTTTGCAGTTTCAAGTAACTATGCTGTATTGTCCTATTCATGAGTTTGGAAACTAATTTGCAAACACTTTATACAGTGGCTATAGCTGCAGGGTTAAAAACATTCAGATGGAACTTTTTAAACTGAAGCACTAAAGCAAGAAATGTATTGAAATAGAAATGTCCTAATTGAAATAGAATTAAAATACTGAGATTTAAACTTTTGTTGTGTACAGCGACACCACAGTGGTGTTATCTGAATGTGTGTGTATGTATGTATGTGCATACGTACATACATAGAGAGCATCACAATTGACTTGCAATTGTTACATAATGTGTCACAGGACAAAAAAATGAAACCTTACATTGAGCTTTAATTGGTCACTCTTATAAAATCTCTCACAGTTCCCAAATAATTATGAATTAAGAAAAACAGTTTAACACAAAATTAGACTGAGCTGTGATGAATTAGTGGTCACATATTCAGACTATAACAGGTTGTTGTTTCTGACAGTCACATTGTAAACATTTTACACTGTGTTGCTTGTAAACAAAACACAAATAATTCTATGGTTTACACAGTGTGTAGCTCAGTGTGTGAATAATGATATGTGTGTACAGTAACACTGCAGTTTTGAAACTGTTCACATGAACTTTTACAGGAAGCAAAATGGCTAGATAGACAAACCCTGCATTCTAAGTTTGCAACATTGAGTCAAAATATTTAACAGACACACAGCAACCCTTCAGTCCAGAGTCCCAGTACCAGCCCCAGTTTATCAGCATCCTGCATTAGTTGCAGCTCTGCAACTGGTATGCACTCTGAGCTCAACAACTGCTTCAGGGCAGCAAGATGTGTCAAAGGGAACCGCAGACCCTGAAACTGAAAAACGCAAGTGAACACAAAGTTGAAGAAACAGTGCTGGAGAAAATCAATGGAGAATTAATAAGTAATATTTGAAATCTAAATAATAATGATGTGAGCTGGCAGACCTGTGAGGCCTCTTCATTGTCATCTTCCTCAGGTGTTCCCATCATGTGCGTTTCTCTTTTGTTTTTTAAAGAATGCAACACAAATACAACCAACTCTGTGGCCTGATCCTAAGTAAACACACACACACACACACAGTGGGGACGTTGCACTGTTTCACTGTTTAAATGCATATAAAACCATCAGTGAGTCTTACAGTGTTGTCTTCACTGGGTTCCACTGTCAGAAGAACATGCTCTTTAAACTTGATACATACTGTGTCCTGTAGCAATGGCACGTTCCCAGCTGAAAGACAAAGGCATTTTTGAAAGACATTGTTGGTATGTTTACAAACACTACAGCATGTAATACTCACCTGGTTCAACATCAGCCCTGTCCATCAGGTAAGGTGGAAGTCTGTTAGAGATAAAATCTCTCTTCATATCAGTGGAGCGTAAGTCCTTGTTTTCCTTCTCTAGGCGTTCAGCCAGATGTCGCAGAAACGTACAAAACTGCTTATTAATGTCAGGACTGAAGCTTGGACACTAATATAAACCCAGGGAAAACAGTGACAGCCTTCAAAATGAGATACATGAAATTTAATCACACAAGTACTAATGATTAAAATGGGATTGCTCTCACAGTGAGGAGGTTACGAGGCAGACCACAGCGTATCCTGTGGTCACTTTTCATGGCATCAAACAACACACTCGGAAACACGTCTAGCAAGAAGTCACCCCATGACCTAAAACACATTTTGTTTGACAATATGTTCTGCAAGCACATTGCTTTGGCCCTTGAATAGATGTGTTTGCATCTCTTTATTTAGAAGTATGTGATGTGTACTGAGTGTGTAGACCTACATGTTTTGGTAGGTGCTGAGAGTTAGGTGTGTGGAATGAGCCACACCTAAAGGCGTGTTTGCCTGGTGAATGGTTCCTCTGGGAAAATAGAGCAAGTCACCAGCCTGACAGACAGACAGAAAAACAGACAGATCTGTAAGCAGAAAATGTTTGTGTCCAAAGGAATCATCCTTCATTTATGTCTGACTGTAATGAGAAACACCCCTTAGCCCCCTATTGCTGCCAGTAGTTTTGAAATGAGTTTCTATCACAAAACAGGTAACAACTGAAGAGCCCTTGAGCAAGGCACTTAACCCTCGATTGGTCTCTGGGTGCAGCTGCCCACTGCTTGGGGTGTACGTGTGTGTTCACTTCCCACCGGTGTTGGGTTAAATGCATGCTCACCAGCCTCACCGATCACTTACCTGTGCAACTGTAATAGTTTGGATTCATGTCTGTGTGCAGAAAACAGCTTTTGTTTGAACCTGCAATATGATGTCATGCGTGGGAGTGCCAATATGTTCCTCTGGCTCCAGGCTGTACTCACGAGCCAGATGGACAGTGGGCTTGTAAAGCCTCCAGCGCTTCTGTCCCTCCAGCTGAAGAATAAAGACCTGTACAGAAGAGACACAAACAATCTGTTCACACAAGATTCATGCAGCACCACCAGAATATAGAGAACATCTGTTTAGCCAGAGAATATCTGTCTAATGTTTGTTTATTTTATACCCGTGTGAAGACAAACCCATATATAAACAAAGACTGGGTTAGGATATCGTGTACCAACACTTCAGAATAGAATAGAAAGAGCTTTATTGCCAAGTATGTTTACACACACAAGGAATTTGTCTGAATTAAAATTGTACTGAATTAAAATAAGGAAACTGTTCTATAATACAGTAAAGTGCAGCAATAGTTTTGTGAACAGATATGTTATTTACAATATTATTTATAGGTGTACAGATTATGAATGTTATTTACAGATTTACAATTCGGGATGTTATGTAGTCTAGAGAAGTGCATACTGCAACAATCTTACTACACAACAAATATACTAGACAGTACAGGAAAATAGTACCATACATATCAGTATCACATACCTCAACATCATCGTAGTGTGGCGGCAAACCCTGAGAGCCCTCGGGTGTGATGTACACATTGGAGCCGACCAGCGAGCCAAAGAAACACTCCAAGCGCTCCTGAATGCGCCACAACTCGTCCTGTAAACACACATCAGCGCTGAGTTCACGCACTACAGACCCAATCCTGCAGGTCTTGGATGCACTCTGTGCCTCTGACCTTAAATCTTTGTGGCTGGTGGAACTGTATGGTGCCTTTCTTATGCTCGAAATCCTTCTTCAGCTGGCTGAACTTCACATGCCCATCTTTATTTAGCACTTCCTTCCTGCCGTCGATGCAGAGGCAGACATTGAGGTCAGTAGCGTACTGCAGCCCACGAGAACACAACTGCTGCAGGTCGGACAGCTGGAAGAGAGAGCGGTAATAGGAAGCCAAATCCTGATCTGATCTGTGTAGGACTAAAGGCTTCTGCTCCCAGTACTGCTGAAAAAACTCGTCCACCGTCGTCGGACTGATCAGACTCTGAAATAAATGACGCGGTGTATCGAAGCACAGAGGCGCCGCAGCAGCCGCGGAGCGCTGCTTTACCACGACCTTCCTCTGTTTGGCAGGCACCGCCTGTCCAACAGACTTATTCAGTCTTTTGCTCCCTTTCTTTGGCATCTCTGTGGCACAAACAGTCCATTGTAAAATTAGAGCGACAATTAACATACAACAACAAACGTTGGTACGTCTTAATCATTTAGTTAAAATCAGCCTCGAGTCAAAACTCAAATTCATACTAAATTATATTTGGTATTAGATTAAATTAGATTTATTTCTTTAAAACATGTTAGTGTTTAGTGACTTACAGAATTATAGTAGCTAAAGCAAAACAAATCTGATTTACCTTGACTTGATGGTGTTACTTTAATAAACACATGCGCCGCTTGTGTCACTACGAATTAGACCGGGTAGAAACGTCAAGTAAGAGTTCCTGATTTCTAACGCTAACGCCCATCATTCCAAAACATTTAGGACAAGTTATTGAAACTTTTTTGTTATTAATACGTCATTTTTTTACTTTTACTATCGGCTTACTTTTATAATACAAAGATATATCCAAATCGTACATAATTTAAATAGTTTTAATAAAACCATTTCAACGATTCCACAGTACACGTTTGCAATCTTTTACAATTTACATTAAGTTGGAACACAACTCCATGAGTTGCCATACATGACAATATCAGATGTGATTCTGCAGTACAAATCAAGACAGCTCGGAGTGTGTGAGTCTTTAGTGAGTCAGATGTACGTGTGTCCGGTCAGATTTTGCTCCTGGTGTGTCACTGTGGAGACGGTGAAGACTTTGTTTCACTCTCTCTCACTGGAAATGTGAGTTTCTCACACTCAGTGAGTTTCAGTGGTAAGTGCTGGGCCATCTCATTGGGGTCTGTGTATAAAGACGGAGGAATGTGCTGCGAAAAAAGATACGGTCACATCAGATAGCAGGGCAGTAATCACTTTCACCAACAAGATAAAAGAGATGGCAGTGTGCAAACCCCTTAAGAGTTCATGGAATTATAACCAAATCACAGACATAAAAATTTGTAAACACTGATTTGATTTCATTTTGATTCCAGTGGTAAATTACAATTTTGTGAGTTTTTCTTTACTCACCTGTAGATCTGATATTTTACTTTCACGTGTGCTAAATTCTCTAAGCATGTAGTTTTTTCCAGCCTGTTTAAAGCATAAGAGCATGGGGTGAAAAAGCTCTAAAAACTGACTGAATTCAGATTCAAAAAGTACCTTTATATGATGGTACAGCTAAAAAAAAATAATCTTGCCTCGTGATAAAGACGGGTGTCATTAATCCTAATCAGCACTCCGTCCACTCTCAGGAAGAACCGCAGCAGAGTAAAGAAGCTGGTGGGCATGACTCTCTGAAATCATCAAACATCTCAAATGGAATCAGGTACTGCTATTGATCGCGTGTATTTCTGCAAGCAGTTTTATACTTTGTGATTTGAAATCTAGTGCTGCCACTACTGATTAAATTAATAATATGTGAATTATCTTGATAATTAATCTTGTAATCTGAAATTAATTTGCAATAAAAGGATTTATGGGAACAATAACAATGTGCTTTGGATTTAAAAAATAAAATACTTTATTACTATTATTATACTTTATTACCAGTTCTTCAAATAAAGAGTTGAAATACATATATAAAAATCTAGTGGCTGTGTATGTACAGGTTTGACTACACTTGTAAGGGACATATTTATGAAAATGTCCTCACAAATACAGTGACAAGTCAGTGACAAGTAATTAAAATTGTTTTGAGTACTGAAATTGGAAGGAAATCCTTGATTAAATAAACTGTGACAACACTGCACTCACAATTTTCACACTGATCATAGACACGCCATGATCGTGCAACTCATCCTCGAACAACAGCACGTCCTCGAAAAACTTGATCTGCTCGCGAGCCTTCAGCTTTTCCATGTCAATCCGTTCTGTGGTGGGTGTGACCTGTGAGATACACATAATCATCTTCTGGGTAAAAAAGACTGAATGCTCAGCTACTTAAAACGTTACAGCACTGTGTGTTTGTGAGTAAAATACCTTTATTTGTATGTGCTCTCCAAGTAAAGTTCCTCTGTAATCTGTTGTGTATGTCCAGTCATAGTGTTTCACTACCTCTTTAGAATGCTCAGAGTCAGCCCTGGAGCAGATGAGACTGTTCTTGAGTAAAAGGATTTAAGACTAACGTGTGAGAAAAATGTGTTTAACGTGTTTTACCTGCTTTCCTGCCACTCTTGTGCACAAGCCACTTTTACAGAGTCCTGCATGTTGTTGACACATTTAAGAGCATCGATTGCATTAAATTCAATCCCAAAGTCATCTGTGTGCAGAATGCGCAGCACATTGTCACCAAACAGCATCTCCGGGAGAGATGGCACATGCATTTCATCTGCTAACCTGTGACAGAAATATCACTTGGTCAGACTCAGCATCTCATAGGATGTGTCCTCATGTTAGGCTCGGGTAAACATGGTCAAATAATTTCTTAAACATCATTTCTAAAACATTTATCCACCTATTCTCATCCCTAACCCTAACAAAGTAATAATACTTCTCAATATCTTTAGACTTCATAATATGAGTCTTTGCAGCAGTGACAGTCCAGGACCCAAAGCTGAAGTCCTGTTTACTGCTTTGAAATCCATGTGATATCACTGATGACATAGTCCAACCACCTAAAGAAAAACAATAACACAATCATATACACTTTCTCCTCACTGTTAAGTGCTTGAATAGAAAAAATAGATATTGTATTATTCACGCAATAGAAATAATATCTGAAATAAAAGTCATTTGAAGAAACAGCTGAAGAAAAGTTCAACAAACGTTTTATTCTAAGTAATTCATTAATAATAACAACATTTTTAAAACTCCCTTTAGGATTTTAACTGTTTTATTGCAAATACCATAACATAAAGTATAAGAGCACGCAATGTATTTCTTAACGTTTTAATGCCTGTGGGCTAGGGAGCAAACAAAAACACTGCTAAAATCAGACAGCCCTCGGTATTTAAATTTCTCATATGATGGTTAGGCTGGTACAAATGCATATAATAAGGTTAAATTGATGAAAACGATCAAATAAAATACCCTAATAACCCTAAAAATAACCCTAATTTCATAAACAATTCACTCACCGCGCATCCGTTTCCATGTATGTATTGAGTGCAACCTCTTATTTCTCCCGGTATTTCAAATGAACAGTTAACACAAGCACGATGGTTCCGCCTTCTCATTTGTTTAATATTTTTGTACGCCATATATTTTTTAACTATGTGTTGGCTGAACATAGTTAAAAAATATATTATTCAATTAGTACAATAAAGCAATTGATGTACAGCTAATAACAAGCGCCTGTGGACGCTGTTACAGATGGAGTAGTACAAATCACTGTCCTCAATTATTTAACTACTTTTAATCATAAACAAGTTATTTGCAAGAACAATATGCAATTGCCGTAAAATAAATAAAAACAGTCATATTACAGACATATCATCTGAGAATTATATTCCATGTTACATAAACAAATGTGTAAATTGATGTGAGGCAATACTGGAATGTCACATAACAAAAGACACAATGGGAATCTAAAGACTGTAAAAGTCTAAATGCGTTTACATCCAGTGATAATGACGACCAAATAACTGTCACTGTGCTTTATAAACATTCAGTATGTTTTTGTTTCCTAATCTTCTAGAAAATACAATTATATTCATATATTTCTTTTAGTATTTGTATTGCAGATAACTGTCTGAAATGCATGTTTGCCCTTTTTAATCTTTGTGCAGCTAAAGTTACATTAGATCAGAAAGCCTCTTCTTACGTTGCTTCCTCTTCTGTTTTTGTCTCCTGCATTGTATGGTGTGTTTTACTTGTTCTGTACTTTTGTCTTTTTGCAGTTTTTTTGTTTTTAATATTGTGGTCTTGTCCAACATCCTGTTATCACTGATTTACATGCCCTGTATGTTGTTCATTGTACAGCAAAACATTGTATAAACGTATTTTAGCTTCCTGTGCTGTGTATTATCTCTGCAATTATTTTTTTGCTTTGCACTTTAACTTCCTGTTCTGGGTATTAAGGTTTTGTCTGTGTTGTCTTACATGTTATTAGTTTTGCATTCTGGGCTTCTGCTGTATATTGTCAGGGTCCTGACTTCCTGTCCTGAATCTTTCAAGATTATCTTGCCAGGATCCTGACATGCCCTGTGTTTAGTGTCAGAGCGTGTTGTTTAGATCCTGACTTCTTCTAGTCTTGGTTCTTGTTTCTTGAGTCTGGATCTGAACTCATGCTCTGTGTTTAGTGTCAGAGCGTGTTGTTTAGATCCTGACTTCTTCTAGTCTTGGTTCTTGTTTCTTGAGTCTGGATCTGAACTCATGCTCTGTGTTTAGTGTCAGAGCGTGTTGTTTAGATCCTGACTTCTTCTAGTCTTGGTTCTTGTTTCTTGGAGTCTGGATCTGAACTCATGCTCTTGTGTCAGGGTGTTGTTTTTCTCCTCTAGTCTTGGTTCTTGTTTCCTTGGAGTCTGTCTGAACTTTTTGTTTACATTCACCATGTGCTCTCCGGTCCTCGTGTTGGCCCCGCCCCTTGTTCTCTTGTCTCGTCTGCGCTCATTTCACACACCTGTTAGTCGTTTATCTGTGTGTTATTTAATGTCCCCGTGTGTCCTGTTTGTGTGTTATTTAATGTCCCCGTGTGTCCTGTCTGTGTGTTATTTAATGTCCCCGTGTGTTCTCTGTCTGTGTGTTATTTAATGTCCCCGTGTGTTCTGTCTGTGTGTTATTTAATGTCCCCGTGTGTCCTGTCTGTGTGTTATTTAATGTCCCCGTGTGTCTGTCTGTGTGTTATTTAATGGCCCCGTGTGTTCACTGTCTGTGTGTTATTTAATGGCCCCGTGTGTTCACTGTCTGTGTGTTATTTAATGGCCCCGTGTGTTCTCTGTCTGTGTGTTATTTAATGGCCCCGTGTGTTCTCTGTCTGTGTGTTATTTAATGGCCCCGTGTGTTCTCTGTCTGTGTGTTATTTAATGGCCCCGTGTGTTCACTGTCTGTGTGTTATTTAATGTCCCCGTGTGTTCTCTGTCTGTGTGTTATTTAATGGCCCCGTGTGTTCTGTCTGTGTGTTATTTAATGTCCCCGTGTGTTCTGTCTGTGTGTTATTTAATGGCCCCGTGTGTTCTGTCTGTGTGTTATTTAATGGCCCCGTGTGTTCATTGTCTGTGTGTTATTTAACCCCTGTCTGTGTGTTATTTAATGGCCCCGTGTGTTCACTGTCTGTGTGTTATTTAATGTCCCCGTGTGTTCTCTGTCTGTGTGTTATTTAATGTCCCCGTGTGTTCTCTGTCTGTGTGTTATTTAATGTCCCCGTGTGTTCTCTGTCTGTGTGTTATTTAATGTCCCCGTGTGTTCTCTGTCTGTGTGTTATTTAATGGCCCCGTGTGTTCTCTGTCTGTGTCTTATTTAATGGCCCCGTGTGTTCTCTGTCTGTGTCTTATTTAATGGCCCCGTGTGTTCTCTGTCTGTGTCTTATTTAATGGCCCCGTGTGTTCTCTGTCTGTGTGTTATTTAATGGCCCCGTGTGTTCTCTGTCTGTGTCTTATTTAATGGCCCCGTGTGTTCTCTGTCTGTGTGTTATTTAATGGCCCCGTGTGTTCTCTGTCTGTGTGTTATTTAATGGCCCCGTGTGTTCTCTGTCTGTGTGTTATTTAATGTCCCCTTCACTGTCTTGTGTTATTTAACGGCCCCGTGTGTTCTCTGTCTGTGTGTTATTTAACGGCCCCGTGTGTTCTGTCTGTGTGTTATTTAACGGCCCCGTGTGTTCATTGTCTGTGTGTTATTTAACGGCCCCGTGTGTTCACTGTCTGTGTGTTATTTAATGTCCCCGTGTGTTCTCTGTCTGTGTCTTATTTAATGGCCCCGTGTGTTCTCTGTCTGTGTCTTATTTAATGGCCCCGTGTGTTCTCTGTCTGTGTCTTATTTAATGGCCCCGTGTGTTCTCTGTCTGTGTCTTATTTAATGGCCCCGTGTGTTCTCTGTCTGTGTCTTATTTAATGGCCCCGTGTGTTCTCTGTCTGTGTGTTATTTAATGGCCCCGTGTGTTCTCTGTCTGTGTGTTATTTAACGGCCCCGTGTGTTCTGTCTGTGTGTACACGACCTTCCTCTGTTTGGCAGGCACCGCCTGTCCAACAGACTTATTCAGTCTTTTGCTCCCTTTCTTTGGCATCTCTGTGGCACAAACAGTCCATTGTAAAATTAGAGCGACAATTAACATACAACAACAAACGTTGGTACGTCTTAATCATTTAGTTAAAATCAGCCTCGAGTCAAAACTCAAATTCATACTAAATTATATTTGGTATTAGATTAAATTAGATTTATTTCTTTAAAACATGTTAGTGTTTAGTGACTTACAGAATTATAGTAGCTAAAGCAAAACAAATCTGATTTACCTTGACTTGATGGTGTTACTTTAATAAACACATGCGCCGCTTGTGTCACTACGAATTAGACCGGGTAGAAACGTCAAGTAAGAGTTCCTGATTTCTAACGCTAACGCCCATCATTCCAAAACATTTAGGACAAGTTATTGAAACTTTTTTGTTATTAATACGTCATTTTTTTACTTTTACTATCGGCTTACTTTTATAATACAAAGATATATCCAAATCGTACATAATTTAAATAGTTTTAATAAAACCATTTCAACGATTCCACAGTACACGTTTGCAATCTTTTACAATTTACATTAAGTTGGAACACAACTCCATGAGTTGCCATACATGACAATATCAGATGTGATTCTGCAGTACAAATCAAGACAGCTCGGAGTGTGTGAGTCTTTAGTGAGTCAGATGTACGTGTGTCCGGTCAGATTTTGCTCCTGGTGTGTCACTGTGGAGACGGTGAAGACTTTGTTTCACTCTCTCTCACTGGAAATGTGAGTTTCTCACACTCAGTGAGTTTCAGTGGTAAGTGCTGGGCCATCTCATTGGGGTCTGTGTATAAAGACGGAGGAATGTGCTGCGAAAAAGATACGGTCACATCAGATAGCAGGGCAGTAATCACTTTCACCAACAAGATAAAAGAGATGGCAGTGTGCAAACCCCTTAAGAGTTCATGGAATTATAACCAAATCACAGACATAAAAATTTGTAAACACTGATTTGATTTCATTTTGATTCCAGTGGTAAATTACAATTTTGTGAGTTTTTCTTTACTCACCTGTAGATCTGATATTTTACTTTCACGTGTGCTAAATTCTCTAAGCATGTAGTTTTTTCCAGCCTGTTTAAAGCATAAGAGCATGGGGTGAAAAAGCTCTAAAAACTGACTGAATTCAGATTCAAAAAGTACCTTTATATGATGGTACAGCTAAAAAAAAATAATCTTGCCTCGTGATAAAGACGAGTGTCATTAATCCTAATCAGCACTCCGTCCACTCTCAGGAAGAACCGCAGCAGAGTAAAGAAGCTGGTGGGCATGACTCTCTGAAATCATCAAACATCTCAAATGGAATCAGGTACTGCTATTGATCGCGTGTATTTCTGCAAGCAGTTTTATACTTTGTGATTTGAAATCTAGTGCTGCCACTACTGATTAAATTAATAATATGTGAATTATCTTGATAATTAATCTTGTAATCTGAAATTAATTTGCAATAAAAGGATTTATGGGAACAATAACAATGTGCTTTGGATTTAAAAAATAAAATACTTTATTACTATTATTATACTTTATTACCAGTTCTTCAAATAAAGAGTTGAAATACATATATAAAAATCTAGTGGCTGTGTATGTACAGGTTTGACTACACTTGTAAGGGACATATTTATGAAAATGTCCTCACAAATACAGTGACAAGTCAGTGACAAGTAATTAAAATTGTTTTGAGTACTGAAATTGGAAGGAAATCCTTGATTAAATAAACTGTGACAACACTGCACTCACAATTTTCACACTGATCATAGACACGCCATGATCGTGCAACTCATCCTCGAACAACAGCACGTCCTCGAAAAACTTGATCTGCTCGCGAGCCTTCAGCTTTTCCATGTCAATCCGTTCTGTGGTGGGTGTGACCTGTGAGATACACATAATCATCTTCTGGGTAAAAAAGACTGAATGCTCAGCTACTTAAAACGTTACAGCACTGTGTGTTTGTGAGTAAAATACCTTTATTTGTATGTGCTCTCCAAGTAAAGTTCCTCTGTAATCTGTTGTGTATGTCCAGTCATAGTGTTTCACTACCTCTTTAGAATGCTCAGAGTCAGCCCTGGAGCAGATGAGACTGTTCTTGAGTAAAAGGATTTAAGACTAACGTGTGAGAAAAATGTGTTTAACGTGTTTTACCTGCTTTCCTGCCACTCTTGTGCACAAGCCACTTTTACAGAGTCCTGCATGTTGTTGACACATTTAAGAGCATCGATTGCATTAAATTCAATCCCAAAGTCATCTGTGTGCAGAATGCGCAGCACATTGTCACCAAACAGCATCTCCGGGAGAGATGGCACATGCATTTCATCTGCTAACCTGTGACAGAAATATCACTTGGTCAGACTCAGCATCTCATAGGATGTGTCCTCATGTTAGGCTCGGGTAAACATGGTCAAATAATTTCTTAAACATCATTTCTAAAACATTTATCCACCTATTCTCATCACAGCAAAGATCACAAAAATCTAACAAAGTAATAATACTTCTCAATATCTTTAGACTTCATAATATGAGTCTTTGCAGCAGTGACAGTCCAGGACCCAAAGCTGAAGTCCTGTTTACTGCTTTGAAATCCATGTGATATCACTGATGACATAGTCCAACCACCTAAAGAAAAACAATAACACAATCATATACACTTTCTCCTCACTGTTAAGTGCTTGAATAGAAAAAATAGATATTGTATTATTCACGCAATAGAAATAATATCTGAAATAAAAGTCATTTGAAGAAACAGCTGAAGAAAAGTTCAACAAACGTTTTATTCTAAGTAATTCATTAATAATAACAACATTTTTAAAACTCCCTTTAGGATTTTAACTGTTTTATTGCAAATACCATAACATAAAGTATAAGAGCACGCAATGTATTTCTTAACGTTTTAATGCCTGTGGGCTAGGGAGCAAACAAAAACACTCCTAAAATCAGACAGCCCTCGGTATTTAAATTTCTCATATGATGGTTAGGCTGGTACAAATGCATATAATAAGGTTAAATTGATGAAAACGATCAAATAAAACATTTCATAAACAATTCACTCACCGCGCATCCGTTTCCATGTATGTATTGAGTGCAACCTCTTATTTCTCCCGGTATTTCAAATGAACAGTTAACACAAGCACGATGGTTCCGCCTTCTCATTTGTTTAATATTTTTGTACGCCATATATTTTTTAACTATGTGTTGGCTGAACATAGTTAAAAAATATATTATTCAATTAGTACAATAAAGCAATTGATGTACAGCTAATAACAAGCGCCTGTGGACGCTGTTACAGATGGAGTAGTACAAATCACTGTCCTCAATTATTTAACTACTTTTAATCATAAACAAGTTATTTGCAAGAACAATATGCAATTGCCGTAAAATAAATAAAAACAGTCATATTACAGACATATCATCTGAGAATTATATTCCATGTTACATAAACAAATGTGTAAATTGATGTGAGGCAATACTGGAATGTCACATAACAAAAGACACAATGGGAATCTAAAGACTGTAAAAGTCTAAATGCGTTTACATCCAGTGATAATGACGACCAAATAACTGTCACTGTGCTTTATAAACATTCAGTATGTTTTTGTTTCCTAATCTTCTAGAAAATACAATTATATTCATATATTTCTTTTTAGTATTTGTATTGCAGATAACTGTCTGAAATGCATGTTTGCCCTTTTTAATCTTTGTGCAGCTAAAGTTACATTAGATCAGAAAGCCTCTTCTTACGTTGCTTCCTCTTCTGTTTTTGTCTCCTGCATTGTATGGTGTGTTTTACTTGTTCTGTACTTTTGTCTTTTTGCAGTTTTTTTGTTTTTAATATTGTGGTCTTGTCCAACATCCTGTTATCACTGATTTACATGCCCTGTATGTTGTTCATTGTACAGCAAAACATCGTATAAACGTATTTTAGCTTCCTGTGCTGTGTATTATCTCTGCAATTATTTTTTTGCTTTGCACTTTAACTTCCTGTTCTGGGTATTAAGGTTTTGTCTGTGTTGTCTTACATGTTATTAGTTTTGCATTCTGGGCTTCTGCTGTATATTGTCAGGGTCCTGACTTCCTGTCCTGAATCTTTCAAGATTATCTTGCCAGGATCCTGACATGCCCTGTGTTTAGTGTCAGAGCGTGTTGTTTAGATCCTGACTTCTTCTAGTCTTGGTTCTTGTTTCTTGAGTCTGGATCTGAACTCATGCTCTGTGTTTAGTGTCAGAGCGTGTTGTTTAGATCCTGACTTCTTCTAGTCTTGGTTCTTGTTTCTTGAGTCTGGATCTGAACTCATGCTCTGTGTTTAGTGTCAGAGCGTGTTGTTTAGATCCTGACTTCTTCTAGTCTTGGTTCTTGTTTCTTGGAGTCTGGATCTGAACTCATGCTCTGGGTCTTGTGTGAAGCACATGGTCTCTGTTTTGTTTACATTCACCATGTGCTCTCCGGTCGCTCGTGTTGGCCCCGCCCCCTTGTTCTCTTGTCTCGTCTGCGCTCATTTCACACACCTGTTAGTCGTTTATCTGTGTGTTATTTAATGTCCCCGTGTGTCCTGTTTGTGTGTTATTTAATGTCCCCGTGTGTCCTGTCTGTGTGTTATTTAATGTCCCCGTGTGTTCTCTGTCTGTGTGTTATTTAATGTCCCCGTGTGTTCTGTCTGTGTGTTATTTAATGTCCCCGTGTGTCCTGTCTGTGTGTTATTTAATGTCCCCGTGTGTTCACTGTCTGTGTGTTATTTAATGGCCCCGTGTGTTCACTGTCTGTGTGTTATTTAATGGCCCCGTGTGTTCACTGTCTGTGTGTTATTTAATGGCCCCGTGTGTTCTCTGTCTGTGTGTTATTTAATGGCCCCGTGTGTTCACTGTCTGTGTGTTATTTAATGTCCCCGTGTGTTCTGTCTGTGTGTTATTTAATGTCCCCGTGTGTTCACTGTCTGTGTGTTATTTAATGTCCCCGTGTGTTCACTGTCTGTGTGTTATTTAATGTCCCCGTGTGTTCTCTGTCTGTGTGTTATTTAATGGCCCCGTGTGTTCACTGTCTGTGTGTTATTTAATGTCCCCGTGTGTTCTGTCTGTGTGTTATTTAATGTCCCCGTGTGTTCACTGTCTGTGTGTTATTTAATGTCCCCGTGTGTTCACTGTCTGTGTGTTATTTAATGTCCCCGTGTGTTCTCTGTCTGTGTGTTATTTAATGTCCCCGTGTGTTCTCTGTCTGTGTGTTATTTAATGGCCCCGTGTGTTCTCTGTCTGTGTGTTATTTAATGGCCCCGTGTGTTCTCTGTCTGTGTGTTATTTAATGTCCCCGTGTGTTCACTGTCTGTGTCTTATTTAATGGCCCCGTGTGTTCTCTGTCTGTGTGTTATTTAATGGCCCCGTGTGTTCTCTGTCTGTGTGTTATTTAACGGCCCCGTGTGTTCACTGTCTGTGTGTTATTTAATGTCCCCGTGTGTTCATTGTCTGTGTGTTATTTAACGGCCCCGTGTGTTCACTGTCTGTGTGTTATTTAATGTCCCCGTGTGTTCTCTGTCTGTGTGTTATTTAATGTCCCCGTGTGTTCTCTGTCTGTGTGTTATTTAATGTCCCCGTGTGTTCTCTGTCTGTGTGTTATTTAATGTCCCCGTGTGTTCTCTGTCTGTGTGTTATTTAATGTCCCCGTGTGTTCTCTGTCTGTGTCTTATTTAATGGCCCCGTGTGTTCTCTGTCTGTGTCTTATTTAATGGCCCCGTGTGTTCTCTGTCTGTGTCTTATTTAATGGCCCCGTGTGTTCTCTGTCTGTGTCTTATTTAATGGCCCCGTGTGTTCTCTGTCTGTGTCTTATTTAATGGCCCCGTGTGTTCTCTGTCTGTGTCTTATTTAATGGCCCCGTGTGTTCTCTGTCTGTGTCTTATTTAATGGCCCCGTGTGTTCTCTGTCTGTGTGTTATTTAATGGCCCCGTGTGTTCTCTGTCTGTGTGTTATTTAACGGCCCCGTGTGTTCTCTGTCTGTGTGTTATTTAACGGCCCCGTGTGTTCTCTGTCTGTGTGTTATTTAACGGCC
>JAZGTH010000257.1:0-38483 GCA_036877525.1 Chromobotia macracanthus
AATATGCCTGGAAGTTAATCAAGTTCCTATTTTTTTGAGAAGTTTGTTTTCCTTGACAGACAGCTTAAGGTGTATTTCTCTTTTGGCTGTACTTCATATAGATGGTTGTAATCCTGACTCCTTCTTTCCCTGGACTGTTCCATTGCTTGCCACGAGACTGGACCCCTGACTTTTTAGCCTGGACTCTACCATTGTTTGCCATGAGATTGGAATCCTGACCCCTTTTTGCCTGGACTGTACCATTGGTTGAAATGAGCCTGGACTGTACCATTGATTGCCATGTAATTGGAATCCTGACTCTTTTTTACCCTGGACTCTAGTCAAGTCAAGCTAAGTTCAAGTTGAGCTTTATTGTCATTCCGCTATATGTGGGGACATACAGTGGAACGAAATGTCGTGCCTCACAGGACCACGGTGCTACATAAATACAGACATACAACAATGACGTGAAACAGTATAAATCTAAACACAAATGCTAACAGAATTGGATTATAAATATACTATATATAAATATATATAAAGTTGCCTATACATAAACTATTTAATACAAACTATACAAATGTTCCACATAAATATAAGTCAAGCACTGTTCCTGGCTGGAGAACAGTACAAGATGATCTGTAGTGCATGGGCTTGTAAACATACATGAGTCTTTTTTGTGGGATTATGTACCCTCAGTTGTAAAAAGTGTCTAGTGCACATAGAGGAGAGTGTGTTTCTACAGGTGGTCTGTGCGGCCTACTCACCTGTGTGTAGCACACTCAGAATTGCACAAGGGAGAAATAAAAAATAGATATATATATACATTTAAGAGGTATGAGGTTTTTCAGAGGGGAGCCGTGCTTGAGTTCAGGGCTCTCACAGCCTGGGGGAAAAAGCTGTTGAGCAGTCTGGCAGTGCGGGCTCTGATGCTCCGGTACCGTTTTCCTGACGGCAGGAGCTGGAAGAGACTGTGTGAGGGATGGGTGGGGTCCTTTACGATGCTGGTGGCTTTGTTGGAGCATCGTGAAAGGAAAATGTCCAGGATGGAAGGGAGAGGGGCACCGATGATCTTTGCAGCTGTGTTCACTGTCCGCTGGAGGGTCTTGCGGTCTGCGGCGCTGCAGTTCCCATACCAGACAGTGATGCAGCTGGTCAGCACACTCTCAATGGTTCCCCTGTAGAACATGGTGAGGATTGGTGGAGGGAGACTTGCTCTTTTCAGCCGGCGGAGAAAGTGTAGGCGCTGTTGTGCCTTTTTGGAGAGTGACGTGGTGTTGGTGGTCCAGGTGAGATCCTCTGTGATGTGCACCCCCAGGAATTTAGTGCTGCTGACTCTCTCCACAGTCGAGCTGTCGATGGTCAGTGGGGGGTGGTCAGTGGAGTTTCTCCTGAGGTCCATCACAACCTCCTTTGTCTTCTCCACATTGAGGGTCAGGTTGTTCGCGCCACACCATGCCGCTAGCTGTGCCACTTCCTCTCTGTAGTGCGTTTCATCGTTGTTGCTGATGAGACCTACCACCGTTGTGTCATCGGCGAACTTGATGATGTGGTTGGAGCTGAACTTGGCAGTGCAGTCGTGGGTCAGCAGTGTGAAGAGCAGCGGGCTGAGCACACAGCCTTGTGGAGCACCTGTGCTCAGTGTGGTAGTGCTCGAGGTGTTGTGGCCGACACGGACTGACTGGGGTCTTCCAGTTAAAAAGTCCAGAATCCAGTTACAGAGAGAGTTGTTAAGGCCCAGCAGGTGTAATTTATTAATGAGCTGTTGTGGGATTATTGTGTTGAATGCTGAGCTGAAGTCAATGAACAGCATTCTTACATAAGTGTTCTTCTGGTCTAAGTGGGTAAGAGCCAGGTGGAGGGTGGAGGAAATTGCATCATCCGTAGAGCGGTTTGGACGGTATGCAAACTGGAGCGGGTCGAGTGTGTTGGGGAGGCTGGTTTTTATGTGATTCATGACTAATCTCTCAAAGCACTTCATCATGATTGGAGTCAGTGCTATGGGACGATAGTCATTCAGACAGGACACAGGTGATTTCTTAGGTACCGGTATGATGGTTGTGGACTTGAGACACATGGGGACGACTGCCTGGCTCAGCGAGATGTTGAAGATATCTGTTAGGACATCTGTCAGCTGTGCAGCACAGTCTCTCAGTACACGGCCAGGTATGTTGTCAGGACCCGTAGCCTTGCGTGGGTTAATCCTAGACAGGGTCTTCCTCACTACGGCTGGAGACAGACAGAGCGCCTGGTCGGTGGGAGGTGTGGGCAGTTTTTGTGCAGGTGTGTCATTCTGCATTTCAAACCGTGAATAAAACTGGTTAAGTGCATCTGGAAGGGATGTGTCGTCATCACAGGCCTGTGGCAGGGGCTTGTAGTCAGTGATGGTCTGAATGCCTCGCCACAGGCTCCGTGAGTCTCTGCTGTCTGTGAAGTGGTTATTGATTTTTTGTGCATATGAGCGTTTTGCATTCTTGATGCCACAGGACAGGCTGGCTCTTGCTGTTTTTAGGGCTGCTTTATCTCCTGATCTGAATGCCTCATCTCTGGTCTTTAGCAGCCCACGAACCTTTGCCGTCATCCACGGCTTCTGGTTGGCACGTGTGGTGATGGTCTTTGTTACTGTCACATCATCAATGCACTTCTTGATATATGCACTCACTGTTTCAGTGTACTCATGCAGGTCGGTGCTGTTGTTGTAGGTGGCTGCCTCTTTAAACATGCTCCAGTCTGTAGTCTGAAAGCAGTCCTGCAGTGCTGAGGTAGCATCATCCGGCCAGACTGTGATGAGTTTTTGAACCGGTTTGGTGATTTTCAGCAGTGGATTGTATGCTGGGATTAGCATAACAGAGATGTGATCGGAGTACCCGAGGTGGGGGCGGGGTTCAGCCCTGTACGCGTCTTTCTGTGTTGTGTAAACAAAGTCCAGTGTGTTATTTCCCCTTGTAGCAAAGTTCACATGTTGGTAGAACTTTGGCAAGACTGTCTTTAAGTTTGCGTGGTTAAAATCTCCGGCTATGATGAAAAAGCCGTCGGGGTTGTTTGTTTGTTGATCGCTGATGGCGCTGTACAGCTCGCGGCGCGTCCTTAGCGTTTGCAGACGGGGGGATGTAAACCGCGACAATAACAATGGCCGTGAACTCCCACGGCAGATAGAACGGTCTGCACTTCACAAACATCACCTCCACCAGCGACGAGCAGTGTGTAGTCACTACCGCAGCATTATTACACCATTCTCTGTTGACGTACACACACAAGCCGCCCCGCGAGTCTTACCTGACAGTACTGAATCCCTGTCCGCTCGGTAGCAGGTTAGTCCGTGCAGCTGAATGGCGGAGTCCGGGATGTTGTCGTTTAGCCATGTTTCAGTGAAAACAAACACACAGCAGTCCCTTGACTCATGCTGTGTAGACCGACTGAGTTGAATTGAGTCCAGTTTATTTACCAACGAGCGAACGTTTGCGAGCGTTAATGATGGGATCGCTGGTCTGGTGGGGTTAGCCCTTAGCCTAGCTCGTACACCCCCGCGCTTGCCACGTTTCTGTCCCCTCTCACAGCGCCGGCGCCGGCGGCTTGTGCGTGTAGCATCAGTGGACGGGGCCGCGGTCTCAGGGTTCGGCTTCAGCAGCAGGCAGAGGCCTCGTAGCTTCTCGGTGGTCGCCGGCGAAAGCTGATGTTTGTACGCATGTTTGTACGCACTACCGATTTCCAAAAGGCTCTGGCGATCGTATTTGTGTTTCCGAGCGTTTATCTGATGATTTTGCGGAGAAATTAAACTGTTTGAAGACGAAGAGACGAGACTAACAGACATAAAAACACCATCTTTTGGACCCGGAGTAGCCGCTGCGTCCGACCGCGCCGCCATCTAAACCCTGACAATGCTCTACCATTGTTTGTCATGAAGTTGTATTTCTGTGTCTTTTCAGACAGTGTTTGTCTTTCTGGCATTATTTTGCTCTTCAGCATGTCTCTTCATCTTCGTTTGTCATGTGCTTTTTAATTCTCTTGTTTGTAGGTGTATTTCCCTTATGGCTGTACTCCCTATAGATGGTTGTAATCCTGACTCCTTCTTTCCTTGGACTGTACCATTGCTTGCCATGAGACTGGACTCCTGACCCCTTTTTGCCCTGACTCTACCATTGTTTAAAATGAGGCTGGAATACTGACTTCTTTATAGCCTGGACTGTACCATTGTTTGCCATGTAATTGGAATCCTGACGTCATTTTGTCCTGGACTCTACCATTGTTTGCTGTGTAATTGGAATCCTGACTACATTTTTAGCTTGGACTCTACCATTGATTGCCATGTGATTGGAATCCTGACTACTTTTTTCCCTGGACTCTACCATTGTTTGTCATGAAGTTGTATTTCTGTGTCTGTTTAGACAGTGTTTGTCTTTCTGGCATTATTTTGCTCTTCAGCATGTCTCTTCATCTTCGTTTTTCATGTGCTTTTTAATTCTCTTGTTTGAGAAGATGAGAATGGCTAGGTGATGGCAACGAGAATGCCTTAGGTTGGCATGAATTGGTGGTACAGTGGTAGAACTTTCGCCTACCATACAGGAGGACCAGGGTTCGATTCCCAGCTAGACCCCTGACTTTTTAGCCTGGACTCTACCATTGTCTGCCATGAGATTGGAATCCTGACCCCTTTTTGCCTGGACTGTACCATTGGTTGAAATTAGCCTGGACTGTACCATTGATTGCCAATGGTACAGTACAGTTTTTTACCCTGGACTCTACCATTGTTTGTCATGAAGTTGTATTTCTGTGTCTTTTCAGACAGTGTTTGTCTTTCTGGCATTATTTTGCTCTTCAGCATGTCTCTTCATCTTCGTTTGTCATGTGCTTTTTAATTCTCTTGTTTGTAGGTGTATTTCTCTTATGGCTGTTCTCCCTATAGATAGTTGTAATCCTGACTCCTTCTATCCTTGGACTGTACCATTGCTTGCCATGAGACTGGACTCCTGACCCCTTTTTGCCTGGACTCTACCATTGTTTGAAATGAGATTGAATCTGTGTTCCTTTTTGCCTGGACTCTACCATTGTTTAAAATGAGACTGGAATACTGACTTCTTTATAGCCTGGACTGTACCATTGTTTGCCATGTAATTGGAATCCTGACGTCATTTTGCCCTGGACTCTACCATTGTTTGCTGTGTAATTGGAATCCTGACTACATTTTTAGCTTGGACTCTACCATTGATTGCCATGTGATTGGAATCCTGACTACTTTTTACCCTGGACTCTACCATTGTTTGTCATGAAGTTGTATTTCTGTGTCTTTTTAGACAGTGTTTGTCTTTCTGGCATTATTTTGCTCTTCAGCATGTCTCTTCATCTTCGTTTTTCATGTTTGCTTTTTTTAATTCTCTTGTTTGAGAAGTTGAGAATGGCTAGGTGATGGCAAGAGAATGCCTTACTTTGGCAAGAATTGGTGGTACAGTGGTAGAACTTTCGCCTACCATGCAGGAGGACCAGGGTTCGATTCCCAGCTAGGGCAACAACAATTTTTTTTGATGATTGTTCATTCAGCAGAATATGCCTGGAAGTTAATCAAGTTCCTTTTTTTTGAGAAGTTTGTTTTCCTTGACAGACAGCTTAAGGTGTTTTTCTCTTTTGGCTGTACTTCCTATAGATGGTTGTAATCCTGACTCCTTCTTTCCCTGGACTGTTCCATTGCTTGCCACGAGACTGGACCCCTGACTTTTTAGCCTGGACTCTACCATTGTTTGCCATGAGATTGGAATCCTGACCCCTTTTTGCCTGGACTGTACCATTGGTTGAAATGAGCCTGGACTGTACCATTGATTGCCATGTAATTGGACCATTCCCTGACTCTATTTTTTACCCTGGACTCTACCATTGTTTGTCATGAAGTTGTATTTCTGTGTCTTTTCAGACAGTGTTTGTCTTTCTGGCATTATTTTGCTCTTCAGCATGTCTCTTCATCTTCGTTTGTCATGTGCTTTTTAATTCTCTTGTTTGTAGGTGTATTTCTCTTATGGCTGTTCTCCCTATAGATAGTTGTAATCCTGACTCCTTCTATCCTTGGACTGTACCATTGCTTGCCATGAGACTGGACTCCTGACCCCTTTTTGCCTGGACTCTACCATTGTTTGAAATGAGATTGGAATCCGTGTTCCTTTTTTGCCTGGACTCTACCATTGTTTAAAATGAGACTGGAATACTGACTTCTTTATAGCCTGGACTGTACCATTGTTTGCCATGTAATTGGAATCCTGACGTCATTTTGCCCTGGACTCTACCATTGTTTGCTGTGTAATTGGAATCCTGACTACATTTTTAGCTTGGACTCTACCATTGATTGCCATGTGATTGGAATCCTGACTACTTTTTACCCTGGACTCTACCATTGTTTGTCATGAAGTTGTATTTCTGTGTCTTTTTAGACAGTGTTTGTCTTTCTGGCATTATTTTGCTCTTCAGCATGTCTCTTCATCTTCGTTTTTCATGTTTTTTTTAATTCTCTTTTTTTAATGGAATTTTTTTATGGCAAATTTCTTTTTTAATGGAATCCGTGTTCCTTTTTTTTTGCCTGGACTCTACCATTGTTTAAAATGAGACTGGAATACTGACTTCTTTATAGCCTGGACTGTACCATTGTTTGCCATGTAATTGGAATCCTGACGTCATTTTGCCCTGGACTCTACCATTGTTTGCTGTGTAATTGGAATCCTGACTACATTTTTAGCTTGGACTCTACCATTGATTGCCATGTGATTGGAATCCTGACTACTTTTTACCCTGGACTCTACCATTGTTTGTCATGAAGTTGTATTTCTGTGTCTTTTTAGACAGTGTTTGTCTTTCTGGCATTATTTTGCTCTTCAGCATGTCTCTTCATCTTCGTTTTTCATGTGTTTTTAATTCTCTTGTTTGAGAAGTTGAGAATGGCTAGGTGATGGCAACGAGAATGCCTTACTTTGGCAAGAATTGGTGGTACAGTGGTAGAACTTTCGCCTACCATGCAGGAGGACCAGGGTTCGATTCCCAGCTAGGGCAATAACAATTTTTTTTGATGATTGTTGATTCAGCAGAATATGCCTGGAAGTTAATCAAGTTCCTATTTTTTTGAGAAGTTTGTTTTCCTTGACAGACAGCTTAAGGTGTTTTTCTCTTTGGCTGTACTCCCTATAGATGGTTGTAATCCTGACTCCTTCTTTCCCTGGACTGTTCCATTGCTTGCCACGAGACTGGACCCCTGACTTTTTAGCCTGGACTCTACCATTGTTTGCCATGAGATTGGAATCCTGACCCCTTTTTGCCTGGACTCTACCATTGGTTGAAATGAGCCTGGACTGTACCATTGATTGCCATGTAATTGGAATCCTGACTCTTTTTACCCTGGACTCTACCATTGTTTGTCATGAAGTTGTATTTCTGTGTCTTTTCAGACAGTGTTTGTCTTTCTGGCATTATTTTGCTCTTCAGCATGTCTCTTCATCTTCGTTTGTCATGTGCTTTTTAATTCTCTTGTTTGTAGGTGTATTTCTCTTATGGCTGTTCTCCCTATAGATGGTTGTAATCCTGACTCCTTCTATCCTTGGACTGTACCATTGCTTGCCATGAGACGGACCCCTGACCCCTTTTTGCCTGGACTCTACCATTGTTTGAAATGAGATTGGAATCCGTGTTCCTTTTTTGCCTGGACTCTACCATTGTTTAAAATGAGACTGGAAACTGACTTCTTTATAGCCTGGACTGTACCATTGTTTGCCATGTAATTGGAATCCTGACGTCATTTTGCCCTGGTCTCTACCATTGTTTGCTGTGTAATTGGAATCCTGACTACATTTTTAGCTTGGACTGTACCATTGATTGCCATGTGATTGGAATCCTGACTACTTTTTTACCCTGGACTCTACCATTGTTTGTCATGAAGTTGTATTTCTGTGTCTTTTTAGACAGTGTTTGTCTTTCTGGCATTATTTTGCTCTTCAGCATGTCTCTTCATCTTCGTTTTTCATGTTTTTTTAATTCTCTTTTTTAATGGTATTTTTTTAATTCTCTTTTTTTTTTAATGGAATCCGTGTTCCTTTTTTGCCTGGACTCTACCATTGTTTAAAATGAGACTGGAATACTGACTTCTTTATAGCCTGGACTGTACCATTGTTTGCCATGTAATTGGAATCCTGACGTCATTTTGCCCTGGACTCTACCATTGTTTGCTGTGTAATTGGAATCCTGACTACATTTTTAGCTTGGACTCTACCATTGATTGCCATGTGATTGGAATCCTGACTACTTTTTACCCTGGACTCTACCATTGTTTGTCATGAAGTTGTATTTCTGTGTCTTTTTAGACAGTGTTTGTCTTTCTGGCATTATTTTGCTCTTCAGCATGTCTCTTCATCTTCGTTTTTCATGTGTTTTTTTAATTCTCTTGTTTGAGAAGTTGAGAATGGCTAGGTGATGGCAACGAGAATGCCTTACTTTGGCAAGAATTGGTGGTACAGTGGTAGAACTTTCGCCTACCATGCAGGAGGACCAGGGTTCGATTCCCAGCTAGGGCAACAACAATTTTTTTTGATGATTGTTGATTCAGCAGAATATGCCTGGAAGTTAATCAAGTTCCTATTTTTTTGAGAAGTTTGTTTTCCTTGACAGACAGCTTAAGGTGTTTTTCTCTTTTGGCTGTACTCCCTATAGATGGTTGTAATCCTGACTCCTTCTTTCCCTGGACTGTTCCATTGCTTGCCACGAGACTGGACCCCTGACTTTTTAGCCTGGACTCTACCATTGTTTGCCATGAGATTGAATCCTGACCCCTTTTTGCCTGGACTCTACCATTGGTTGAAATGAGCCTGGACTGTACCATTGATTGCCATGTAATTGGAATCCTGACTCTTTTTTACCCTGGACTCTACCATTGTTTGTCATGAAGTTGTATTTCTGTGTCTTTTCAGACAGTGTTTGTCTTTCTGGCATTATTTTGCTCTTCAGCATGTCTCTTCATCTTCGTTTGTCATGTGCTTTTTAATTCTCTTGTTTGTAGGTGTATTTCTCTTATGGCTGTTCTCCCTATAGATGGTTGTAATCCTGACTCCTTCTTTCCTTGGACTGTACCATTGCTTGCCATGAGACTGGACCCCTGACCCTTTTTTAGCCTGGACTCTACCATTGTTTGCCATGAGATTGGAATCCTGTGCCCCTTTTTTGCCTGGACTCTACCATTGTTTAAAATAGACTGAATATGACTTCTTTATAGCCTGGACTGTACCATTGATTGCCATGTGATTGGAATCCTGACTCTTTTTTACCCTGGACTCTACATTGTTTTCATGAAGTTGTATTTCTGTGTCTTTTAGACAGTGTTTGTCTTTCTGGCATTATTTTGCTCTTCAGCATGTCTCTTCATCTTCCGTTTGTCATGTTTTTTTAATTCTCTTGTTTGTAGGTGTATTTCTCTTATCTGTTCTCCCTATAGATGGTTGAAATCCTGACTCCTTCTATCCTTGGACTGTACCATTGCTTGCCATTAGACTGGACTCCTGACCCTTTTTGCCTGGACTCTACCATTGTTTGAAATGAGATTGGAATCCGTGTTCCTTTTTTGCCTGGACTCTACCATTGTTTAAAATGAGGCTGGAATACTGACTTCTTTATAGCCTGGACTGTACCATTGTTTGCCATGTAATTGGAATCCTGACGTCATTTTGCCCTGGTCTCTACCATTGTTTGCTGTGTAATTGGAATCCTGACTACATTTTTAGCTTGGACTCTACCATTGATTGCCATGTGATTGGAATCCTGACTACTTTTTACCCTGGACTCTACCATTGTTTGTCATGAAGTTGTATTTCTGTGTCTTTTTAGACAGTGTTTGTCTTTCTGGCATTATTTTGCTCTTCAGCATGTCTCTTCATCTTCGTTTTTCATGTGCTTTTTAATTCTCTTGTTTGAGAAGTTGAGAATGGCTAGGTGATGGCAACGAGAATGCCTTACTTTGGCAAGAATTGGTGGTACAGTGGTAGAACTTTCGCCTACCATGCAGGAGGACCAGGGTTCGATTCCCAGCTAGGGCAACAACAATTTTTTTTGATGATTGTTGATTCAGCAGAATATGCCTGGAAGTTAATCAAGTTCCTATTTTTTGAGAAGTTTGTTTTCCTTGACAGACAGCTTAAGGTGTTTTTCTCTTTGGCTGTACTCCCTATAGATGGTTGTAATCCTGACTCCTTCTTTCCCTGGACTGTTCCATTGCTTGCCACGAGACTGGACCCCTGACTTCTTAGCCTGGACTCTACCATTGGTTGAAATGAGCCTGGACTGTACCATTGATTGCCATGTAATTGGAATCCTGACTCTTTTTTACCCTGGACTCTACCATTGTTTGTCATGAAGTTGTATTTCTGTGTCTTTTCAGACAGTGTTTGTCTTTCTGGCATTATTTTGCTCTTCAGCATGTCTCTTCATCTTCCTTTGTCATGTGCTTTTTAATTCTCTTGTTTGTAGGTGTATTTCTCTTATGGCTGTTCTCCCTATAGATGGTTGTAATCCTGACTCCTTCTATCCTTGGACTGTACCATTGCTTGCCATGAGACTGGACTCCTGACCCCTTTTTGCCTGGACTCTACCATTGTTTGAAATGAGATTGGAATCCGTGTTCCTTTTTTGCCTGGACTCTACCATTGTTTAAAATGAGACTGGAATACTGACTTCTTTATAGCCTGGACTGTACCATTGTTTGCCATGTAATTGGAATCCTGACGTCATTTTGCCCTGGTCTCTACCATTGTTTGCTGTGTAATTGGAATCCTGACTACATTTTTAGCTTGGACTCTACCATTGATTGCCATGTGATTGGAATCCTGACTACTTTTTTACCCTGGACTCTACCATTGTTTGTCATGAAGTTGTATTTCTGTGTTCTTTTTAAAGTGTTTGTCTTTCTGGCATTATTTTGCTCTTCAGCATGTCTCTTCATCTTCGTTTTTCATGTTTTTTTTTAATTCTCTTTTTTTGAATGTGAATGGCAGGAAATAAAAAAAAAAAAAAAATTCATTTAATTCTCTTTTTTAATGGTTGTAATCCGTGATTCCTTTTTTGCCTGGACTCTACCATTGTTTAAAATGAGGCTGGAATACTGACTTCTTTATAGCCTGGACTGTACCATTGTTTGCCATGTAATTGGAATCCTGACGTCATTTTGCCCTGGACTCTACCATTGTTTGCTGTGTAATTGGAATCCTGACTACATTTTTAGCTTGGACTCTACCATTGATTGCCATGTGATTGGAATCCTGACTACTTTTTACCCTGGACTCTACCATTGTTTGTCATGAAGTTGTATTTCTGTGTCTTTTTAGACAGTGTTTGTCTTTCTGGCATTATTTTGCTCTTCAGCATGTCTCTTCATCTTCGTTTTTCATGTGTTTTTTAATTCTCTTGTTTGAGAAGTTGAGAATGGCTAGGTGATGGCAACGAGAATGCCTTACTTTGGCAAGAATTGGTGGTACAGTGTTAGACCTTTCGCCTACCATGCAGGAGGACCAGGGTTCGATTCCCAGCTAGGGCAACAACAATTTTTTTTGATGATTGTTGATTCAGCAGAATATGCCTGGAAGTTAATCAAGTTCCTATTTTTTTGAGAAGTTTGTTTTCCTTGACAGACAGCTTAAGGTGTATTTCTCTTTTGGCTGTACTCCCTATAGATGGTTGTAATCCTGACTCCTTCTTTCCCTGGACTGTTCCATTGCTTGCCACGAGACTGGACCCCTGACTTTTTAGCCTGGACTCTACCATTGTTTGCCATGAGATTGGAATCCTGACCCCTTTTTGCCTGGACTCTACCATTGTTTGAAATGAGCCTGGACTGTACCATTGATTGCCATGTAATTGGAATCCTGACTCTTTTTACCCTGGACTCTACCATTGTTTGTCATGAAGTTGTATTTCTGTGTCTTTTCAGACAGTGTTTGTCTTTCTGGCATTATTTTGCTCTTCAGCATGTCTCTTCATCTTCGTTTGTCATGTGCTTTTTAATTCTCTTGTTTGTAGGTGTATTTCTCTTATGGCTGTTCTCCCTATAGATGGTTGTAATCCTGACTCCTTCTATCCTTGGACTGTACCATTGCTTGCCATGAGACTGGACTCCTGACCCCTTTTTGCCTGGACTCTACCATTGTTTGCCATGAGATTGGAATCCGTGTTCTTGTTCCTTTTTGCCTGGACTCTACCATTGTTTAAAATGAGGCTGGAATACTGACTTCTTTATAGCCTGGACTGTACCATTGTTTGCCATGTAATTGGAATCCTGACGTCATTTTGCCCTGGACTCTACCATTGTTTGCTGTGTAATTGGAATCCTGACTACATTTTTAGCTTGGACTCTACCATTGATTGCCATGTGATTGGAATCCTGACTACTTTTTACCCTGGACTCTACCATTGTTTGTCATGAAGTTGTATTTCTGTGTCTTTTTAGACAGTGTTTGTCTTTCTGGCATTATTTTGCTCTTCAGCATGTCTCTTCATCTTCGTTTTTCATGTGTTTTTTAATTCTCTTGTTTGAGAAGTTGAGAATGGCTAGGTGATGGCAACGAGAATGCCTTACCTTGGCAAGAATTGGTGGTACAGTGTTAGAACTTTCGCCTACCATGCAGGAGGACCAGGGTTCGATTCCCAGCTAGGGCAACAACAATTTTTTTTGATGATTGTTGATTCAGCAGAATATGCCTGGAAGTTAATCAAGTTCCTATTTTTTTGAGAAGTTTGTTTTCCTTGACAGACAGCTTAAGGTGTATTTCTCTTTTGGCTGTACTCCTATAGATGGTTGTAATCCTGACTCCTTCTTTCCCTGGACTGTTCCATTGCTTGCCACGAGACTGGACCCCTGACTTTTTAGCCTGGACTCTACCATTGTTTGCCATGAGATTGGAATCCTGACCCCTTTTTGCCTGGACTCTACCATTGTTTGAAATGAGCCTGGACTGTACCATTGATTGCCATGTAATTGGAATCCTGACTCTTTTTTACCCTGGACTCTACCATTGTTTGTCATGAAGTTGTATTTCTGTGTCTTTTCAGACAGTGTTTGTCTTTCTGGCATTATTTTGCTCTTCAGCATGTCTCTTCATCTTCGTTTGTCATGTGCTTTTTAATTCTCTTGTTTGTATGTGTATTTCTCTTATGGCTGTTCTCCTATTGATGGTTGTAATCCTGACTCCTTCTTTCCTTGGACTGTACCATTGCTTGCCATGAGACTGGACTCCTGACTTCTTTTTAGCCTGGACTCTACCATTGTTTGCAATGAGATTGGAATCCGTTTCTTTTTTTGCCTGGACTCTACCATTGTTTAAAATGAGGCTGGAATACTGACTTCTTTATAGCCTGGACTGTACCATTGTTTGCCATGTAATTGGAATCCTGACGTCATTTTGCCCTGGACTCTACCATTGTTTGCTGTGTAATTGGAATCCTGACTACATTTTTAGCTTGGACTCTACCATTGATTGCCATGTGATTGGAATCCTGACTACTTTTTACCCTGGACTCTACCATTGTTTGTCATGAAGTTGTATTTCTGTGTCTTTTTAGACAGTGTTTGTCTTTCTGGCATTATTTTGCTCTTCAGCATGTCTCTTCATCTTCGTTTTTCATGTGTTTTTTAATTCTCTTGTTTGGTATTGTGTATTTCTGTTATGGCAACGTACTCTTATTGATAGGTGGTAATCCTGACTTTCTTTCCTTGGACGTACCATTGCTTGCCATGTGACTGGACTCCTGACCCTTTTTTGCCTGGACTCTACCATTGTTTGCAATAATCCTATTTTTTGAGAAGTTTTTTTTCCTTGACCAGCTTAAGGTGTACCATTGTTTACAAATGAGGCTGGAATACTGACTTCTTTATACCCTGGACTGTACCATTGTTTGCCATGTAATTGGAACCCTGACGTCATTTTGCCCTGGACTCTACCATTGTTTGCTGTGTAATTGGAATCCTGACTACATTTTTAGCTTGGACTGTACCATTGATTGCCATGTGATTGGAATCCTGACTACTTTTTACCCTGGACTCTACCATTGTTTGTCATGAAGTTGTATTTCTGTGTCTTTTTAGACAGTGTTTGTCTTTCTGGCATTATTTTGCTCTTCAGCATGTCTCTTCATCTTCGTTTGTCATGGGTTTTTTAATTCTCTTGTTTGTATGTGAATTTCTAGTTATGGCTGTACTCCTCTATTGCTGGTGTAATTAGACCTATTCACCTTCTTTCCTTGGACTGTAACCATTGCTTTCCATGTGACTCCCCCCTGTACTCTCCCCCTCCTTTTTATTGCCTGGACTCTACCATTGTTTGCTACTAAATGAGATTGTAATCCCGTTGATTCCTTTTTGCCTGGACTCTACCATTGTTTAAAATGAGGCTGGAATACTGACTTCTTTTTAGCCTGGACTGTACCATTGTTTGCCATGTAATTGGAATCCTGACGTCATTTTGCCCTGGACTCTACCATTGTTTGCTTGTAATTGGAATCCTGACTACATTTTTAGCTTGGACTCTACCATTGATTGCCATGTGATTGGAATCCTGACTACTTTTTACCCTGGACTCTACCATTGTTTGTCATGAAGTTGTATTTCTGTGTCTTTTTAGACAGTGTTTGTCTTTCTGGCATTATTTTGCTCTTCAGCATGTCTCTTCATCTTCGTTTTTCATGTTTTTTTAATTCTCTTGTTTGAGAAGTTGAGAATGGCTAGGTGATGGCAGAGAATGCCTTACCTTGCAGATTGGTGGTACAGTGTTAGAACTTTCGCCTACCATGCAGGAGGACCAGGTTCTGATTCCCAGCTAGGGCAACAACAATTTTTTTGATGATTGTTGATTCAGCAGAATATGCCTGGAAGTTAATCAAGTTCCTATTTTTTTGAGAAGTTTGTTTTCCTTGACAGACAGCTTAAGGTGTATTTCTCTTTTGGCTGTACTCCCTATAGATGGTTGTAATCCTGACTCCTTCTTTCCCTGGACTGTTCCATTGCTTGCCACGAGACTGGACCCCTGACTTTTTAGCCTGGACTCTACCATTGTTTGCCATGAGATTGGAATCCTGACCCCTTTTTGCCTGGACTGTACCATTGGTTGAAATGAGCCTGGACTGTACCATTGATTGCCATGTAATTGGAATCCTGACTCTTTTTTACCCTGGACTCTAGTCAAGTCAAGTCAAGTTCAAGTTGAGCTTTATTGTCATTCCGCTATATGTGGGGACATACAGTGGAACGAAATGTCGTGCCTCACAGGACCACGGTGCTACATAAATACAGACATACAACAATGACGTGAAACAGTATAAATCTAAACACAAATGCTAACAGAATTGGATTATAAATATACTATATATAAATATATATAAAGTTGCCTATACATAAACTATTTAATACAAACTATACAAATGTTCCACATAAATATAAGTCAAGCACTGTTCCTGGCTGGAGAACAGTACAAGATGATCTGTAGTGCATGGGCTTGTAAACATACATGAGTCTTTTTTGTGGGATTATGTACCCTCAGTTGTAAAAAGTGTCTAGTGCACATAGAGGAGAGTGTGTTTCTACAGGTGGTCTGTGCGGCCTACTCACCTGTGTGTAGCACACTCAGAATTGCACAAGGGAGAAATAAAAAATAGATATATATATACATTTAAGAGGTATGAGGTTTTTCAGAGGGGAGCCGTGCTTGAGTTCAGGGCTCTCACAGCCTGGGGGAAAAAGCTGTTGAGCAGTCTGGCAGTGCGGGCTCTGATGCTCCGGTACCGTTTTCCTGACGGCAGGAGCTGGAAGAGACTGTGTGAGGGATGGGTGGGGTCCTTTACGATGCTGGTGGCTTTGTTGGAGCATCGTGAAAGGAAAATGTCCAGGATGGAAGGGAGAGGGGCACCGATGATCTTTGCAGCTGTGTTCACTGTCCGCTGGAGGGTCTTGCGGTCTGCGGCGCTGCAGTTCCCATACCAGACAGTGATGCAGCTGGTCAGCACACTCTCAATGGTTCCCCTGTAGAACATGGTGAGGATTGGTGGAGGGAGACTTGCTCTTTTCAGCCGGCGGAGAAAGTGTAGGCGCTGTTGTGCCTTTTTGGAGAGTGACGTGGTGTTGGTGGTCCAGGTGAGATCCTCTGTGATGTGCACCCCCAGGAATTTAGTGCTGCTGACTCTCTCCACAGTCGAGCTGTCGATGGTCAGTGGGGGTGGTCAGTGGAGTTTCTCCTGAGGTCCATCACAACCTCCTTTGTCTTCTCCACATTGAGGGTCAGGTTGTTCGCGCCACACCATGCCGCTAGCTGTGCCACTTCCTCTCTGTAGTGCGTTTCATCGTTGTTGCTGATGAGACCTACCACCGTTGTGTCATCGGCGAACTTGATGATGTGGTTGGAGCTGAACTTGGCAGTGCAGTCGTGGGTCAGCAGTGTGAAGAGCAGCGGGCTGAGCACACAGCCTTGTGGAGCACCTGTGCTCAGTGTGGTAGTGCTCGAGGTGTTGTGGCCGACACGGACTGACTGGGGTCTTCCAGTTAAAAAGTCCAGAATCCAGTTACAGAGAGAGTTGTTAAGGCCCAGCAGGTGTAATTTATTAATGAGCTGTTGTGGGATTATTGTGTTGAATGCTGAGCTGAAGTCAATGAACAGCATTCTTACATAAGTGTTCTTCTGGTCTAAGTGGGTAAGAGCCAGGTGGAGGGTGGAGGAAATTGCATCATCCGTAGAGCGGTTTGGACGGTATGCAAACTGGAGCGGGTCGAGTGTGTTGGGGAGGCTGGTTTTTATGTGATTCATGACTAATCTCTCAAAGCACTTCATCATGATTGGAGTCAGTGCTATGGGACGATAGTCATTCAGACAGGACACAGGTGATTTCTTAGGTACCGGTATGATGGTTGTGGACTTGAGACACATGGGGACGACTGCCTGGCTCAGCGAGATGTTGAAGATATCTGTTAGGACATCTGTCAGCTGTGCAGCACAGTCTCTCAGTACACGGCCAGGTATGTTGTCAGGACCCGTAGCCTTGCGTGGGTTAATCCTAGACAGGGTCTTCCTCACTACGGCTGGAGACAGACAGAACGCCTGGTCGGTGGGAGGTGTGGGCAGTTTTTGTGCAGGTGTGTCATTCTGCATTTCAAACCGTGAATAAAACTGGTTAAGTGCATCTGGAAGGGATGTGTCGTCATCACAGGCCTGTGGCAGGGGCTTGTAGTCAGTGATGGTCTGAATGCCTCGCCACAGGCTCCGTGAGTCTCTGCTGTCTGTGAAGTGGTTATTGATTTTTTGTGCATATGAGCGTTTTGCATTCTTGATGCCACAGGACAGGCTGGCTCTTGCTGTTTTTAGGGCTGCTTTATCTCCTGATCTGAATGCCTCATCTCTGGTCTTTAGCAGCCCACGAACCTTTGCCATCATCCACGGCTTCTGGTTGGCACGTGTGGTGATGGTCTTTGTTACTGTCACATCATCAATGCACTTCTTGATATATGCACTCACTGTTTCAGTGTACTCATGCAGGTCGGTGCTGTTGTTGTAGGTGGCTGCCTCTTTAAACATGCTCCAGTCTGTAGTCTGAAAGCAGTCCTGCAGTGCTGAGGTAGCATCATCCGGCCAGACTGTGATGAGTTTTTGAACCGGTTTGGTGATTTTCAGCAGTGGATTGTATGCTGGGATTAGCATAACAGAGATGTGATCGGAGTACCCGAGGTGGGGGCGGGGTTCAGCCCTGTACGCGTCTTTCTGTGTTGTGTAAACAAGGTCCAGTGTGTTATTTCCCCTTGTAGCAAAGTTCACATGTTGGTAGAACTTTGGCAAGACTGTCTTTAAGTTTGCGTGGTTAAAATCTCCGGCTATGATGAAAAAGCCGTCGGGGTTGTTTGTTTGTTGATCGCTGATGGAGCTGTACAGCTCGCGAAGCGCGTCCTTAGCGTTTGCAGACGGGGGGATGTAAACCGCGACAATAACAATGGCCGTGAACTCCCGCGGCAGATAGAACGGTCTGCACTTCACAAACATCACCTCCACCAGCGACGAGCAGTGTGTAGTCACTACCGCAGCATTATTACACCATTCTCTGTTGACGTACACACACAAGCCGCCCCCGCGAGTCTTACCTGGCAGTACTGAATCCCTGTCCGCTCGGTAGCAGGTTAGTCCGTGCAGCTGAATGGCGGAGTCCGGGATGTTGTCGTTTAGCCATGTTTCAGTGAAAACAAACACACAGCAGTCCCTTGACTCATGCTGTGTAGACCGACTGAGTTGAATTGAGTCCAGTTTATTTACCAACGAGCGAACGTTTGCGAGCGTTAATGATGGGATCGCTGGTCTGGTGGGGTTAGCCCTTAGCCTAGCTCGTACACCCCCGCGCTTGCCACGTTTCTGTCCCCTCTCACAGCGCCGGCGGCTTGTGCGTGTAGCATCAGTGGACGGGGCCGCGGTCTCAGGGTTCGGCTTCAGCAGCAGGCAGAGGCCTCGTAGCTTCTCGGTGGTCGCCGGCGAAAGCTGATGTTTGTACGCATGTTTGTACGCACTACCGATTTCCAAAAGGCTCTGGCGATCGTATTTGTGTTTCCGAGCGTTTATCTGATGATTTTGCGGAGAAATTAAACTGTTTGAAGACGAAGAGACGAGACTAACAGACATAAAAACACCATCTTTTGGACCCGGAGTAGCCGCTGCGTCCGACCGCGCCGCCATCTAAACCCTGACAATGCTCTACCATTGTTTGTCATGAAGTTGTATTTCTGTGTCTTTTCAGACAGTGTTTGTCTTTCTGGCATTATTTTGCTCTTCAGCATGTCTCTTCATCTTCGTTTGTCATGTGCTTTTTAATTCTCTTGTTTGTAGGTGTATTTCTCTTATGGCTGTTCTCCCTATAGATAGTTGTAATCCTGACTCCTTCTATCCTTGGACTGTACCATTGCTTGCCATGAGACTGGACTCCTGACCCCTTTTTGCCTGGACTCTACCATTGTTTGAAATGAGATTGGAATCCGTGTTCCTTTTTTGCCTGGACTCTACCATTGTTTAAAATGAGACTGGAATACTGACTTCTTTATAGCCTGGACTGTACCATTGTTTGCCATGTAATTGGAATCCTGACGTCATTTTGCCATGGACTCTACCATTGTTTGCTGTGTAATTGGAATCCTGACTACATTTTTAGCTTGGACTCTACCATTGATTGCCATGTGATTGGAATCCTGACTACTTTTTACCCTGGACTCTACCATTGTTTGTCATGAAGTTGTATTTCTGTGTCTTTTTAGACAGTGTTTGTCTTTCTGGCATTATTTTGCTCTTCAGCGTGTCTCTTCATCTTCGTTTTTCATGGTTTTTTTAATTCTCTTGTTTGAGAAGTTGAGAATGGCTAGGTGATGGCAACGAGAATGCCTTACCTTGGCAAGAATTGGTGGTACAGTGGTAGAACTTTCGCCTACCATGCAGGAGGACCAGGGTTCGATTCCCAGCTAGGGCAACAACAATTTTTTTTGATGATTGTTCATTCAGCAGAATATGCCTGGAAGTTAATCAAGTTCCTATTTTTTTGAGAAGTTTGTTTTCCTTGACAGACAGCTTAAGGTGTATTTCTCTTTTGGCTGTACTTCATATAGATGGTTGTAATCCTGACTCCTTCTTTCCCTGGACTGTTCCATTGCTTGCCACGAGACTGGACCCCTGACTTTTTAGCCTGGACTCTACCATTGTTTGCCATGAGATTGGAATCCTGACCCCTTTTTGCCTGGACTGTACCATTGGTTGAAATGAGCCTGGACTGTACCATTGATTGCCAATGGTACAGTACAGTTTTTTACCCTGGACTCTACCATTGTTTGTCATGAAGTTGTATTTCTGTGTCTTTTCAGACAGTGTTTGTCTTTCTGGCATTATTTTGCTCTTCAGCATGTCTCTTCATCTTCGTTTGTCATGTGCTTTTTAATTCTCTTGTTTGTAGGTGTATTTCTCTTATGGCTGTTCTCCCTATAGATAGTTGTAATCCTGACTCCTTCTATCCTTGGACTGTACCATTGCTTGCCATGAGACTGGACTCCTGACCCCTTTTTGCCTGGACTCTACCATTGTTTGAAATGAGATTGGAATCCGTGTTCCTTTTTTGCCTGGACTCTACCATTGTTTAAAATGAGACTGGAATACTGACTTCTTTATAGCCTGGACTGTACCATTGTTTGCCATGTAATTGGAATCCTGACGTCATTTTGCCCTGGACTCTACCATTGTTTGCTGTGTAATTGGAATCCTGACTACATTTTTAGCTTGGACTCTACCATTGATTGCCATGTGATTGGAATCCTGACTACTTTTTACCCTGGACTCTACCATTGTTTGTCATGAAGTTGTATTTCTGTGTCTTTTTAGACAGTGTTTGTCTTTCTGGCATTATTTTGCTCTTCAGCATGTCTCTTCATCTTCGTTTTTCATGTTTTTTTTAATTCTCTTTTTTTAATGGAATTTTTTTAATTCTCTTTTTTTAATGGAATCCGTGTTCCTTTTTTGCCTGGACTCTACCATTGTTTAAAATGAGACTGGAATACTGACTTCTTTATAGCCTGGACTGTACCATTGTTTGCCATGTAATTGGAATCCTGACGTCATTTTGCCCTGGACTCTACCATTGTTTGCTTGTAATTGGAATCCTGACTACATTTTTAGCTGGACTCTACCATTGATTGCCATGTGATTGGAATCCTGACTACTTTTTACCCTGGACTCTACCATTGTTTGTCATGAAGTTGTATTTCTGTGTCTTTTTAGACAGTGTTTGTCTTTCTGGCATTATTTTGCTCTTCAGCATGTCTCTTCATCTTCGTTTTTCATGTTTTTTTAATTTTTCATTGTTTTTTTAATTTCTTTTTTAATGGAATTTTTTTAATTTCTTTTTTAATGGAATCCGTGTTCCTTTTTTGCCTGGACTCTACCATTGTTTAAAATGAGACTGGAATACTGACTTCTTTATAGCCTGGACTGTACCATTGTTTGCCATGTAATTGGAATCCTGACGTCATTTTGCCCTGGACTCTACCATTGTTTGCTGTGTAATTGGAATCCTGACTACATTTTTAGCTTGGACTCTACCATTGATTGCCATGTGATTGGAATCCTGACTACTTTTTACCCTGGACTCTACCATTGTTTGTCATGAAGTTGTATTTCTGTGTCTTTTTAGACAGTGTTTGTCTTTCTGGCATTATTTTGCTCTTCAGCATGTCTCTTCATCTTCGTTTTTCATGGTTTTTTTAATTCTCTTGTTTGAGAAGTTGAGAATGGCTAGGTGATGGCAACGAGAATGCCTTACTTTGGCAAGAATTGGTGGTACAGTGGTAGAACTTTCGCCTACCATGCAGGAGGACCAGGGTTCGATTCCCAGCTAGGGCAACAACAATTTTTTTTGATGATTGTTGATTCAGCAGAATATGCCTGGAAGTTAATCAAGTTCCTATTTTTTTGAGAAGTTTGTTTTCCTTGACAGACAGCTTAAGGTGTATTTCTCTTTTGGCTGTACTCCATATAGATGGTTGTAATCCTGACTCCTTCTTTCCCTGGACTGTTCCATTGCTTGCCACGAGACTGGACCCCTGACTTTTTAGCCTGGACTCTACCATTGTTTGCCATGAGATTGGAATCCTGACCCCTTTTTGCCTGGACTGTACCATTGGTTGAAATGAGCCTGGACTGTACCATTGATTGCCAGTAATTGGATCCTGACTTATTTTTACCCTGGACTCTACCATTGTTTGTCATGAAGTTGTATTTCTGTGTCTTTTCAGACAGTGTTTGTCTTTCTGGCATTATTTTGCTCTTCAGCATGTCTCTTCATCTTCGTTTGTCATGTGCTTTTTAATTCTCTTGTTTGTAGGTGTATTTCTCTTATGGCTGTTCTCCCTATAGATGGTTGTAATCCTGACTCCTTCTATCCTTGGACTGTACCATTGCTTGCCATGAGACTGGACTCCTGACCCCTTTTTGCCTGGACTCTACCATTGTTTGAAATAGATTGGAATCCGTGTTCCTTTTTTGCCTGGACTCTACCATTGTTTAAAATGAGACTGGAATACTGACTTCTTTATAGCCTGGACTGTACCATTGTTTGCCATGTAATTGGAATCCTGACGTCATTTTGCCCTGGACTCTACCATTGTTTGCTGTGTAATTGGAATCCTGACTACATTTTTAGCTTGGACTCTCCCATTGATTGCCATGTGATTGGAATCCTGACTACTTTTTACCCTGGACTCTACCATTGTTTGTCATGAAGTTGTATTTCTGTGTCTTTTTAGACAGTGTTTGTCTTTCTGGCATTATTTTGCTCTTCAGAATGTCTCTTCATCTTCGTTTTTCATGGTTTTTTTAATTCTCTTGTTTGAGAAGTTGAGAATGGCTAGGTGATGGCAACGAGAATGCCTTACTTTGACAAGAATTGGTGGTACAGTGGTAGAACTTTCGCCTACCATGCAGGAGGACCAGGGTTCGATTTCCAGCTAGCGCAACAACAATTTTTTTTGATGATTGTTGATTCAGCAGAATATGCCTGGAAGTTAATCAAGTTCCTATTTTTTTGAGAAGTTTGTTTTCCTTGACAGACAGCTTAAGGTGTATTTCTCTTTTGGCTGTACTTCATATAGATGGTTGTAATCCTGACTCCTTCTTTCCCTGGACTGTTCCATTGCTTGCCACGAGACTGGACCCCTGACTTTTTAGCCTGGACTCTACCATTGTTTGCCATGAGATTGGAATCCTGACCCCTTTTTGCCTGGACTGTACCATTGGTTGAAATGAGCCTGGACTGTACCATTGATTGCCAATGGTAATGGTACCTGCTTTTTTACCCTGGACTCTACCATTGTTTGTCATGAAGTTGTATTTCTGTGTCTTTTCAGACAGTGTTTGTCTTTCTGGCATTATTTTGCTCTTCAGCATGTCTCTTCATCTTCGTTTGTCATGTGCTTTTTAATTCTCTTGTTTGTAGGTGTATTTCTCTTATGGCTGTTCTCCCTATAGATAGTTGTAATCCTGACTCCTTCTATCCTTGGACTGTACCATTGCTTGCCATGAGACTGGACTCCTGACCCCTTTTGCCTGGACTCTACCATTGTTTGAAATGAGATTGAATCCGTGTTCCTTTTTTGCCTGGACTCTACCATTGTTTAAAATGAGACTGGAATACTGACTTCTTTATAGCCTGGACTGTACCATTGTTTGCCATGTAATTGGAATCCTGACGTCATTTTGCCCTGGACTCTACCATTGTTTGCTGTGTAATTGGAATCCTGACTACATTTTTAGCTTGGACTCTACCATTGATTGCCATGTGATTGGAATCCTGACTACTTTTTACCCTGGACTCTACCATTGTTTGTCATGAAGTTGTATTTCTGTGTCTTTTTAGACAGTGTTTGTCTTTCTGGCATTATTTTGCTCTTCAGCATGTCTCTTCATCTTCGTTTTTCATGGTTTTTTTAATTCTCTTGTTTGAGAAGTTGAGAATGGCTAGGTGATGGCAACGAGAATGCCTTACTTTGGCAAGAATTGGTGGTACAGTGGTAGAACTTTCGCCTACCATGCAGGAGGACCAGGGTTCGATTTCCAGCTAGGGCAACAACAATTTTTTTTGATGATTGTTGATTCAGCAGAATATGCCTGGAAGTTAATCAAGTTCCTATTTTTTTGAGAAGTTTGTTTTCCTTGACAGACAGCTTAAGGTGTTTTTCTCTTTTGGCTGTACTCCCTATAGATGGTTGTAATCCTGACTCCTTCTTTCCCTGGACTGTTCCATTGCTTGCCACGAGACTGGACCCCTGACTTTTTAGCCTGGACTCTACCATTGTTTGCCATGAGATTGGAATCCTGACCCCTTTTTGCCTGGACTGTACCATTGGTTGAAATGAGCCTGGACTGTACCATTGATTGCCAATGGTACAGTACAGTTTTTTACCCTGGACTCTACCATTGTTTGTCATGAAGTTGTATTTCTGTGTCTTTTCAGACAGTGTTTGTCTTTCTGGCATTATTTTGCTCTTCAGCATGTCTCTTCATCTTCGTTTTGTCATGTGCTTTTTAATTCTCTTGTTTGTAGGTGTATTTCTCTTATGGCTGTTCTCCCTATAGATGGTTGTAATCCTGACTCCTTCTATCCTTGGACTGTACCATTGCTTGCCATGAGACTGGACTCCTGACCCCTTTTTGCCTGGACTCTACCATTGTTTGAAATGAGATTGGAATCCGTGTTCCTTTTTTGCCTGGACTCTACCATTGTTTAAAATGAGACTGGAATACTGACTTCTTTATAGCCTGGACTGTACCATTGTTTGCCATGTAATTGGAATCCTGACGTCATTTTGCCCTGGACTCTACCATTGTTTGCTGTGTAATTGGAATCCTGACTACATTTTTAGCTTGGACTCTACCATTGATTGCCATGTGATTGGAATCCTGACTACTTTTTACCCTGGACTCTACCATTGTTTGTCATGAAGTTGTATTTCTGTGTCTTTTTAGACAGTGTTTGTCTTTCTGGCATTATTTTGCTCTTCAGCATGTCTCTTCATCTTCGTTTTTCATGTTTTTTAATTCTCTTTTTTTAATGGAATTTTTTTAATTCTCTTTTTTTTAATGGAACCGTGTTCCTTTTTTTGCCTGGACTCTACCATTGTTTAAAATGAGACTGGAATACTGACTTCTTTATAGCCTGGACTGTACCATTGTTTGCCATGTAATTGGAATCCTGACGTCATTTTGCCCTGGACTCTACCATTGTTTGCTGTGTAATTGGAATCCTGACTACATTTTTAGCTTGGACTCTACCATTGATTGCCATGTGATTGGAATCCTGACTACTTTTTACCCTGGACTCTACCATTGTTTGTCATGAAGTTGTATTTCTGTGTCTTTTTAGACAGTGTTTGTCTTTCTGGCATTATTTTGCTCTTCAGCATGTCTCTTCATCTTCGTTTTTCATGGTTTTTTTAATTCTCTTGTTTGAGAAGTTGAGAATGGCTAGGTGATGGCAACGAGAATGCCTTACTTTGACAAGAATTGGTGGTACAGTGGTAGAACTTTCGCCTACCATGCAGGAGGACCAGGGTTCGATTTCCAGCTAGGGCAACAACAATTTTTTTTGATGATTGTTCATTCAGCAGAATATGCCTGGAAGTTAATCAAGTTCCTATTTTTTTGAGAAGTTTGTTTTCCTTGACAGACAGCTTAAGGTGTATTTCTCTTTTGGCTGTACTTCATATAGATGGTTGTAATCCTGACTCCTTCTTTCCCTGGACTGTTCCATTGCTTGCCACGAGACTGGACCCCTGACTTTTTAGCCTGGACTCTACCATTGTTTGCCATGAGATTGGAATCCTGACCCCTTTTTGCCTGGACTGTACCATTGGTTGAAATGAGCCTGGACTGTACCATTGATTGCCATGTAATTGGAATCCTGACTCTTTTTTACCCTGGACTCTACCATTGTTTGTCATGAAGTTGTATTTCTGTGTCTTTTCAGACAGTGTTTGTCTTTCTGGCATTATTTTGCTCTTCAGCATGTCTCTTCATCTTCGTTTGTCATGTGCTTTTTAATTCTCTTGTTTGTAGGTGTATTTCTCTTATGGCTGTTCTCCCTATAGATAGTTGTAATCCTGACTCCTTCTATCCTTGGACTGTACCATTGCTTGCCATGAGACTGGACTCCTGACCCCTTTTTGCCTGGACTCTACCATTGTTTGAAATGAGATTGGAATCCGTGTTCCTTTTTTGCCTGGACTCTACCATTGTTTAAAATGAGACTGGAATACTGACTTCTTTATAGCCTGGACTGTACCATTGTTTGCCATGTAATTGGAATCCTGACGTCATTTTGCCCTGGACTCTACCATTGTTTGCTGTGTAATTGGAATCCTGACTACATTTTTAGCTTGGACTCTACCATTGATTGCCATGTGATTGGAATCCTGACTACTTTTTACCCTGGACTCTACCATTGTTTGTCATGAAGTTGTATTTCTGTGTCTTTTTAGACAGTGTTTGTCTTTCTGGCATTATTTTGCTCTTCAGCATGTCTCTTCATCTTCGTTTTTCATGTTTTTTTTTAATTCTCTTTTTTTTAATGGAAATTTTTTTATATTTCTCTTTTTTTTAATGGAATCCGTGTTCCTTTTTTTGCCTGGACTCTACCAGTTTTTAAAATGAGACTGGAATACTGACTTCTTTATAGCCTGGACTGTACCATTGTTTGCCATGTAATTGGAATCCTGACGTCATTTTGCCCTGGACTCTACCATTGTTTGCTGTGTAATTGGAATCCTGACTACATTTTTAGCTTGGACTCTCCCATTGATTGCCATGTGATTGGAATCCTGACTACTTTTTACCCTGGACTCTACCATTGTTTGTCATGAAGTTGTATTTCTGTGTCTTTTTAGACAGTGTTTGTCTTTCTGGCATTATTTTGCTCTTCAGCATGTCTCTTCATCTTCGTTTTTCATGGTTTTTTTAATTCTCTTGTTTGAGAAGTTGAGAATGGCTAGGTGATGGCAACGAGAATGCCTTACTTTGGCAAGAATTGGTGGTACAGTGGTAGAACTTTCGCCTACCATGCAGGAGGACCAGGGTTCGATTTCCAGCTAGGGCAACAACAATTTTTTTTGATGATTGTTCATTCAGCAGAATATGCCTGGAAGTTAATCAAGTTCCTATTTTTTTGAGAAGTTTGTTTTCCTTGACAGACAGCTTAAGGTGTATTTCTCTTTTGGCTGTACTTCATATAGATGGTTGTAATCCTGACTCCTTCTTTCCCTGGACTGTTCCATTGCTTGCCACGAGACTGGACCCCTGACTTTTTAGCCTGGACTCTACCATTGTTTGCCATGAGATTGGAATCCTGACCCCTTTTTGCCTGGACTGTACCATTGGTTGAAATGAGCCTGGACTGTACCATTGATTGCCAATGGTACAGTACTTTTTTACCCTGGACTCTACCATTGTTTGTCATGAAGTTGTATTTCTGTGTCTTTTCAGACAGTGTTTGTCTTTCTGGCATTATTTTGCTCTTCAGCATGTCTCTTCATCTTCGTTTGTCATGTTTTTTAATTCTCTTGTTTGTAGGTGTATTTCTCTTATGGCTGTTCTCCCTATAGATAGTTGTAATCCTGACTCCTTCTATCCTTGGACTGTACCATTGCTTGCCATGAGACTGGACTCCTGACCCCTTTTGCCTGGACTCTACCATTGTTTGAAATGAGATTGGAATCCGTGTTCCTTTTTTGCCTGGACTCTACCATTGTTTAAAATGAGACTGGAATACTGACTTCTTTATAGCCTGGACTGTACCATTGTTTGCCATGTAATTGGAATCCTGACGTCATTTTGCCCTGGACTCTACCATTGTTTGCTGTGTAATTGGAATCCTGACTACATTTTTAGCTTGGACTCTACCATTGATTGCCATGTGATTGGAATCCTGACTACTTTTTACCCTGGACTCTACCATTGTTTGTCATGAAGTTGTATTTCTGTGTCTTTTTAGACAGTGTTTGTCTTTCTGGCATTATTTTGCTCTTCAGCATGTCTCTTCATCTTCGTTTTTCATGTTTTTTTTAATTCTCTTTTTTTAATGGAATTTTTTTAATTCTCTTTTTTTAATGGAATCCGTGTTCCTTTTTTGCCTGGACTCTACCATTGTTTAAAATGAGACTGGAATACTGACTTCTTTATAGCCTGGACTGTACCATTGTTTGCCATGTAATTGGAATCCTGACGTCATTTTGCCCTGGACTCTACCATTGTTTGCTGTGTAATTGGAATCCTGACTACATTTTTAGCTTGGACTCTACCATTGATTGCCATGTGATTGGAATCCTGACTACTTTTTACCCTGGACTCTACCATTGTTTGTCATGAAGTTGTATTTCTGTGTCTTTTTAGACAGTGTTTGTCTTTCTGGCATTATTTTGCTCTTCAGCATGTCTCTTCATCTTCGTTTTTCATGGTTTTTTTAATTCTCTTGTTTGAGAAGTTGAGAATGGCTAGGTGATGGCAACGAGAATGCCTTACTTTGACAAGAATTGGTGGTACAGTGGTAGAACTTTCGCCTACCATGCAGGAGGACCAGGGTTCGATTTCCAGCTAGGGCAACAACAATTTTTTTTGATGATTGTTCATTCAGCAGAATATGCCTGGAAGTTAATCAAGTTCCTATTTTTTTGAGAAGTTTGTTTTCCTTGACAGACAGCTTAAGGTGTATTTCTCTTTTGGCTGTACTTCATATAGATGGTTGTAATCCTGACTCCTTCTTTCCCTGGACTGTTCCATTGCTTGCCACGAGACTGGACCCCTGACTTTTTAGCCTGGACTCTACCATTGTTTGCCATGAGATTGGAATCCTGACCCCTTTTTGCCTGGACTGTACCATTGGTTGAAATGAGCCTGGACTGTACCATTGATTGCCAATGGTACAGTACAGTTTTTTACCCTGGACTCTACCATTGTTTGTCATGAAGTTGTATTTCTGTGTCTTTTCAGACAGTGTTTGTCTTTCTGGCATTATTTTGCTCTTCAGCATGTCTCTTCATCTTCGTTTGTCATGTGCTTTTTAATTCTCTTGTTTGTAGGTGTATTTCTCTTATGGCTGTTCTCCCTATAGATAGTTGTAATCCTGACTCCTTCTATCCTTGGACTGTACCATTGCTTGCCATGAGACTGGACTCCTGACCCCTTTTTGCCTGGACTCTACCATTGTTTGAAATGAGATTGGAATCCGTGTTCCTTTTTTGCCTGGACTCTACCATTGTTTAAAATGAGACTGGAATACTGACTTCTTTATAGCCTGGACTGTACCATTGTTTGCCATGTAATTGGAATCCTGACGTCATTTTGCCCTGGACTCTACCATTGTTTGCTGTGTAATTGGAATCCTGACTACATTTTTAGCTTGGACTCTACCATTGATTGCCATGTGATTGGAATCCTGACTACTTTTTACCCTGGACTCTACCATTGTTTGTCATGAAGTTGTATTTCTGTGTCTTTTTAGACAGTGTTTGTCTTTCTGGCATTATTTTGCTCTTCAGCATGTCTCTTCATCTTCGTTTTCATGGTTTTTTTAATTCTTTTTTTTAATGGAATTTTTTTAATTTCTTTTTTAATGGAATCCTGTTCCTTTTTTGCCTGGACTCTACCATTGTTTAAAATGAGACTGGAATACTGACTTCTTTATAGCCTGGACTGTACCATTGTTTGCCATGTAATTGGAATCCTGACGTCATTTTGCCCTGGACTCTACCATTGTTTGCTGTGTAATTGGAATCCTGACTACATTTTTAGCTTGGACTCTACCATTGATTGCCATGTGATTGGAATCCTGACTACTTTTTACCCTGGACTCTACCATTGTTTGTCATGAAGTTGTATTTCTGTGTCTTTTTAGACAGTGTTTGTCTTTCTGGCATTATTTTGCTCTTCAGCATGTCTCTTCATCTTCGTTTTTCATGGTTTTTTTAATTCTCTTGTTTGAGAAGTTGAGAATGGCTAGGTGATGGCAACGAGAATGCCTTACTTTGACAAGAATTGGTGGTACAGTGGTAGAACTTTCGCCTACCATGCAGGAGGACCAGGGTTCGATTTCCAGCTAGGACAACAACAATTTTTTTTTGATGATTGTTGATTCAGCAGAATATGCCTGGAAGTTAATCAAGTTCCTATTTTTTTGAGAAGTTTGTTTTCCTTGACAGACAGCTTAAGGTGTATTTCTCTTTTGGCTGTACTCCATATAGATGGTTGTAATCCTGACTCCTTCTTTCCCTGGACTGTTCCATTGCTTGCCACGAGACTGGACCCCTGACTTTTTAGCCTGGACTCTACCATTGTTTGCCATGAGATTGGAATCCTGACCCCTTTTTGCCTGGACTCTACCATTGGTTGAAATGAGCCTGGACTGTACCATTGATTGCCAATGGTATTGGAATCCTGTTTTTTTTACCCTGGACTCTACCATTGTTTGTCATGAAGTTGTATTTCTGTGTCTTTTCAGACAGTGTTTGTCTTTCTGGCATTATTTTGCTCTTCAGCATGTCTCTTCATCTTCGTTTGTCATGTGCTTTTTAATTCTCTTGTTTGTAGGTGTATTTCTCTTATGGCTGTTCTCCCTATAGATGGTTGTAATCCTGACTCCTTCTATCCTTGGACTGTACCATTGCTTGCCATGAGACTGGACTCCTGACCCCTTTTTGCCTGGACTCTACCATTGTTTGAAATGAGATTGGAATCCGTGTTCCTTTTTTGCCTGGACTCTACCATTGTTTAAAATGAGACTGGAATACTGACTTCTTTATAGCCTGGACTGTACCATTGTTTGCCATGTAATTGGAATCCTGACGTCATTTTGCCCTGGACTCTACCATTGTTTGCTGTGTAATTGGAATCCTGACTACATTTTTAGCTTGGACTCTACCATTGATTGCCATGTGATTGGAATCCTGACTACTTTTTACCCTGGACTCTACCATTGTTTGTCATGAAGTTGTATTTCTGTGTCTTTTTAGACAGTGTTTGTCTTTCTGGCATTATTTTGCTCTTCAGCATGTCTCTTCATCTTCGTTTTTCATGGTTTTTTTAATTCTCTTGTTTGAGAAGTTGAGAATGGCTAGGTGATGGCAACGAGAATTCCTTTCTTTGGCAAGAATTGGTGGTACAGTGGTAGAACTTTCGCCTACCATGCAGGAGGACCAGGGTTTGATTCCCAGCTAGGGCAACAACGATTTTTTTTGATGATTGTTGATTCAGCAGAATATGCCTGGAAGTTAATCAAGTTCCTATTTTTTTGAGAAGTTTGTTTTCCTTGACAGACAGCTTAAGGTGTAATTCTCTTTTGGCTGTACTCCATATAGATGGTTGTAATCCTGACTCCTTCTTTCCCTGGACTTTCCATTCTTGCCACGAGACTGGACCCCTGACATTTTAGCCTGGACTCTACCATTGTTTGCCATGAGATTGGAATCCTGACCCCTTTTTGCCTGGACTCTACCATTGGTTGAAATGAGCCTGGACTGTACCATTGATTGCCATGTAATTGGAATCCTGACCTTTTTTACCCTGGACTCTACCATTGTTTGTCATGAAGTTGTATTTCTGTGTCTTTTCAGACAGTGTTTGTCTTTCTGGCATTATTTTGCTCTTCAGCATGTCTCTTCATCTTCGTTTTGTCATGTGCTTTTTAATTCTCTTGTTTGTAGGTGTATTTCTCTTATGGCTGTTCTCCCTATAGATGGTTGTAATCCTGACTCCTTCTATCCTTGGACTGTACCATTGCTTGCCATGAGACTGGACTCCTGACCCCTTTTTGCCTGGACTCTACCATTGTTTGAAATGAGATTGGAATCCGTGTTCCTTTTTTGCCTGGACTCTACCATTGTTTAAAATGAGACTGGAATACTGACTTCTTTATAGCCTGGACTGTACCATTGTTTGCCATGTAATTGGAATCCTGACGTCATTTTGCCCTGGACTCTACCATTGTTTGCTGTGTAATTGGAATCCTGACTACATTTTTAGCTTGGACTCTACCATTGATTGCCATGTGATTGGAATCCTGACTACTTTTTACCCTGGACTCTACCATTGTTTGTCATGAAGTTGTATTTCTGTGTCTTTTTAGACAGTGTTTGTCTTTCTGGCATTATTTTGCTCTTCAGCATGTCTCTTCATCTTCGTTTTTCATGGTTTTTTTAATTCTCTTGTTTGAGAAGTTGAGAATGGCTAGGTGATGGCAACGAGAATGCCTTACTTTGGCAAGAATTGGTGGTACAGTGGTAGAACTTTTGCCTACCATGCAGGAGGACTAGGGTTCGATTCCCAGCTAGGGCAACAACAATTTTTTTGATGATTGTTCATTCAGCAGAATATGCCTGGAAGTTAATCAAGTTCCTATTTTTTTGAGAAGTTTGTTTTCCTTGACAGACAGCTTAAGGTGTATTTCTCTTTTGGCTGTACTTCATATAGATGGTTGTAATCCTGACTCCTTCTTTCCCTGGACTGTTCCATTGCTTGCCACGAGACTGGACCCCTGACTTTTTAGCCTGGACTCTACCATTGTTTGCCATGAGATTGGAATCCTGACCCCTTTTTGCCTGGACTGTACCATTGGTTGAAATGAGCCTGGACTGTACCATTGATTGCCAATGGTACAGGAATCCTGACCTTTTTACCCTGGACTCTACCATTGTTTGTCATGAAGTTGTATTTCTGTGTCTTTTCAGACAGTGTTTGTCTTTCTGGCATTATTTTGCTCTTCAGCATGTCTCTTCATCTTCGTTTGTCATGTGCTTTTTAATTCTCTTGTTTGTAGGTGTATTTCTCTTATGGCTGTTCTCCCTATAGATAGTTGTAATCCTGACTCCTTCTATCCTTGGACTGTACCATTGCTTGCCATGAGACTGGACTCCTGACCCCTTTTTGCCTGGACTCTACCATTGTTTGAAATGAGATTGGAATCCGTGTTCCTTTTTTGCCTGGACTCTACCATTGTTTAAAATGAGACTGGAATACTGACTTCTTTATAGCCTGGACTGTACCATTGTTTGCCATGTAATTGGAATCCTGACGTCATTTTGCCCTGGACTCTACCATTGTTTGCTGTGTAATTGGAATCCTGACTACATTTTTAGCTTGGACTCTACCATTGATTGCCATGTGATTGGAATCCTGACTACTTTTTACCCTGGACTCTACCATTGTTTGTCATGAAGTTGTATTTCTGTGTCTTTTTAGACAGTGTTTGTCTTTCTGGCATTATTTTGCTCTTCAGCATGTCTCTTCATCTTCGTTTTTCATGGTTTTTTTAATTCTCTTTTTTTAATGGAATTTTTTTAATTCTCTTTTTAATGGAATCCGTGTTCCTTTTTGCCTGGACTCTACCATTGTTTAAAATGAGACTGGAATACTGACTTCTTTATAGCCTGGACTGTACCATTGTTTGCCATGTAATTGGAATCCTGACGTCATTTTGCCCTGGACTCTACCATTGTTTGCTGTGTAATTGGAATCCTGACTACATTTTTAGCTTGGACTCTACCATTGATTGCCATGTGATTGGAATCCTGACTACTTTTTACCCTGGACTCTACCATTGTTTGTCATGAAGTTGTATTTCTGTGTCTTTTTAGACAGTGTTTGTCTTTCTGGCATTATTTTGCTCTTCAGCATGTCTCTTCATCTTCGTTTTTCATGTTTTTTTTTAATTCTCTTGTTTGAGAAGTTGAGAATGGCTAGGTGATGGCAACGAGAATGCCTTACTTTGACAAGAATTGGTGGTACAGTGGTAGAACTTTCGCCTACCATGCAGGAGGACCAGGGTTCGATTTCCAGCTAGGGCAACAACAATTTTTTTTTGATGATTGTTGATTCAGCAGAATATGCCTGGAAGTTAATCAAGTTCCTATTTTTTTGAGAAGTTTGTTTTCCTTGACAGACAGCTTAAGGTGTATTTCTCTTTTGGCTGTACTCCCTATAGATGGTTGTAATCCTGACTCCTTCTTTCCCTGGACTGTTCCATTGCTTGCCACGAGACTGGACCCCTGACTTTTTAGCCTGGACTCTACCATTGTTTGCCATGAGATTGGAATCCTGACCCCTTTTTGCCTGGACTGTACCATTGGTTGAAATGAGCCTGGACTGTACCATTGATTGCCAATGGTACAGTACAGTTTTTTACCCTGGACTCTACCATTGTTTGTCATGAAGTTGTATTTCTGTGTCTTTTCAGACAGTGTTTGTCTTTCTGGCATTATTTTGCTCTTCAGCATGTCTCTTCATCTTCGTTTTGTCATGTGCTTTTTAATTCTCTTGTTTGTAGGTGTATTTCTCTTATGGCTGTTCTCCCTATAGATGGTTGTAATCCTGACTCCTTCTATCCTTGGACTGTACCATTGCTTGCCATGAGACTGGACTCCTGACCCCTTTTTGCCTGGACTCTACCATTGTTTGAAATGAGATTGGAATCCGTGTTCCTTTTTGCCTGGACTCTACCATTGTTTAAAATGAGACTGGAATACTGACTTCTTTATAGCCTGGACTGTACCATTGTTTGCCATGTAATTGGAATCCTGACGTCATTTTGCCCTGGACTCTACCATTGTTTGCTGTGTAATTGGAATCCTGACTACATTTTTAGCTTGGACTCTACCATTGATTGCCATGTGATTGGAATCCTGACTACTTTTACCCTGGACTCTACCATTGTTTGTCATGAAGTTGTATTTCTGTGTCTTTTTAGACAGTGTTTGTCTTTCTGGCATTATTTTGCTCTTCAGCATGTCTCTTCATCTTCGTTTTTCATGGTTTTTTAATTCTCTTGTTTGAGAAGTTGAGAATGGCTAGGTGATGGCAACGAGAATGCCTTACTTTGGCAAGAATTGGTGGTACAGTGGTAGAACTTTCGCCTACCATGCAGGAGGACCAGGGTTCGATTCCCAGCTAGGGCAACAACAATTTTTTTTGATGATTGTTGATTCAGCAGAATATGCCTGGAAGTTAATCAAGTTCCTATTTTTTTGAGAAGTTTGTTTTCCTTGACAGACAGCTTAAGGTGTTTTTCTCTTTTGGCTGTACTCCCTATAGATGGTTGTAATCCTGACTCCTTCTTTCCCTGGACTGTTCAATTGCTTGCCACGAGACTGGACCCCTGACATTTTAGCCTGGACTCTACCATTGTTTGCCATGAGATTGGAATCCTGACCCCTTTTTGCCTGGACTCTACCATTGGTTGAAATGAGCCTGGACTGTACCATTGATTGCCAATGGTACAGTACAGTTTTTTACCCTGGACTCTACCATTGTTTGTCATGAAGTTGTATTTCTGTGTCTTTTCAGACAGTGTTTGTCTTTCTGGCATTATTTTGCTCTTCAGCATGTCTCTTCATCTTCGTTTTTGTCATGTGCTTTTTAATTCTCTTGATTGTAGGTGTATTTCTCTTATGGCTGTTCTCCCTATAGATGGTTGAAATCCTGACTTCTTCTATCCTTGGACTGTACCATTGCTTGCCATGAGACTGGACTCCTGACCCCTTTTTGCCTGGACTCTACCATTGTTTGAAATGAGATTGGAATCCGTGTTCCTTTTTTGCCTGGACTCTACCATTGTTTAAAATGAGACTGGAATACTGACTTCTTTATAGCCTGGACTGTACCATTGTTTGCCATGTAATTGGAATCCTGACGTCATTTTGCCCTGGACTCTACCATTGTTTGCTGTGTAATTGGAATCCTGACTACATTTTTAGCTTGGACTCTACCATTGATTGCCATGTGATTGGAATCCTGACTACTTTTTACCCTGGACTCTACCATTGTTTGTCATGAAGTTGTATTTCTGTGTCTTTTTAGACAGTGTTTGTCTTTCTGGCATTATTTTGCTCTTCAGCATGTCTCTTCATCTTCGTTTTTCATGTGCTTTTTAATTCTCTTGTTTGAGAAGTTGAGAATGGCTAGGTGATGGCAACGAGAATGCCTTTCTTTGGCAGGAATTGGTGGTACAGTGGTAGAACTTTCGCCTACCATGCAGGAGGACCAGGGTTCGATTTCCAGCTAGGGCAACAACAATTTTTTTTGATGATTGCTGATTCAGCAAAATATGCCTGGAAGTTAATCAAGTTCCTATTTTTTTGAGAAGTTTGTTTTCCTTGACAGACAGCTTAAGGTGTTTTTCTCTTTGGCTGTACTCCCTATAGATGGTTGTAATCCTGACTCCTTCTTTCCCTGGACTGTTCCATTGCTTGCCACGAGACTGGACCCCTGACATTTTAGCCTGGACTCTACCATTGTTTGCCATGAGATTGGAATCCTGACCCCTTTTTGCCTGGACTCTACCATTGGTTGAAATGAGCCTGGACTGTACCATTGATTGCCATGTAATTGGAATCCTGACTCTTTTTTACCCTGGACTCTACCATTGTTTGTCATGAAGTTGTATTTCTGTGTCTTTTCAGACAGTGTTTGTCTTTCTGGCATTATTTTGCTCTTCAGCATGTCTCTTCATCTTCGTTTGTCATGTGCGTTTTAATTCTCTTGTTTGTAGGTGTATTTCTCTTATGGCTGTTCTCCCTATAGATTGTTGTAATCCTGACTCCTTCTTTCCCTGGACTGTTCCATTGCTTGCCACGAGACTGGACCCCTGACTTTTTAGCCTGGACTCTACCATTGTTTGCCATGAGATTGGAATCCTGACTCCTTCTTTCCCTGGACTCTACCATTGTTTGAAATGAGCCTGGACTGTACCATTGATTGCCATGTAATTGGAATCCTGACTCTTTTTTACCCTGGACTCTACAATTGTTTGTTATGAAGTTGTATTTCTGTGTCTTTTCAGACAGTGTTTGTCTTTCTGGCATTATTTTGCTCTTCAGCATGTCTCTTCATCTTCGTTTGTCATGTGCTTTTTAATTCTCTTGTTTGTATGTGTATTTCTCTTATGGCTGTACTCTCTATTGATGGTTGTAATCCTGACTCCTTCTTTCCTTGGACTGTACCATTGCTTGCCATGTGACTGGACTCCTGACTTCTTTTTAGCCTGGACTCTACCATTGTTTGCCATGAGATTGGAATCCGTGTTCCTTTTTTGCCTGGACTCTACCATTGTTTAAAATGAGGCTGGAATACTGACTTCTTTATAGCCTGGACTGTACCATTGTTTGCCATGTAATTGGAATCCTGACGTCATTTTGCCCTGGACTGTACCATTGTTTGCCATGTGATTGGAATCCTGACTACTTTTTACCCTGGACTCTGCCATTGTTTGTCATGAAGTTGTATTTCTGTGTCTTTTTAGACAGTGTTTGTCTTTCTGGCATTATTTTGCTCTTCAGCATGTCTCTTCATCTTCGTTTTTCATGGTTTTTTTAATTCTCTTGTTTGAGAAGTTGAGAATGGCTAGGTGATGGCAACGAGAATGCCTTACCTTGGCAAGAATTGGTGGTACAGTGTTAGAACTTTCGCCTACCATGCAGGAGGACCAGGGTTCGATTCCCAGCTAGGGCAACAACAATTTTGTTTTGATGATTGTTGATTCAGCAGAATATGCCTGGAAGTTAATCAAGTTCCTATTTTTTTGAGAAGTTTGTTTTCCTTGACAGACAGCTTAAGGTGTATTTCTCTTTTGGCTGTACTCCCTATAGATGGTTGTAATCCTGACTCCTTCTTTCCCTGGACTCTACCATTGTTTGAAATGAGCCTGGACTCTACCATAGTTTGCCATGAGATTGGAATCCTGACCCCTTTTTGCCTGGACTCTACCATTGTTTGAAATGAGCCTGGACTGTACCATTGATTGCCATGTAATTGGAATCCTGACTCTTTTTTACCCTGGACTCTACAACTGTTTGTCATGAAGTTGTATTTCTGTGTCTTTTCAGACAGTGTTTGTCTTTTTGGCATTATTTTGCTCTTCAGCATGTCTCTTCATCTTCGTTTGTCATGTGCTTTTTAATTCTCTTGTTTGTATGTGTATTTCTCTTATGGCTGTACTCCTATTGATGGTTGTAATCCTGACTCCTTCTTTCCTTGGACTGTACCATTGCTTGCCATGTAATTGGAATCCTGACTCTTTTTTACCCTGGACTCTACCATTGTTTGTCATGAAGTTGTATTTCTGTGTCTTTTCAGACAGTGTTTGTCTTTCTGGCATTATTTTGCTCTTCAGCATGTCTCTTCATCTTCGTTTGTCATGTGCTTTTAATTCTCTTGTTTGTAGGTGTATTTCTCTTATGACTCTACTCCCTATAGATGGTTGTAATCCTGACTCCTTCTTTCCTTGGACTGTACCATTGCTTGCCATGTGACTGGACTCCTGACTTCTTTTTAGCCTGGACTCTACCATTGTTTGCCATGAGATTGGTATCCGTGTTCCTTTTTTGCCTGGACTCTACCATTGTTTAAAATGAGGCTGGAATACTGACTTCTTTATAGCCTGGACTGTACCATTGTTTGCCATGTAATTGGAATCCTGACGTCATTTTGCCCTGGACTCTACCATTGTTTGCTGTGTAATTGGAATCCTGACTACATTTTTAGCTTGGACTCTACCATTGATTGCCATGTGATTGGAATCTTGACTACTTTTTACCCTGGACTCTACCCTTGTTTGTCATGAAGTTGTATTTCTGTGTCTTTTTAGACAGTGTTTGTCTTTCTGGCATTATTTTGCTCTTCAGCATGTCTCTTCATCTTCGTTTTTCATGTTTTTTTTAATTCTCTTGTTTGAGAAGTTGAGAATGGCTAGGTGATGGCAACGAGAATGCCTTACCTTGGCAAGAATTGGTGGTACAGTGTTAGAACTTTCGCCTACCATGCAGGAGGACCAGGGTTCGATTCCCAGCTAGGGCAACAACAATTTTTTTTGATAATTGTTGATTCAGCAGAATATGCCTGGAAGTTAATCAAGTTCCTATTTTTTTGAGAAGTTTGTTTTCCTTGACAGACAGCTTAAGGTGTATATCTCTTTTGGCTGTA